>CM051025.1:32474398-32496898 GCA_027627225.1 Congeria kusceri
AAGAGGGGGTCACACAAATACCAAAGCCACAAACCGCTGGGATCTTATCAAATTGCCCTTAGAACAATACCGCTAATCCGTGCAATTGCGTAATGCATCGATGATGAAGATCTACATGCAGAGACAACTAACATGTCACACTTCGTCTCCATTGTTTGCGTCTCAAATTTAAGTTTATCTCACATTTTAAAATGTTATTGTTTCCGTAGTTGTTCTTTGCCAATCACCCTATGAAATTTCGCCACCTTATTGAACAGAACAGAACATAATTAAAATCATTTAACACTTTTTCGAATTAATAAATTAATTTAAATTGAAGAGTGAAATAATAAAGCACAGCATTTAATTTTCAATGCTAAAGAATTGAAAGGTGGTGAACATTTAAGAGCTCATCGTGTTTTGTTTTTCTAAAACATACGGGAATTACCGTAGCTGCTGCGATAATAAAATGTTGTTTGTTTACCACGATTCCGACAGAAATGAAGAAATAATCTCAGTTAGAGTTATATACATGAAGGAAAACAAAATACTTGATCACACAGACTCAACAAGTATAAAATATAATTATTCAAACGTATATTATACTCTTCTGTTGGCTTAGTTAATTACTTACTCTGAATTGTGTAAACTTTTTTCAAAATGTATATATCTATGTCTGTTTAATTATAGATACTCACCTTATTATGTACATAATTATCACGACATATCTATTTCCTGGTGACATATAGACCCATTGGGTCGGGTGTTATCTGTTTCGTTGATTATACGAAATTATCATGAACATTGTTTAAACACATGACACAATAATAAACAAATTATTTATTAAATCTCTTTAATACAACATCAGTTATAACATTTAATGAGGAGTGACATCATCTTTAGTTATTGTAATATTGTGTTAACAGTAATAAAAAAGATAATTGTATTGTTACATTATATTTCAATATTAAACCGAAGCCTGTTCAAGCACCGTAAATATTTAGCACACAGCAAGAACATCTGCAACGAAAAAAGCTTTAAAGTTAAACACAAATGTGTATGGAATTCAAAAAAAATAAGTTGCTGTCAAAAACATCGGAATTACGCTCAAACGTTCTGTGATGATACCTTATTTTCTTAATTATAGTCGCCAGAAGAATGTTAGCTTAGACTTACTTAGCAAAATCATTTTACTAAAAAACAGCTTTTTACTTATTTTATTTGATAATGCAAATTTCATACATGATGAAGGCATAGGTTGTTTAGATACTGAAATCGCTATTTTTGCGCTTTGTTGCATAATAACCGTTAAACGTACTGTGTACAGTTTGTTTGTCATTCTGCAAAGAGTAGACAATATTGTTTAAAATCAAAATAATAATTAAATTGATAAATAAAGTACATGATGTATATTATATACGAATGTTGATATTTGTAAATTTATTTTTAAGATTGAAAATCAAATATATTGCATGTTTTTCGGTAAATATCAATACGCTTATCCCGCCTAATAATCAATAAGGTTACGCGTGCGCAAATAAATTCCTTCTTTGTTACATATAACATATTCAAAATTTGATCTCACTTTTCACCATGACCAAGCTACTTTCCAATATATCACCATACATTGTTGGAAAGATGAGGACATAACCTTTTGAAAAAACAGCATGTCAAAAAATTCTATGTGTTGTAACTAAAAATATTTACCTTAGAAAAAACACACCGGTTTTGACGGGCATGGAGGCTGCCATTTTGCGCATGAATACATGGGCCAAAAGTTATGAAGCTGGGAACCACTAGACAAACAAGTAGTGCACAAAACAGCCGTTTTTCTTATTGCTTACATATATACCTTTAAAAGGATACCAAAACATATCATTTAAACTGTATTTTACAAATTATATGCATCCTGCACTCAGCCACATGTGCTTATTATCTCACTGACAGCATGTAACCCTGAGGCTGTGACTTCCGTTTTGGGGTAATTAGGCCATAAACGTCGCCGGAAGTGAACAGGGGACATCACTCGTGATTACGCAAGGGAAGTAACCTAGTTTTGGGAAAGCTCTATTGCTTTTTATTGGGATACACAGTATAACTGCTTATTTGACTTCAAATCGTCATTATATTAGATAACTAACCTGAATGGTATATTACCGGTACTATAAATAACTTTATAGACTCGTCTGATACATAATAATTTTAAATCAGTCCCGAAATTATTTTCTTACATTGTTAATTTGTTAAATTGGCTTGACAAAGTCAGATAACACTTATGTTAACCTAAATTATTTTGGGTATTCATATATCACTGGTGGAAACATGGAGCTGTATGATTGGTTTATTCACAGCATAGATATTAATTATAATTTTATTTAATTTTTAAATTAATAAATTTATCTCAAATTAACTTTTGGGTCCGAGAAGTTTTTTTATAGTGTCCGAAAAATCTGGGGTCTAATAATATTGGTGGGGACCAAAAAATCTGGGGTCTGAGAAGTCACGTAACCGATCATCTTGGCCGTCTGTTTAGGTAATTTTTAAATGACATCTCAATATTAATTTCAACGCCGATTGTCTTTTTTAAAGACATTTCTTGTTATTATATAGCACGCACCTAGCTGTTTAACTAAAGTTCTATAATTTATCAACCCGTTATTAATACAAAGGTTATTTGATCCTCACAGCGCTTTGATTAACAATAGTATGCTGTGGTAACATTTCCAATAATCTATAAATAGAACCGGTTGCAACGTGTTATTGTACATGATATGTTTCCAATACACACGCGAAATATGAAGAACATACATTCGTGTTGTAAACATTTTCATGTGACTTAATAAAATTTAGTGTATTGCATTTGTAAACAAATCTTAAACATCGAAATTAAAATGGATTTCTACGCGAACAACAGCTTTTTATCAAGGTAAAGATCTGTACTTATTTCAGTTAAACAAACTGTGAATTAAAACTAAAGGTTATGTAGATCTATTGACTATTATATCACTATATCTATAGCTTTTATATTGTGAATTCATGGTAATAATGTTTAAGGTCTAAGCATTATGCTGAATATTGCAATAATTGTTCACGAACACATCTTCAATCGAAGTAGCCTACTGCGTTAAAGGGACTTGTTCACAGATTGGGACATTTTTTGAAGTGTGTCATTAAATGCCTTAAATTGTTAGATTTAAACATCGGAACTCTAGAGCTCCATTATAATAACAAGAATAGAATTAAAAAAGAGAAATTAAAAGAAAAAAGTTTGTCCCTATCGGGGCTCGAACCAGTGCCCTTTGGATTAAAAGGTTATCGCCGTAACCACTCGGCCATCCGGACTGTTATAAGAAGTCTGCGTTTAATACTTGATATAAGTGATCCACGTGTTGTTACAAAATTTAACGGAAACAACAGAAACATTCCAAATTATTCAATCGTTTGGCGTTTGTAACGCTTTATAATTTTATCAATTTCAAATGTTCACTATTCATAAACGAAACTGTCTTTTCATAATGAGTCTACGCCATTAGTGTCATTTCGCTCCCTGGTGTACAGTGTTCTTTTATTTTGTGAATCTGTGACAAAAAGTTGGGAAAATGTCATTTTGACAATCTGTGAACAAGTCCCTTTAAGATAAACCTACTCATCACCATTTAACCCCAAATAGCAGACGTTTATAATGATAAAAGCTCTGGGATACCAGTATGCCTATTAAAGCACGTAAACCTATTAAACCACAAAATACTGCAGTACACCTCGTTATAATGTATTAAGGTATAAAGATCCTAATGACTTCGGAAATACTCGCGAAATATCGCTTAACTTCGGCCCATTAGCCACTTACCGTAAATCTAATCGATCTGATCCGAAACAGAAATTATTTTCGCGAAATAAACGTTACTTTTCGAATGTTGAGTTATTTTCAATTAAATGTGTGAAATAAATGCTTATTTGCCTTTATAGATGAAAGTAAAAACGAAATAAACATTACTTTTCGAATGTTGAGTTATTTTCAATTAAATGTGTGAAATAAATGCTTATTTGTCTTTATAGATTAAAGTAAAAATGTAGTTGGAAGAAAAACAAGGTACTCTGACATGGGGAATACCTTCAAATGACGTCATTGTTGGGAATTTCTGTTTACATTTACTCATGACATTTTCGCGATATTTCTGGTGTATTTCCTTACACTTAAGTTAAAATAGTTATAAATAAACGTCCAAGGATTATTAGTATTATTGAAAATAATTATTCATATATAAAAACATATCTGCGTAAAGGAGATACGTGCTCCTTGCTGTGAAATAACATTCATTCACACCAAAAACGTGGAAAAATAGTCAGTCGATATGGGTGGAGAGCGGGACGTCGGGTGATCGAGTTTGGTGTTCTGTTGGATAATTTAAAATACTGTTCATTGTGTAAACTTAGGCCTGTTCCATTGAGGAATTTTGACGCGATCTACCGCTGTAAAAAACAACTGAAAATTATGTATCGGCGAAATGATGAGAATGGTCTAAGAAACACCTTTTTATCCAAAAACAGTGACATTTTACCAATAGTCACAAGCGTCAAGAAGAGTCTTGATGAAGTTATCACACAGATGTGCCAGTTTTTTTAAACTTGTTAACCCAATGTAATGAAAATGTCCATTGAATTTTTTGAAACACACACTTATAAAAAATGTTTATTCTTTTTCTGAATTTGGTAATCAAGGATATGTGAACCTCAGCTAGTTATGTTTACACAAAACACTATTTCTTTAACATTAATGCAAAAATAATTCATTTAATATCGATACTTCTAATAGATTATAGTTATAAGAGAAAAAAAATAATTTTAACATAGAAGGAAAATGTTTGCTTGTTTACTTGTCTTATTTTTCATTTTTTTTTTTTATAACATAGGGTTGCTTCAGTCTAAATGTTATACCTTTAGATTTTTGTGGTGAACCTATGTCAATTTATACCCTTTTCCTCTCGGATAAGGTTATATTATATTTTGGTATTACTGATTTTGACATACTATGAAATAAAAGTTAAAAAAATTACAATAATTGGTGTTTGGCGTATTTTTACTGTAATGAAATCTGTTGTTTTTTACCCCCATATGCTTAGCCAAATTTAATGTAATAAGTATTGTTGGTCAACTTTAGTACTTATGTTTGTTATACTTTTTCATAAGATACACTTTTAACGTATAAATTAAAGCTATTCGGACATAAATAAAAAACATGTTGACAATATGTCAGTCATTTTTGTAAGTGTACCCCATCAGAATTTTAGGTTGAAGTAGAAAAATGAGGGGTTATAAGAAAAATCGCATTTTTGTCAAAACGTGTGGTTAGATTTTGTTTATATTTCACAGTTTAGTCTCATAATAGATTTAATTATCAAAGATAAGAAGAAAATCAAGGTCTGAAAAAAGTCCCATTAGGGTCTTTCTACCTTAAATTAAAAACAACTAATGAGTCATAATATTATAATAAACTCTTATGCTTTTAAAGCTGTTTTCTTTACTTCTAAGGTATACAATAATTCATAGGTTAACTGGCTGGCTATCGCTCCCTGATGAAACAACTTCCCTTTCTCCCAACATTCACTCCGATATTTATTCATTCACTTGCGCACTAGATTTCTGAAAAACAACCGTAAACCCTCTCATTACTTCACTCGATCAGTCACTTGCTTAGTCACGCCCTGCTTAGTCACGCGCTCAGTCTCTCGCTCGCTCAGGACCGCGTTCAGACACTCACTCGCTCAGTCACGCCATCAGTCACTCGCTCGCACGGTCAAGGTCCTCATTCACTCGCTCGCTTTGTCACTCGCTCGCGAATTCACGCTCTCGCTCAGTCACGCTGTCATTCCCTCGCTTGCTCAGTCACGCCTTTAGTCACTCACTCGCGCAGTCAAGGCCCTTAATCTCTCGCTTGCTCAGTCACGCCCTCAGTCTCCCCTCAATCACGCCCGCAGTCACCCACTCGCTCAGTCACTCACACGCACAGTCACTAATTCGCTTAGTCACTCGCTAGCTCACGCCCGAAGTCTCTCGCTTTATAAGTCACGCCCTCAGTCACTCACTCGCTCGCTCAATCACTCGCTCTCGCAGTCACTTGCTCGCTCAGTAACACGCTCAGTTAATCCCTTATTCACACGCTCACTCAGTCACTCGATAGCTAAGCCAGTACTTCACTCGTTCACTCGCTCGCTCAGTTACTCGCTTGCTCAGTCCGTCACTATTATATCACCCAGTCACTCTTGTGGTAATTAACTCGCTCACTCACTTTCTCGCTGGCTTGCTCGTTTACACACCCAATATCTCATCACATTCACTCACTCATTCGCACATTTATTCAGTCAGCCAGTCAGTCAGTCACTTAGTGCCTTCCTCCATGTGCCCAATTCCATACTGAATTGTGAGAAACATTGAAATCGAATACCGGTACACAATAAAATCAATGGGGGTAAAATGTGATTGAAAGGGACTCTGGCATGGAAAAGGGCCCCAAGCAGGCACTTTCTTAATTTTTTTGTTTGAAATGAAGATATTAAAACTTGCACATTATGACAGTTAAAACAGAGTATATTTAATGGAAAAAGAGTGTAGGCATTCTGAGATAAAAGTCAATTTATAATAAGGGTCGTGGTTGTTTTTCTCCTTTTCATGTTTACATTTTGACGTCAGAATCATGAGTATTATGTATAACCATATTTTACACACGATTCATTTAATACCAAGCAGAATAGCGCAGTTGGTTAAAGCGTTGCCTACTGTTCTTTCTTCGTATGGCTACTAAGTCGAGAGTTCTATAGCCACTTGGGGTTTTAATTTTTTCAAACTTGTTTGCTATTTTTTTAATCAAATATATCATTGTGTTTTAAGATATTTATTATTTATTTACTGCAAATGTCTAAGTATAACCCATTTCTATCATATAATAGCATTTATAGTGCAAAAGAAAGCCAATATCTCGTTGACATAGTCCCTTAAACGGCATGTACTATTAAATTGTTCGTCGAGTGTCAGTTGCTCTGTCATGAGTTGTAAACAAACTTTAACATCAATGTTCGTCATCCATCAGATACGGATTGTATAATGTGTTGATAAACCACCGTTTATTTTGTTAATGTTTGTACAAAATTCAGTATTTTCCAGTTATTTCCGAATTTCGTTGTCGCAAAAGCAAACACATGCTACTTATTCGTAACCTTATCTGTAAACCTGTTATGAATTGTACTGATATTTGTCCCTTTTTACGTCATTACTGTGTCTATGGATGATAATGAATGATTTGTGCTGGGGGGGGGGGGGGGATAAAGATGCGTACGCGCGTTGTTTTGTTTTGTTGGGTTAAAATACGTACAGGGTGTTTCATAATATCTGTCCCCTTTACATATCAAAATAAACTTATCATGGTATACAGTATAATAACAATTTATACAACATTAGATAGTGGATAAATGAAATATTTTTATACGTATTAAAGTACGGGAAAACGTTAACGTCATGACGTCATTTCCTCTGGGTATTTTTTTTTAAATGGCGCCGTCGCTACAACAGTGTTCTGAAGTGGTAAAATTGTACTTTGAACGTAAATCACCTATGACAGTAATAAGAATCATGCAAAAGAAATACCCCGAGTCGAAAAGATTAAGCAAGAAGCAAGTTCAACGAATTGTACGTAGGTTTGAATGTACTGGATCAATAGAAGACACAGAAACACTGGGCGACCAAGATCTGAACGAATTTCCGACAGCATTGAACAGGTCAAAACGGTTATTGAAGAACTCAAGAAAGGTCAGTCCGTAAAGTTTTGGGAGATATAAGTAACCATGCAAGTGCGTCACGTGTGTACAGAATGTTAAAATTTGATTTAAAACTGAACCATATAAGATTTCCATCATGCAGCATTTGAAGCCATCGGACATCTCAAGTTGACTGTCATTTGCAAACTGGATATATTGTAGAAAACATCTGGTTCTCAGACGAAGCACATATTTAAATGCAGAGGCGAACAAGAAAATATGCAGATATTGGGGGAGTGAAAAACCGGATATCTACATTGAAAAGCCATTGCATTCCGAAAAAGTAACTGTTTGGGCTGCGCTTAGTGCAAGTGCAGACTTCCCGAAAACCGTCGGTCCGACGGACATGACCGGCAAATTTTTAGTGGGTCCGACATTTATTTGCTAAGAATCGGTCCGACCGTGCGACAACTTTTTTAAGACTTATTCTTATAATTTATTATGTAACTGGATAAAAACTACCCAATATCGGAGCAATTGAATACAGCTCCGCTAAATCGTGATCCGCACTTTGCGAATCGGCCGTGGATCTGATCGTGATTTTTTTCATGCTCTTTATTGATTATCTTATTACCGAAACTGCCCGTAAATAAATCCCGTTTGGTCCGAATTTTCGCGCCTCAATCGCGCAACATCAACGTGTAACAGTTTGACGTCACCAGCTTGCATTGCGCAACGTCCTTTCACTGCAGTCGCTTTAATTAGCAACCTGATTTCAAACAGCTGTGGGTCGGGAAAACATGCTGCACGCCGTCAACGTGGTGGATGTCCACCGTCACTGTAAGTGATAGATCAATGCTTACCTATACGAAAACAACGTTATCGATACCGCGTAACTGCTTTCGCGTTTTAGAGGTAAAATCAATGGTGTCTACAAAAAATCTAGACTGAGTAAAAATATGACACATACAATTTGCACATCTTTTGCGATTTTATAGACACCTAATTGTTTTGAACAAAAGTAAAGATTTTACAGTTCTTTCGGCTTCAAATTTTTTATATCACGGTCATTAATGTAACGTCCACGCTTTCCATGCGGATGAATTGACGTTGTGATTGTCAGTATAATTTTCGCGGGCTTTTTTAGCTACCAGCGGGTTTTACATGAACAACATAAGCATACGAAATGTAAATAGAATATGTGTGTATGTCTAGTGAACAGGAAAATTCGGATAGGTGTTTCGGATTTGCGTTGTCATATCGTAGTTTGATATTAATTAAATGTATTGTATAATGTATTTTATGGGTGTTAACAACAATTAAAAAGGTGAGCAAGTTACGTTTGCTGTTTGAGATCGCGAAAACACACTAGTGTATATATGTAGAATGTATACTAGAGACTATACATACATGAATGAATTTTCGGTCCGGCACTTTTTATTTCGGTCCGGCATGTTTTGACTGGTTGTCGGACCGAATGTCTGACACTTTTGTGAGCTTTTGGGAAGTCTGCAAATGGGATTATCGGGCCATTCTTCTTCGAGGATTGCAATAGAAATGTTGAAACTGTAAATAAAGACCGATACATGCATATATTAAAGAGTAAGTTCGTGTCGGCATTAAAACGGAAAGGTATATGTTTTGACACTATCTGGTTTCAGCAAGATGGCGCGACTCTCCATACAGCCGATGATGTAATCAAATTGCTTCAGAAGACATTTCGCAGCAACCTCATCTCTTTCAAAACTGATCATGAATGGCCGCCCCACTCTCCTGACCTAAGCCCCATGGACTTTTTCTTGTGGGGGTATTTAAAAGACAGGGTCTACAAACCTTCTCCAACAACAACTGATAACTGAAGGCAGCCATTAAGAGAGAAATCCGCACCATCACTCGTGACACATGTGCCGCTGTGATAAGAATTTTCCAGCATTGACTTAACGTTGTGATTACCAAGAATGGGCGTCATTTGGAACATAATGTGACATTGAGATGTTTTAAAGATGTAGATATCAGGTGCTGGAAATATCATATACATGTATTGTATATCAAAAGAAATTTTAATTTCTTAAGCAATAAAGATATACTAATCATTTTGCATTTTAATTATTAGCTTACAAAATATCAATGTTTTTTGCTTGGGAGATATTATGAAACACCCTGTATATAGCTTCATATCTTTTCACTGTTAACGATTTACCATAAAACAGATATTTCATTAGCTTCTTTCGTTCAACCCCTGGTTCTTTCGTTCGAGTCCTGGCTCTGTCGTTCAACCACTGGTTCTTTCTTTCAACTCCTGGTTCTTTCGTTTAACTCCTGGTTTTTTCGTTCAACCCCTAGTTCGTTCTTTCAACTCCTAATTCTTTCTTTCAACCTACTATGGTTCTTTCGTTCAACCTCTGGTTCTTTCGTTCAACCACTGGTTCTTTCTTTCAACCTATGGTTCTTTCGTTCAACCCCTGGTTCTTTTGTTCAACCCCTTGTTCTTTTTTTCAACTCCTAATTCTTTCTTTCAACCTATGGTTCTTTCGTTCAACCTATGGTTCTTTTGTTCAACCCCTGGTTCTTTCTTTCAACTCCTGGTTCTTTCTTTCATTTCCTGTGTCGGTATTCACAAACATTCTGAGTCTAAATTTCAGACTCAGACTCAAGAAAAGAATCAAAAAAGCATATCGACCATTATGCTAACCACTAAACAATATCTTTTATCCTAAAGTATACTACACACATATTAAGTTATATAAATTAAAAATAATTTTCTAACTGGAGAAATCTGACATTTTAAGCTACTGAAATTAGAGTCTGAGTCTCGGTTTCTGACTCTAAATGTTTGTGAATACGGACCCTGGTTCTTTTGTTCAACCTCTGGTTCTTTTTGTTAAACCTCTTGTTCTTTCTTTCAAGTCCTAGTTATTTCGCTAAAGTCCTGGTTCTTTCGTTCAACCACTGGTTCTTTCTTTCAACTCCTGGTTCTTTCGTTCAACCCCTGGTTATTTTGTTAAGTCTCTGGCTCTTTCGTTCAACCTCTAGTTCTTTCTTTCAACTCCTGGTTCTTTCGTTCAACCCCTGGTTCTTTTTTTTTTCAACCCCTGGCTCTTTTTGTTCAACCCCTGTTTCTTTCGTTCAATCCCTGGTTTTTTCGTTCAACCCCTGGTTCTTTTGTTCAACTCCTGGTTCTTTTGTTCGACCCCTGGCTCTTTTTTTCAACCCCTGGTTCTTTCGTTCAACCCCCTTTTTCTTTCGTTCAAGCCCTGGTTCTTTCGTTGAACCACTGGTTCTTTCGTTCAATCCGTAGTTCTTTCGTTCAACATCTCGTTGTTTCGTTCAACCCCTGGTTCTTTCGTTCAATCCCTGGTTCTTTTGTTTAACCCATGGTTCGTTCGTTCCTTCACTCCTGTGTTACTTCATGCACATTGTGTCAATTTGTTATCGCGTTACTTCGTTTCTTCCTTAGTTCCTTGGTATATACCTCACATGTTTATGATCCTTCGTTCATTCCACCTATCGGCTTGCCTCCTCATACAACTTTCTCCCCCATTGCGTACATTCCTCCCTTCTTTTACTCCTATTCGTTCATACCCCCTCTCCCTTGCTCCAACGCATATCTCCCTTTTCCTTGATTAATTATAATGAAGTATATTCATTGCTTTTATTGCTAATTCTTTAATTATCTAGCCCCTGTGATATATGTCCGTATAAGCATGTTCATTTGTGTACATGCAGTATTGTCAACTGCATTTCCCGGTATGACACGGATAAATGTGCAATGTGCATGCGGCTGTTAGATACTCAGGGAGGTGCCCGTAGTCTTAATGTTGCGGGATATGTGTCCGCTTTTTGCAAGTAACGTTCAGGTACTAAGCATAATTTTCGTCATTTTAATCAATTTATCATTTGGTATTATATTTCTTGATTAAATATCTGAGTCTCATTTTTTGAGGCTATACTCAACCTCATTTAAGTTTTTCGTGTTCGTCTTCCATAATAATAATAATAATTACGTCGACTTATGTCACATAAAGTGAACATTGCACCTGGAATTTGTGTACGCAATAGTTTGCAGTATAAATTCAAAAACTATTGCATGGGCCTGGGCACCAGCGGCAGCCTAAACTGAATGGAAGTGGTGTGCGTGATTCGTACATCCCGAAAAGTGTTTCGGTCCTTTGGTTGTGCCAGAATTACAGAACCAAATCCACATTCACAGAACATTAGATGGATCTGATAATAAAATTAATGCAAATTTTACATGAAATTCGATCCTGCTATCTTAGATCGTTTACAGGACCGGCTGGAATAGAACCAATAAGGTCCTTCGGTCAGACACTGAAATGTCTGGTGAATACAATGCCCTGCATCTGCTTGTATCATCTAAATACTAGTAATATCCTTGGTGGTAATTTAAATGTCCCACTTTTTATCTGCATGTATGTATTACCTACATATCAGTGGTTGTAGATGCCCTACATCTGCGTGTTTTACATCAATATTATTCCTCTCCCGTCCTTACCACCATTTCATGAATGAAGAAGCAGACAACGAAAGGTTTTTAAAAAGATCCATAAGCCATGCCATGTGGATGCAGCATAACAAAATCGGTATGCTACATTATGTATGGAAAGCCGTGCATGGTAGCCTAGAAATGCAAGGTAGACTGGAACCGGTGAAATTTTAGTACAAATCATTATGTAACCAAGAACTGGGTTAACTAGGGATCTAGATGAACAAGCTATGCTCTGGCCCGCTTGCTATCGATACTTTGATGCATTCATATGAATTCAACTTTTTGCACGACGAAATGTGTTGTTTTTTCTTTCTAAAAACTGTCTTAAAGGTGCATTGGAGTGTGCTGATACTTTATTTGTTAATTCCAGGAAACTTTTTTTTCAAGATAGCAAGCTTTACAGTTTATTCTGAACCGTGCGATATCCCCGCAATCATTTTATTTTCAAAACGATAATTCATAGAATGGGATCGCGGTGGTTTTTACATTTGCCTACCACTGGATGGCCGTTAATCAGGTGTTGTGAGATTTCTGAGCAGTTACTATACCACGCAGTGTTCCGGGTACTTCTTCTGGTCCCAAATATATCGTCATGTAATACGAAAAAGTCCCGAATGGGGCCCAAACAATTAGAACATTTTAATGTTCCGACTTGGGGGAGCTTCGTTGCCCCGAAAAGCACGCTTATTTTAAGTGAAATTAAATGATGGATTTTGAATGGCGAGTAGATTCAACGTTTAGAAAATGTTCCGCTAACTGCCGGGTATATAGCAGTTAACGCAGTCAGTGGGTGTAGGGTCGCGGGTTCGTGTTGGCTGCACTATCGCATCATGGAATTGAACGCCTGGCCCCGTGCTCACAAAGGATCAATTACAGAATCAGGATCAGTCTTTGCTGATCTTGTAGCTCAACTGAGCGGAATATCAAACATATTTTATTTTCGGAATAACTTTTCTTCTTGATAAGATCACATATTTTTTTTTTTTTTTTTTTAAATCATCATATCGGATAGCAAATGCATGTTGCTAAGTGTTTAATTTCGTTTTTATAACATATATTTGACCAAAAATTAATATTTATCCTGATTTTAATGAACACCGTTTTTGAGCCTGATCCACAAATATCTGGCTCAAGTTCATCTTGAACCTGAAAACCAGGCTCAACTTGTTTTGTGAAGACGGGACCAGGTCACCTACGTGAAAGGCAGTTGAACCTGCGATAGCGATAGTACGCCGGACAACAAACCTGCGTATGTCACCTACTTAAGTGAATTCCCATACGTGAAATGCACAATAGAGCCAGTAAGTCCTAAAGTACGTGACGTCACACTTGCGTTTATAGCCGATAAAACCTCATAAGTATCAACTCAAAAACACACTGGACCATCGAAGATCGTGCATGCAGTGCTGTCGAGTTGTTCCCGATAGTAAGCAGTTCATAAGTACAAACGCATCATACGATAGAAAACCCTATGGTGCTCGTGCATTTTGGCAGACGCCGTAGCGCAAGGTTCCGTTTCTAGTTCTAGCCAATTTTTGTCGGCAACGCTTACGTTAATCCAAGGCAATTTTGGAATGCTTATGAGAAATATACATCGATCATCGTAATCCACTAGCGAACGTTATCTTTCTGATGTACACAGCTACCCGTTTGACTTACGACGATGACTTAAAACGGCCAGTGTTACGTCAGACTTCATATTTGACAACGGACGAGCGTTAGTGCTGGTGTTCACAGTTCTGAAATCATTTCGATAGAATAGTTGGGTGGATTTTCCAAACAGACGTTTACTCGTTTACAGGGTAGATATATTTTCATTTTCTGCGATTCCATCAAAACATGCTATTTATTTATTTTATTTTTTCCATATTTACAACCTAATTTTATACATAGTCAATATAATTATGTGATTTATGTAATAAAGGGACAGTTTACTGGATATGAAACATGCTTAATACCTGTTCATGTTCCTGGAATAAACCATTAAATATGCAACTCCTTTATCTTAAATAGTTATAAATATATTTGGTATATATTTGATACACGTGTGCAACAATCTCGCTTCTCAGCGCGGCGCAAAAATCGATACTTCTCACGTAAAATTTACATTGATTTGATAGGGAGCGTTCAATATTATTTGACGTAACTTCCTTATTTTTTACTCTCAGAAGAGTACAAGAGGGTTAGAAAAGAGAATTTATGCTCTTTAATATGGTACCATTTATTTTATTTTATTTTAAAATTTAGGCGGGTGAATTTGCACTTTTGTAACATCACCCTATTTCCTACAGAAATCAATAGAAACTCGGTCGGAAATGTGGTGCATTTTCAACTTTATCGCATAAAACAATTAATTTTCCCTTGTTTGTCAGAAAAGTACAAACGGATTTAGAAAATTCATTCGTTGCTTGTTCGAGTGGTGTTAATTTTGTTTAATTATTTAACATTTTAGACGGGGGAATTTATTGTTAAATGGGGTACCTATAGTTTAAAATTCATTTCCGTGACTCAATACGTAAATAAAAGAGCGTTGTCGAACGATACCGAGTTGGTACCGTTCTTGCAGTATATGTTGCCCGCGGCGTTTATTGGTGGTAATAAACAGATCAGAATCTTGGTATTCGTATCTTAGGCCTTATAATCTGCAATTGAGCTGATTTTTTTAGATAATTAAACTGAAAAGGAAATTGAGATGTATTGGCTTTTTTTATAACAATACATTAGCGGTATATTTAACATTGAGATAGTTCAGAGTATGCAAGTTAATGAATAGCAGAAAACAAACTTTCAAATATTTTTTAAAGATTAATTATGCCTAAATATTGTGATCCAAACACAAAAACGTCAACATGATGCCCGAAATTAATGAAAGAAACAAAGGAAAATAAACAGTTGTTTTAATACGCGTAACAATAATTCCTTTATTAAATTAAGACAAAACAAGCCAGAATAACTGAAATTTACAAAGTTTTGATAATGTAACCATTAAAATTTTATAACTTAAAATGATTTAACTTAAAGTTTCTATATTAATTAAAGCATAATATATCAAATAAAAATGGGATCGTGCAGGCACTATATTTTTTTGAAAAATTATATTCTAGAGTCCTAAGTGCGAAAGAGTGGCTGTTTGGACTAGGGTGCGCAAACTTGTTTGAAAAGTGGCTCTATAACTGGTCTCGAACGGATAGGCGAAGGTGACAAATGGGGCCACTACAAAATGTTTGCTTGTACAATCCCCAATATTTCATAGATGCCATTTCATAATGGAAAATTGTTGTAATTTTCCGTGGTCAGTTCTCATTTATTGCCAAACAGAGCTTGTGGTATCACAAAATGTAGTTGACAACAATAACAATAACAACAATAATAATAATAATAATAATTATTATTATTATTATTATTATTATTATTAATATCATTATTACTACTAGCAGCAGTAGTAGTAGTAATAGTAGTAGTAGTATTTGTAGTAGTAGTAGTAGTAGTAATAATTGGTGTTGTTGTTGTAGTAGTATGTTGTTACTATTAAAGACTATGGAATAATTGTTAACCTTAATATTTTTCTACAGAGAATAAAATTGAACAAGAAACATGGAAATTCCACGAAAACCAAATTTTTTGATCAAAATGCATTAAACGAAAAGTTGACGCTGCCAATATGCCCGCCCGCCCAACGACATACGCAATCTAATAACCGAATTTTTTCTTCGAACAAATTTGGTTAATAAAAACAGAGGTGTGTCGCTTTAACACTTTGCAAAAACACTTCGCTGATAGGAGAGCCAGATTAAATTGTTGAGGGTATGAAAGCGTAAAATGTATTACCGATTAAATCATAGATAAGGCAGTATCGATCATCAGATAAAATCGATAGCAGCCGAAAATCTTTGGTAGATTTCCGATTAGTACCGAGCAGCTGACTGTCTATCGGGTAGTACTATTGATTTTATCAGCTTGACTGTATGGCTTAAGAAGAAAGAAGAGATTGTTCAGTATGATAATTTACAATGATCCAACTGAATCTTTATCTTAATTAAACAGATTGAAACAAATTGTACATAACTGCATAGAGGCATATGATACGGACATGTCCCACCTTTGTATAGACTACATTATATTTCTTATTTTGAATCAAAATTAAGTTCCATTTATTGATTGCGAACGAATTTCTAACTACAATCGGTATCCAAAGTTAAACCGCTGAAACATTTTAAGATTATTGTATAACATATAACATCAATGTTTATGTTAAGTTTCTGTGCAATGTACAAAATCAAACATGTCTGCATGGATACGTGCTATTAACATAAAAAATAAAAACATAATATTGAGGCGTGTCGTGGGAAAACAGTGCTTAATGCATGTGCGTAAAGTGTCGTCCTGGCTCAGCCTGTGCACTGCCCATGCTAAGCCACGACGACACTTTCCGCCAGCAGTGGATTTATGTTTAGAAGAGACTTCCTTGAAACAGAAAATACCATCAAAGCGGAAAATGCCGTCCTGGATTAGCCTGTGCGGACTGCACCGGCTGAATCAGGACGACACTTTACGCACATGCATTAAGCCAGATTTTCCCACGACACGCCTCATATATATATATGTGTGTGTGTGTAGTGACGTTTACATTCAAGAAACAACTGCAAATAGAAATATGGACAGTATTACCGAAACGTCTTAAATTGTATCTTACAGTATCTGCATTTACATTCCATTTCTGTTGCTGTAATTAAGAAATAATTTTGGATTTATTGTTGTTTATCGGCCAATAAACAAAGATTTGGAGTTCTGATGCTTAGGAATTAAATCACCAGGACGTTACCCCATGTTGTTTAATAGCCAGGCATCAGAATGACAAAGAGTTGTTTATTGGCCGATAAACACTGATAATGCGAACATAACATCAATTCTGACATGATTTCACATATATTTATTAGTTAGTTCAACAACGATAATTTTGTTCTTTGTCTATAAAAAAATTAGAAGTATCATGTTAGAATATGGAATAAACTACAAATATAATTCTGAATACCTTTACAATGAAGTAAATAACAGCTAATTAATTATGTAGCTCATAATTAACAGACATAAATCAAAATTTTATTTGTTTGGGGGATGAGACGTTTAAGAAAAATAGGATTTTTGTGTTAAGGATACAATTTCACTAAAGATGTTTCTGGAATATTGTCCCATATGGACTAATTAAATTTAAAAAAAACTACCTCAGAGAAAAACGCAACGAAATACCCTTCAAAATGACTTGAAATAAAATAACGATACATTTATGTATGATAGTTAGCAAAAACTGAAGTACATGTTTTATCATGTGTATTCAAAGTAGAAATAAAAAACACACTTTGATTTAGTGAAAAGAACTCGTATGTACTATATACACGATTTAAAGAAACGTTTTACTTTTTAGTGCTTGTTTACAGATAACCTTTAATTTGTTCACATTGTTTCTACAATATACATGATAGTTTTGATTTCGTAGTGTATAAATTTGTTTTGTTGTTTAATGAAATAATGTATATAATTAGCTCACCTGAGCACAAAGTATTGGGGACCTCTCCGGCGTCGTCCGTCCTTCCGTCGTCAAGGTGCCGTCAACAATTTGGACCGTTATCGCGATAAAGACTACATTTTGTATTCAATCTTGACCAAAATTGCACAGTTTGTGTATGACCATAACATCTTGGACGAGTTCGATAATGGGCCCAATCGGACCAGTAACACCAGAGTTATTGCCTCTTTTTCATGCAAAAAAGTGCAAAAGTGCCCTTTTGCAACGTATAGACTTTATTTTCCATCCAATCTTAACCAAACTTTCACAGTTTGTGTATGACCATCCGATCTCAGCAGACGCCCTAAATGCGCCAGATCGTGTTTCAAACACCAGAGTTATTGCCCTTTGTTAATTAAAAAAATATACAAAAATGGACATTATTCAGGATAGAGAAAGACATTTTTCATCCAATCTTCACCAATCTTGCACAGTTTGTCTATTGCCATGAGATTACAGTTAAAGTCGAATATAAGTAAGATCGGACCAGAAACACTGGAGTTATTGCCCTTTGTTTGTGAAAAAAATATGCAAAAATGGACATTATACAGGATAGAGACTTCATTTTTCATCCAATCTTCACCAATCTTGCACAGTTTGTCTATGACCATAAGGTTAATGATGAAGTCGAATATAAGCAAGATTAGACCAGAAACACCAGAGTTATTGCCCTTTGTTTGTGAAAAAAAAAATATGCAAAAATAGACATTTTTCAGGATAGAGACTTCATTTTTCATAAAATCTTCACCAATCGTGTACAGTTTGTCTATGAACGTAAGACTACAGGTGAAGTAGAATATAAGCATGATCGGGCCAGAAACACCAGTGTTATTGCCTTTGTTTTTGGAAAAAAAACATCAACAAGTTATCAATGATTGGCTTGCACACACGATTTTTGATTCAGTGTTGACCAACCTTATACAGTTTGCGCATAACCATAAAAATTGATTGATAAAATTTGATTTCCAACAGTTGCAAGACTTGCATGCAGTTATTTGTACATGCAACTTTGATGTCGTCAGAGCCTGCATTATCGTCATTTATCATCATTGGAAAGAAAATTATCAAAGAAAAATGCAAAACTTTACTTTATAGCACATTCATCGCAATTATCGCATTGCAACTAGTTTTCCAAAACTGTTCGCGAAAAATACATCAAAATCTACTGTTTGCGCATTTTCCAGAATTGTTCATGACTTAATGAAAAAGGGTCAGGTAAGAATAACGAGAAAAATGATTTGAGAACCATTAGCAATACAACGCACATCCAACTCATACTTTAGTTAGCCCACTGCACTAACCGATGTTTTAAATCAAAATTGATCCTACCCGCACTGTGTATTGTTCTGATACCTTAATTTTCAAACCTGTCACAACAGTATGGTCTTCATCTATACCAGTTCTCAGGTGAGCGCTTTGGGCCATCATGTCCCTCTTGTTTTCGTTTTGTTGTATAATGTTGACTTGATGAATAGTATTCTTTTAATTGGCAATTTTCGAAAGATTTTGGAGATTAATGGTTAATCTTTATAAGCCACACCAATACTCAGCAATCATAACTTTTGCTCACATGTGATCAGTACTGATGATAAGGCCTACATGAAAATTAAGTTTGTTTGCCCTTTACCGACCGACCCACAAACAAGTCGCCGACTCAAAACATTTTATTGCAAAATATGCGGTAATATATTTTTTATTTAGTCTTTTTTTTGCCTTAAATTTCGTATTTTCTTTCGCTCACAACTTTCTTACGCAAAATTTTTGATCATTTGGGCTCTTAAACAAAACAGTATGCAGTCTGGTTCCCAGCGTACTATGACGTAATAGTACGTCTGGCCTGGACTGATAATGGAGGTAGATCACATAGGAAAAAATAATAATAATCTAAACGTTTGTAGTAGGACTGGAATTCTCCCTTGTAAAGGCCTGTGAATTAAACACATCTTTCCATCTGTTCAAGTTATTAACTTGCACAGTTTGTGTATGATCATACAATCTCGGATGGTTTTGATAATGGGCCAAATCGGACAAGAAACCTTTGAGTTATTGACCCCTTTTTAAGAAAAATGCAGACATGGCATTTTTCAAATAAAGTTCTCATCAGTTTTCATCTAATCTTGACCAAACTTCCACAGTTTGCTAAACAATAAGGTCTCATTAGAAGCCAACAATGGGCCATAATGGAACACAAACACCGGAGTTATGGCCCCTTTGTGGAAACATGCAAATTTTGCTTCTTTCCTGCATGGGGATTAATTTGTTGATTCAATCTTGATCAAACTTCTCAGCACAAGCCTTAATCGAGACGGATCAGTTCACGAACACTGGTGTTATTTTCCTTTAAGTGTGAAAATTAATGCAAAAATGCCAGGTAAGGACTTCTTTTTTAATCAATCTGGACCAAACTTGCACAAACTGTCTAAGACCATAAGATCTAAAGCGAGTTTGAATATAGGAAGAGTAAATTACAATACACTGCACTCTTTGGAACAAGCCAGCAAGCATGACATGACCTTTGCACAGCCGTCGCCATTATCTTTCAGAAGTGCAACATTAACACTTTTCTTCCGAAATTGCCTGCAAAAAGTTGGATACCAGAGAATATATACATTGTACTTCGGTCCTTTCTTGTTTATGGCCCTGTATTTTGTTTGTCTTTGACCAGAAATGACAAGCCGTGGAGCAAAAGAAGAAAACATGTTTTAGAGTTACTCATCTAGACAAATTATTTAGTGACATTATGGCGTACATTCCCACATTTGTTCAAGCCTGTCACAACATTATAGACTTTTTTTGTGTTAGTTTTCATCATGGTCCTATTGTCTTATCTATTTGTGACATTTTCATCAAACTATTTTTGATTTTCAAATCATTGATCTGATATTTTTCTAGTCAAACAGTATGTATTTGTACTGTATTAATATGAGCGTGACTGTCGATTCAGTTTTGCCATTGATACTAATGCACATGTTTTCTTGTCAGACAGTATATATATATACTGTATTAATGTATATGCGTGTCGAGTCAGTTCAGTCATTGGTATTATACATGTACAAGTACTTCGCAGATGTTTAAGCATTGCTTATGCTATTTTATGTTTGAGCTACTTATGCACCTATCAATATTTTCCTCCAGGGGGGGGGGGGGGGAAGCGGCGGGCGAACTAGGGGAATTCGAGAAATTGTATTTTGGGGGCATTTTTGTCTAAATCCCCTCAATGGGAGATACTTAACTGGTGTATCAAATGGCCCAGGGCCAATATTTCCGGGATCTAAAATACGAACAAAGTTTATTTATTTCCGGGGACCTGGAATCATTCGGCGTGACAAATTCCCGTCTGTCGGGAATTGCTTTCAGTCTTATCAAACAAGATGACGACTGTGATTTTCAAAAACAGATACAATTATAATGACTTGCTATTTAAATGACGACATTCATGTATGACAAAGGTCAAAATCTGGGATTATAAAAATAAAATATTTTTCCTACCGATCGACCCATCCCTAAAATTTCGGGTGGGTAAAGGGCAAACGCAAGATTTTTTTTTTCAATTTAGGCCTTAGCGAATGGTGGGAATAACTGTAACGAAATCAAGACGGTTGTGATTTTTTTTCCCGGATATCGCAAGATAAATATACTTCAAAAATGTACGCCATCAACACAAATTCGTAGCCTAGGGCGATGGAAATATGGCGATGGAAATATCCCAATTGTTATCATTTGCCCTACATTGCATGGCCGTGTAATTTATCATTTGTTTCATTTCGGTTGGATATGTATGTATTACTTTTAAAAGCATCTCCTGTTCAATACAGGCATAATGATTATAATATTAATATTAATAAAAATATCGGACACTTGTTATTTATTCTGCGTATTTTTATGTACAGATAAACAGTTACTGGATTTCCTTGTAGCCGAATTGTAGAAATTTAATAAATGTATAGATACGGATGTCTGCTTGTACGTGTTTGTAGGCCTATGTAGATAATTATACACACAGTATTATAATTATATAAGAAGACAATCACATTGGCGCCAAATATAAATATGAACACTATAGTTTGGACGCACAAAAACACGTTTAATAGTCCCAGTATTTGTGGAATGGAACGTATGTTGGAAATATATTTGCTGACTTAAGGATATTTTTAACAGACAGGTGTTGCTAGGGGTCGTTTCAATTGAATATAATTATTGAACCTTAGAATCTGAGAAATCCCAGTTTAAAAACTACCAATGCAGGGTTTAGTTGTTTGTTCTAATTTCGACCACTGTTTTTGACCTTGATGGTCATGTTGTAGCAGATGTTGTTGTTTGCTGCTGCAACTGCTGCTGGTAGTGGTGGTTGTGCTACTGATGATGATTATTTAGTTATACGGATGTGTTGTTTCTATAGAAATACAATATTAAAACATTATATATTGTCATTAAGATAAATATATGCACTACCGCGCAATTGCGTTCCGTATCATAAGTAAATGTAAGGTTATATCTATCTGTTCAACCGTATTATTGTTAGATCCGTATAGCACTGTATAGTCATATTGTTCCCAAATAATATTTTTCACACATCTGTAAAGAATAGGATTTTATTTGTCACATTTTGAAGTGTGAAGAAAGTGTGATTGTCCAAAAGCAGGGTATGCGTGAGGATCACAGAAGAATATGAATTCATTGCATTTCAAAAACTGGATGCGTTC
>CM051025.1:32504398-32691898 GCA_027627225.1 Congeria kusceri
ACAGCCATCGCAATTATCGCATGGCAACTAGTTCTCCATAACCGTCTGCGAAAAAGACATCAAAATCTATTGTTTATGCATTTTCCATAATTGTCACTGGCTTAATGAAAAAGGGTCAGGTAAGAATATCGAGAAAAATGAATTGAGAACCATTAGCAAAAAAAGAACCGCTACCCAACCCGTACTTTAGTTAACCCATTGCACTAGCCGATGCTTTAAATCAAATCGAGCATATGCCACTGTGCGTATTGTTCAGATACCTTTATTTTCAAACCTGTCACAACAGTATGGTCTTGATCTGTACCAGTTCTCAGGTGAGCGCTTTGGGCCATCATGGCCCTCTTAATTATAATCTGATATCATTTACAATGCAATATAGGAAACTAGTTTTTCGAAGACATAGTTCCTTTAATATCAAAATCATCGCACAAGTCAATACAATATACGTAAAATATATTCAGAGTTAAATTTGAATATTGTATTGCGCATTTCTGTATAGGTAAAATATAATTATGCCTTTTTGCTTAAATGGGACATGTTGCTTTGTTAGATCCGCATGTGGTTTATTTGAACTAAACTATAGATTTGTGTTTTTACGAGCGTGATGTACTTTTCTTGGCTGAATAATCAAATATGTTAGTCGACACGAAGCATTAATCATTTAACAAAACAATGATGGGTGTAGCTTTTCGTGGAATCCGCCCTCTTCTTCAGCCGCTTTTATCGAGTGTTAAATGTTTTTTTTTCACGTTATAAACATAATTATGGAAGCGTCCTGGTTCCAGGTGTAAAAAAATTAAAAAACAAAATACTGATGGGTGTAGCTTTTCGTGGAATCCACCTTCTTCTTCAGCCGCTTTTATCGAGTTTTAAATGTTTTTTTTTCACGTTATAAACATAATTATGGAAGCGTCCTGGTGCCAGGTGTAAAAAAATTAAATAAAAAATACTCAATATTAGAAACTTATCTCGTAATTACGACTTTTTATCTCGTTATTACGACTTAGTATCTCGTAATTACGACTTTTCATATCGTAATTGTGACTGCTTATCTCGTAATTACGACTTTTTATCTCGTAATTACGACATATTATATCGTATTTACGACTTTTTATTTCGTAATTACTACATAGTATTTCGTAATTACGACTTTTTTTATCTCGTAATTACGATTGATGACGCATAAGCTAAGTGTGATATAAGCAGGCTAGTGTAAATTGAAATAGTACTAATAGTACACTGTCTGCCTGGCTGTCTGTCTGTCTGTCTGTCTGTCTGAAAAAATACATGTTGATACCTTCATTTAATAAAGATTTTTTCATATTGTTATTATTACTTATATTATTATTATTATTATTATTATTATTATTAGTAGTAGTAGTAGTAGTAGTAGTAGGAGTAGTAAAATCAGTTATAGCAACAGCATCAGCAGTAGTAGTAGTAGCAGTAGCAGCAGTATCAGTGGCAGTGGCAAATGTAGCAATTGTAGTTGTAATAGTAGTAGTGGTAGTAGTAGTAGCAGCAGCAAAGCAGCAGCAACAATAGTAGTAGTAGTAGTAGTAGTAGTAGTAGTAGTAGTAGTAGTAGTAGTAGTAGTAGTAGCAGCAGCAGCAAAGCAGCAGCAACAGTGGCAGTAACAATAGTAGTAATAGTAGAAGTAATAGTAGTAGTAGTAGTAGTGGTAGTAGTAGTAGTAGGAGGAGGAGGAGGAGGAGGAGGAGAAGAAGAACTACTACTGCTGCTAATTTTTAAGCCATTCACTGCAAGTAGGTAAAGATCTAGGATCAGAAAAGGTACAGGGTGCTAATCAAAAGAGGCAGGGCAGAAATCCTGACCAGTTCTTTGAACATTTCTAGTAATTAGGTAAATCCAGGTATTTTATCAGTTTAATGCTTCTACATGTAATTAAGGTTTACTAGGCATTGACTCTGAATTTGTCATTGAATACTGGCAAAAATATATGATACATGTATTTCTAAAGATATTCAACTGTTGACCTGCCCAGAGGGGCAGCAGGGAGGAACCAAAAAGGAGCAGGGTGCTGCACCCTGCTTTTTAGGTCTCGATCAGTCCCTGCTGCAAGACATCGTAGAATTTCGGAATAATTTAAGCCCAATTTGAACAACGATCGAACTCGAAGGTCAATATCAATTCGTCTGATGAAAGTGAGGTCCCATTACTATTTCAATATGAAATACTGCTTCTATCACATTTGGCTTTTAGACAGTTTTATCTCGTAATTATGAGATAAAAAGTCGTAATTACGTAATAAGAAGTCGTTATTACGAGATATAAAAAGTCGTAATTACGAGATATTATGTCATAATTACGAGATAAAAAGTCGTAATTACGAGAAAAAAAGTCGTAATTACGAGATAAAAAATCACGAGATACTAAGTCGTAATTACGACTTACTACGTAGTAATTACGAGATACATTTTTTAATATTAATTTATTTTTATTTATTTTTATTTTTCCACTTGGCACCTGGACGCTTCCATACATAATGCATTAAAATTCAGTCACGAAAAAATCTATTCAACACAAGCTTTTATGGCATTTTTGTTGTTCATATTTTTGCAATCGGCTCGTTTCTCTGGTGTATGTGTATAACAACCGGTCTGGTCTAGATATCGTTTCGGGGTTTAAAGGACCATACTATTTCCACACGCATGCTAGATCTATCAACGTTGACAAACGATAAACGGGCGTCCGACATTTTGTTTTCAAGTAATATGCGAAGTTGTTAATTCAAATAAAGTATACACTAAATGGAGATAACCATACCATAACATAAACACTAGTATCATAACATTCCGTATCTTTGTACCTCACCACTCCATAATTTAACGTGCAAACCGTACGGTAACGTACTGTACCATACCGTAGCGTACCGTACCGAACCGTACCGTGTAATGTACCGCATGTCGTACAGTATTGCTTCGTAAAAAACGTGACGTAGCACAAAGTAACGTAGTATAGAGTACTGTGCTGTACTATATCATACGTGTAATTTTTCATATTTTTTAACCTTTGATTATTATTTCGTTACGTCAGAACGATTTGTCAAAGGATAATGGCTCTTTATAATAATTTAACCCCCTCTCCTTTAATTATTTGTATGTGAATTAATAAAATTACAAACTTAACATGATTTGTTTACTCATTGACATAAATGATTGACAATTAATAAACAACTTTCTTGTCGGACGCCCATATATAAAAACATGAACGTTTGTTAATCTTATATTATAATAGTTCGCTGAAATAAAAATAGGGTTTGTTGAAACTTAGCTTATAACTGTTGACGTCTATACTTTTTGGCTTATAAATAAATTAAGATTTGCTAACTTTAAACATTTGGTGGTAGGATATCTTTATCGGGAAGTAAAAATTAATAAATTAATAAATCAACGTTGTGAATATTAAAAATAATCACAATCAAAGTACCACAAACATTATCATCGTCACAACAACCGCAATAATCACAATTATAATCATCAGCGTTGTCATCATCATTATTAGTATCATTAACAGCAACACAAATGGAAATCGACATAAACCACCACAAACATTATCATCGTCACAACAACCGCAATAATCACAATTATAATCATCAGCGTTGTCATCATCATTATTAGTATCATTAACAGCAACACGAATGGAAATCGACATAAACCACCACAAACATTATCATCGTCACAACAACCGCAATAATCACAATTATAATCATCAGCGTTGTCATCATCATTATTAGTATCATTAACAGCAACACAAATGGAAATCGACATAAACCACCACAAACATTATCATCGTCACAACAACCGCAATAATCACAATTATAATCATCAGCGTTGTCATCATCATTATTAGTATCATTAACAGCAACACAAATGAAAATCGACATAAACCACCACAAACATTATCATCGTCACAACAACCGCAATAATCACAATTATAATCATCAGCGTTGTCATCATCATTATTAGTATCATTAACAGCAACACAAATGAAAATCGACATTGGCATCATCATCACACAAGAAATCGCAAACGTTATACCTAGTAGATATCAATATAAAAATCAATAATAATACAAAATGAGATTTTGATGATTGAAACACTATCTTTGGGGTGAAGGAATCACTTGAATTCGAGGGTACATATTTCGCGCACTTGCAATCGCAGACATATTCGCGCGGTCTTTAATTGGTGGATACAGAATGGCGTGCGGTATGTTTGCAGACAGCAGAAGCGGCACCTGCAGCGGACCAGGATGAACAAGGACCCACAGGTGCACGTGGTGCTCGACGTGGACGGAACCACGCCGCCTATCACCGTCATTTCCGGTGAGGAGAGGCAGTACTACGACACGCTGCAGAACCGGTGCAAGAAGACTGCAGACTTCCGGCGTGATTATAGGTTGGTTTTTTTGAAAGTCTTGATAAGGTAACTTCTTGAATTATCGCTTTAAGTTTTTTCGTGGTTGTATCGGCATATGTAAATTATACACACAAACATCGATACTGTATTTCGCTTTGAAGAAGACAGCTTTATTGCCAAAACATTGACATTTTCATGTTTCATAGAAATGTCGTAATCTAATTTATAACAGATTAAATGTATTAACATATCTTAAAAATGTATAAAATTCAAATGTAAGGGAAAATACACATTATGAAATCACAGCATAACAGGTAGGTAACAGGTACATGCAATTTAACCATGTGAACTGGATTGAATGGTTTTGTATCTTTCTTCTGCAGACTCCCGGAGCCTCCACTGAACTTTTCAGCTGGACTGAAACGCCACATGGCCACGTGTTGCGATGCGCAGTCACGCCGGAAGTTCGTCTCCAAGCTATTTCCGGTTTGGAGAATTATGAAAAAATACAAATGGCGGACGGATCTCCCAAGCGACATCGTATCCGGACTTACAGTGGGTGTGATGCAGCTACCTCAAGGTAAGTTGAACGAATACATATTCGCACTTTGATGTCAAACTAACTTCAGTGTTCAACACCAAAGTGCGTTGCGCACTATGGTGCTGAACACCGAAGTGCATTACCTTAGGAACGCACTATGGTGTCATCCCTACTTTGGGGTTGTGATGATGATGATAATGATGATGATGAACTTGATATCGTCTGAAATTGTCAAAATGAGGATGTACAAAATACTATCAAAGTGCGTTCTGTTTCACCAATTATATACGGTACCACTGCAACGCACTTTGGTAATGACATCGTCAAAATCAAAAAGCGAACGCACTTTGGTGTTGAACACCGAAGTTGAGTTGACACCAAAGTGCGTTGCTATACAGCTTTTTGAAAGTGAAATTACTTCTAATTTAGATTTGCACAGCGTAAATGCAGGTAAATTTACGAGACACGTGTGTTGGTGGTTAATTCAGTATGAAGGCCATATTTCTTAACACAATTATAAGTTCAAAGCAGAACCATTTATTTGTCACTCTGTCTCGTTGCCAATCGAACAATACACTAAAAACAACAACAGCAACAACAAAATAAATGTTATTTAAAGCACAAATCGCGCTTTCAACAACTCCGACAGTATGTGCATTTCTAACTCCTTTACGTTTCTACCAGGTATGGCTTATGCTCTGCTGGCAGAGTTACCGCCCGTGGTGGGCCTCTATATGGCGTTCTTCCCTGTGCTCATGTACTTCATCTTCGGAACATCTCGGCACGTATCCATGGGTAAGAAAATACTTTTTCAAACGTTTATTCAACAGTTGAATGTTTCAGAAAACCTTTCAGATTGAACAATTGAATGTTGATAATTTTGATTTTTGCAATATACTAATTTATGAAAAGTAGCCTAAACTAAAATGAATTAACAGGAAAGTTATTGAGCTTTTTCTTGTCGGAATTACATTTGTAGTGTTGTAATTTCTTTCAGTTAGATATACATACATGTACATAACTGTTATTCTTAACGAAAGCTTTTATGCTGACATAATGACTTCTACAAAGACATCTTTATGATTTATCCCCCATATGTCTCTCATACAGGTACCGTCGCGTTGTGCAGTCTTCTTACCGGCTCCGTGATATCGCGCTTCTATGACCCGAGCCTCGCATCAGTCGTGCTGGGAACCAACCAAACGGAAGAAATCCTCCACAACATGACGATACCCGACAACGCGAAGGACGAACCAGTCGAGGTGGAACTTCCAGATCACGTGAAGATCAGTATTGCTGCGTCAGTGTGTCTGCTCGTAGGGTTGGCGCAGGTAATAGCTCTTAATAGTGTGTTATATTGGCGTTTGAGAACGAAAGGTTGATTTTGACAGCAGCAAGGGTATACTTAAAAAATATTGTTCGAGTTATCAGTGTTTATTCTGATGAGTAGAAATTAAACCGCGGCGGCGTTAGCCCGAGTGATTTAACACACATGCATCAAAACGACGCAGAGTTGTTTATTGGCCGATAAACAAGGATAATGCGAACATTATTTCTATTCTAACATGATTGGCAAATATTTTTGCAATTTTAATGAGAACTACATTTTACTATGCAGAACAGAACAGAACAATACTTTTATTTTCACCCAAGTATATAACATATATAATTAGGGCAATATAACAAAGCAAACTTGTTAGTAAATTAGTAACTTCCGATAATTTTTACATTAACACAATTGTATAGATGATATACGGGGGTATTTAAATAATAAGATACATAGCCGGAACATATGATAATAATAATAATAATAATAATAATAATAATAATAATGATAGCAATAATATGAGATCTATAATCAAAATACCAAAATCTTAATGAAATTATCAAAATCACAATCATTATCATACCATATTGAAAATTTTCATACTAATCATAATAATCATAATAATGATAATCGTCATAGTTATCATAATCATCATAATCGTGGCATTTAAGACACAAATAATAGTACAGTTCTATAAGAGCATTTTAATACTAGCCCTGGTAAAAATAATTCGTGGTTTGTGACCATAGTTGTGCGGTGATGTATTTTCTTTTGCACGCGGCGTTTCGGATTGAGAAATTGAAACGACTACGCGTTTTAAGGTTACGCATGCGCAAATAAATTCCTTCATTGTTACATATAAAATATTCAATGTTTGGTCTCAGTTTTCACCATGGCCAAGCGACTTCCCAATATATCACCATACATTGTTGGAAAGATAAGGCCATAACCTTTTGAAAAAAACAGCATGTCAAAAATTTCTATACGTTGTAACTAAAAATATTTACGTTAGAATAAACACACCGGTTTTGACAGGCATGGGGGCTGCCATTTTGTGCATGAATACATGGGCCAAAAGTTATGAAGCTGGGAACCATTTAAGATAAAGTAGTGCCTAAAACTGTATTTTTTTCTTATTTCTTACATATATACCTTTAAATTGATACCAAAACATATCATTTAAACAGTATTTTAAAAATCATATGCATTATACACTGAACCCTATGTGTTTATTATCTAACTGACATCATGTAACCCTGAGGATGTGACTTCCGTTTTGGTGTAATTTGACCTTAAAAGGTTTATATTTTGCGTCAAAAATTTAATTCATTCTCAATACTTAAAAGACATTTTGTTGCGAAAGACTGTTTGCGTTAGCGTTTCTGGTGTTGGAGCTAGCGTTGTAACGGTTTCAATTAACAACAGTATTTTGGTCGTGATTTACGCTTGAGTGCACCTGCACGCGAGGGCGATGTTGACCACAAAGGCAAGATGGAGGACCTATTATGTGAGGTAATTACTCTAATCAGCTTTGCATTGCAGGATTACAATGGAGAATGCCGTTATCTGCGGGGTTAACATTAAGTGACTGATGGGGCAAAAGCAAATTATAATTTGTGTGCTGGATAAGTTTAAATGAAAGTAACAAAAGTATAATTATTAATTTATTTACTAGAACTGCTAGATTAATTAGGATAAAGTAACAACATTGTAGGTAAAATATAGGTATCAGTTGTACTCATTTAGAGTGCAACAATTGTTTCAATTGTGCTTGAGTGGTACCATTTTGTACTACTCTTATATAATGCAGCAATTATTTCTGTTATATGAGTATAAGTATATAGCAATCTTACGTTACTATTGACATATAATTATACAGTTATCATTTGGTACAAATACAGAATGAAGCTATTATTTACATTGCACAGTTTATATTTACATGTATATATTTCTAATTAAAGTAAATAATGTGATTAGTATGTGCATGCAAAAATATATACATTTGTGACCAGACAAATATTTTGATATATTGATTACACAAGCGTAAATGGTCACTTATATTGAGATAACAGGTAAATATGTTATGCTGTTAACAATAAAAATATATTGAAATAAACACAGTATTGTTACAATATACAATATTAGAGTTGGTGTATAGCTGGTGGCATTGGTATATACAGGTAGTTAAATAGATAACTTGCTATCGCTTAAACTTACTGAATATGAAGCGAATAAATGTGCTTGTATTGTGTAATAGTTATAAGGAATTAGATGTTAGGAGTGTGATAAGAGTAGCATCATAAAGATCATGTCCTAAGAATTGTTCTCTTTCAGATTTATTGAAATCGCAGTTTAGTAGATAGTGATGTTCGGAGCCAACTTGACCAGAGTTACAAAGTCTGCATATTCTTTCCTCAAATGTGGTTCCATCGTATCGACCGGTTTCAACTGGGAACCAGTGATTTGCAGTTCTAAATTTAAAGAGGTATGTATATTCATTTTTTGTAAGTTTTATATAGTAGTCTTCAAAGGATGGAGTTTGTTTGAAACTGGTATATATTTGTGCCTTATGTGTTTGCTTTAGTTGAGTGTGCCATTGGGCTTTGAATTGGGTTAATAATTTGGCTTTGACTAAGCGGTGGATATTATTTTGGGTTCTTAGGAATTGGTTATCCCATAAGTTACTTAAGTTTACTGAGGTGAGGATTTCTTTAATTTTGTTGGCCCATTTAAAATTTGAGTTTGGCAAGTTCATCATGTATTGATAGATTTGGATAGATCTGATCTTTGCCTATTAAGATTCTAAGCCAAAATGAGATCATGCGACTTTTGATGTTAATTGCTATAGGGTATCTGCCAAGTTCACTATTTAAAAAAGCCATTGGGGTTGATTTCCGAGCATTCGTAATTTTTCTAAGAAAGTTATTATGGACTTTCTCCAAGATATCTACATTTTCAAAACCAAACATTTCTGAGCCATAGATTAAAATTGGTAAAAGAGTGTGGTCGAAAAGTTTAAGAATTAAATCAATAGGTAGCTCTGCATTATTAGCTCTAGTATATAGAAGGTGCATTGCTTTTGTTGCTTGCTCGGCTAAGTGTTTCCGTGCATTGAGGAAAGACCCATTGCTGGAAAGGGTAATGCCTAGGTAGTGGTAACGGTCAGTAATTTTTACAGGGTTGTCACCTAATGTGAAATGGAAGTTTTGTAGTTGTCTTGCACCAAATATTACAATTTTTGTTTTGCTAAGGTTTATTTTTAAATGCCAGTTATCACAGTATTTATGGAAGATATTTAAACTATTTTGGAAGTCTGTTTTTGAATCAGATAAAATCACAGTGTCATCAGCATAAAGTAGAATAAGTAGTTTAAGCCAAAGAGACAACTCCAGGGGATTTGCTAGTTCTATGCCAGTTGAGCCATTGAGGTGCTTATGTGTTTGAAGGTCATTTAAGAAGATGGAAAAAAAGAATTGGAGATAGATTTTCGCGTTGTCTAACGCCAATTTCTGATATGAAGGGTTCTGAAATATTGCCGTTAATAGAGATACTAGATTTGATATTGTTGTACATGTTTTAAATTAAATGTAGAAACTTGCCATTTATATTTTGTTTAATTAGTTTGTGCCATAGGCCAATTCGCCAAACCTTGTCGACTGCTTGTGAAAAATCAATGAAGGCGCAGAATAGTTTTTGTTTTCTTTTTTTGCAGTATTTCGATCAATGAATGTAATGTAAAAATATGGTCAGAGCAAGAGTAGCCTTTCCTAAAGCCAGCTTGATTTTCATCTAAAATATTATTTTCATTAAGGAATTTGTTTAATCTTTCATTGAGTATGGTTTTAAAAGTTTGCCTAGACAACTGAGGATAGTAATTGGTCGGTAGTTATTAGGATCTTTAGGGTCACCTTTGTTTTTAAATATAGGTATGATTATTCCATTGAGCCAGCTTTGTGGAATGAACCCTGTTTCCAGTACACATTTAAATAGTTTATGGTAAACAGGCATACGTAGATGTTTAGTTGACTTGATATACTCATTTAAAATATTGTCAAATGGGCTAGGTGTTTTGGAATGTTTAAGCTTTGTGATACATTTTTCTATTTCTTCTTCAGTTATTGGGGTATTAAGCCTGTTGCTTGTGTCATTTTGTAGATGGGAGTTTGTGTCATTGAAGCGATCGTCATTGATTGTGCTGGTATTAATTTCTTTGAAGTGATCATGAAATTCATCTAATGTTGGTCTAGTTTTAACTTGAGTTTTTGGTTTAAGTTTATTTAAAAAGGACCAGTACTGTTTAGGATTTTTGTCGGACATGGAACGAAGTTTGTTTGCTGGCATTAATGTGGTAGTTCATGGTGCGTTTATATTGCTTACTGGCATTAATCATTCTTTGTTTGTTGTCTATAGTTTTTTTTGGTTTTCATTTTTGGCAGTGTGATAATTTTTTCGTGTTTAAGAACATTGAGGACCAAACCATGGTTTATTGTTTTCTGGTCTATTATGATGAAATCGTTTTTTATTTTCAGGGTATGTGCTGGTGGAAGCTTGATGGAATACTGATTGGAGTTGATCGGTTATGTGCTCAATTGTCTGCTGTGATTGTGGGAAGTGTTCCTTTGCAAGATTATTTGGTCTATTATGTTAAGGTTAATATTGTTAACAAATTGGTTGGACAAGTCAGGATTCCATTTTGGTTTCTGATTCATGTCAGTTAGATTTTTGGTGGAAATATTGGAGCATTTTCTGTGTGGTATATTTATGGACCAAGTGAGGGCATTATGACCATCTGAGAACAGTGAATCTGTTTCAATGATATGAAAATCTGAGAGAAAGTAAAAGCAATCAGATGAAGCAATTACATAATCAATTGTAGATTTATTTCTGAAAGTTAAGATATCACAATCATTACATGATGATAGTCTTCCATTGAGGATAAAAATGTTGTTATTTTTGCATAAATCAATAAGTCGGAATCCATGGGTATTGGTTCGATGGTCTTTAGAAGTACGAATAAGTGGGATAGATAATTGTTCAAGGGTTTTATATTTGTCAAGTTGGCTCTGTATATCATCATCGATATCGAAAATGTCATTTAAATGGGGATCTGTAGTTATGTAATCTTTCATGCTTCCAACTCTGCTATTGAAAATGTCCTGCAAGAATTACATATTTATGTTCATTTTACATTTCTGAGAGATTTCATTTTCAAAGGCCATAAGCTCGTCATCGTTTAAAAATTTGGAGTTTTCGGGTGGAACATATACAGCTCCTATTATAATATTTTCATCAAGTTTCGCTAATGATTTGCAAATGGATATCCATAGTACATATTCAGAATTTGATTGTAGGACTTTAACTGAGGAAGTAAGTTGGTCTTTAACAAATATACCAATGCCACCAGATTTATGCTTATACTCTTGTTCTCTGTGTTTGGCTAAATATTCATAGTTATTTATTTTAATAATATCGTGTTCATCAGTGTGGGTTTCCGAGATACAAAATATGTCGTAATTACTAATGAGTTCAGTGAATTCTGGGTAATTGAGTCTTTTCCTAATTTTATGTTTTTCTCTTCCAGATTAGAGAGTGATTCGACCTCCCCTCTGGCCTAGTGGGGATGGCTGCTGGCATCTGGAGCCCTGTTCAGATTTGGCGTCTGTGGAGTATTCTGGTTTTGTACAGACTCAGCAGTACGAGAGGTGTCCCATGGACGTTGTATCCCCTGCACCGAGGACTGTGCGTTCAGGGGAGTCCTAGGAGATACCGGCGGATGTTTACGAGTGTTTGCCCTCGAAGGATGAGGGGATACGGACTGTGTTCGCCTAGATGTGTGCTCAGCATTCTGGGCGGGTGTATCAGGAGTGTTGAGCACTGTTGTGTTTCTGGGGATGTCAGTGATTGTGTTGACAACAGGAGGATTAACGTTTAGGTTCCTGAGGTGGGAAGGTGTTTCGGAGTGTGCCTGCTTGGATTGGAAGGCTTGTTAGTAACAGAGACTCTGTTGCCCTGGAGGATCGCGTTCCAGTCAGGGAATATGTCGTCGACTACCTTGCCGTCTACAACAATTTTCGCAGGGATGACTATGGAGACTGCTGCGTGGATAACTTTCGCGAAGTTTCTAGTATTTTGGCCAAAGTGCTTTCCGTGCTTGAGTTATTTCCTTTGGATAGTCTCTGTTGATGCTAAAATGAGACCCTCTTAGCCGGTTTGCACGTGAGAGGACATTAACTGTGTTTTGATAGTCCAGAAAGTTCACAATAATACCTCTGGTGGCACCCTTAGAAAATATTCCAAGACGGTGTGCTCGCTGGATATGAGGACAAGGGGTTAGCTGGAGCTGTTCAGCCAGGAAATAGGCTATGACATTGTGGCAGTTTTCATCTCTCTGTTCGCTGATCCCGCCAAATATGAGATTGTTCCTTCGACTCCTTGCCTCAATGTCAATAGATTTGTATTCCAGGAGTTTGATTCGTGAGTTGAGATCAGATAATGATTCTTCAATGGATATAATTTGTGTGTGCATTATTAAACATTCATCCACTTTGTGTTCAAAATTTTTCATTTGTTTAAATATTTCTGTCATTTTTCCATCCAAAGATAAATGTTCAAAGTCATGTTGGTTTGTTATGACTGTACCACTGCCACATTCACCACCTGTGTTTACTCTAGAACGTTTCCTATTTGTATTGTCATGGTTAGTGATACTTCCCGATGGTGGAATGACAAAACGGTTCTGTGTAATAAATGGTTCATCCTGTGAATTTTCGTTGCTGTAACAGTCAAAACTGTCTAGATGATCCATACTTACAGATTGGGAGTTATTTTGAGGCTATTAACTGGCACTTATGTAAAGAAAACGAGGTTTAAATTGTCAGATGAAAAAAATGGCGACTGTTTACAAATTACCGGAAGTCCGCTCGCAATTGGGACTACTTTTTGCGTTGTTGGTTGGGTCGTTTAGCAAGGATAATTTTGTTTATTGTCTTAAAAAAAAAAAGCGACTTTCATGTTAGAATATTACGTTTCGCATGATGGCGTGTGTTTGAAACGAGCCGATACATGAGTTTTGTATGGAAGCATCCAGCGCAATTTTCCAAGGGAAACACAAATGTGATTTCCATTTGTAAGGCTTTGTTTCGTAATTATTCAAATAGCGTTGTGACGTTGAGTCCATTCCAGTTGTATTTAACATATTGATAAACAATAAATTTAGTTTGCTCGAACATATTGTTTTCACATTGTTTGACATTGTTACATTTGTATCAATTTGCTATATGGTACAATTAAAAAACAAAATACCAAATAGCGATTCTAAAACTGGACACTACATAGATCTTTATAGTTACACGTACTTCTCTAATACGGCTAACGGTAGATTATCTAGTTAGTTTGGTTAGTATTGGAAGTTCATACATTTTCCAATTTAATATTTCTGTTCATTGAAACGGTATACCGGTACATGGTGTAATTATTTTGCTCTATCCACACTTCAGACGGGTATGGGTGTGTTGAAAATGGGCTTCATCACCACGTACATGTCGGACCCCCTGATCGGCGGCTTCACCACGGGGGCCGCGGTACACGTGGGCACGAGCCAGGTCAAATACGCGCTCGGGCTGCACATCCCCAGGTCGGACGGAGTCTTTCAAATACCGAAGGTATGTTAATTGTGTTGTTCCATTTAATAAGGGAGAAAACTCTGTGCAATATATATATTTATATTTGATATAATAAGCTCCCTTGTAGTGAAATTCATTTTGCTGGTAATTGAAATACAAACTATATTAAAACTTGTCTCATTTGAAAGTCTTTCTTTTGTTCGGAACCAAGTAAAAAGTAGTTTTATTCTCCAAAATAAATTGCGTGAAAGTACACGGGCTAGTGGTTAACCGAAGCGTACACAATGAGCTTACATAAAGTTTAACATCTATTGCTATTGTTTAGACGTACGCGCTGGTGTTCCACCACATCGGCGAGACGAACATCCCCACCCTGGTTGTCTCCCTTATCTGCATGGCAATCCTGTACGCCGTGAAGGAACACATTAACCAGCGCTTCAAAAGCAAGCTGCGCTTCCCGATCCCGGTCGAGCTGTTCGTGGTATGCAGTTTATGCTATAGATGAAATATTAGCTTCCTATGAGTTACAACATATTGTCCGATTCTCTAGTATTTTTATAACATACAACATTATGTGAATTTATTGCAAGAAAGGCATAAGTCATTGTCAAAAATGTCATTTTCTGAAATGCCCCGCGTAACATTTTAACTTTTGTTTGAATCAGAATGTCGTCCGTATTTCGGTGGCGCCAAATTTATACTATATAGGCCAAGTACTCACAAACCTCCTTATGAAAATTTTACTATGGTTTTACGTAAGTTGAAATTTTAGATCATACTAGTAATTGAAAAGCAAGGAATTAAGTTTGTTCAATTAATTAATTAATTAATTAATTCAATTAATTTTGTTCACTCAAAAATTTAAATTAAGGAGCTTGTGTTCAATAGCTATTACACGAATGAGATATAATATAAATAGACATCTTAATGAAACAAAAAGAACATACATTTTACATATTTATATTTTTTCTTAATTTTTGTAATTAAAACTGGATCACATAGTCTAATAGTTTTTCAAAAATCAGATGATCTATTTTGCAGCACGTATCAGGTTGATTAACCGTTTTGTCAAAACATGCTACTTTGAGATTCCCAAAATTAAGTTCCAAAGCAGGCATGATAAAAGAGGCGTGTCTTGGGAGAACCGGGCTTAATGCGTGTGCGTAAAGTGTCGTCCCGGATCAGCCTGTGCAGTCCGCACAGGCTAATCTAGGACAACACTTCCCGCCTACAGTGGATTTATGTTTAGAAGAGACTTACTTGAAACAGAAAATACCATACAAGCGGAAAGTGTCGTCTTGGATTAGCCTGTGCGGTCTGCAAAGGGTGATCCAGGACGACAATTTACGCACATGCATTAAGCCCGGTTTTGCAAAGACACGTCTCAACGTGCCATTAACAGCAAATGATTTTCATTGTATATTCTTGTTGGTCGAAGTTAAGGTAATTTACTGTTTCGAGCCTTCATATTTTGCAGGTGATTGCCGCAACACTGGCGTCCCATTTTGTGAACTTCTCTGAAAGATACCACATCAAAACTGTTGGCAAAATACCTCCCGGGTATGTACATGTAGTTCATGATATGTTATTATAGGAATGAGACCCAAATGTTTCTCTCAGTGGTGTACTCTATACTTATATAGTAACACTTCTCTGTATCACACCCACAGCCTCCCGACCCCCACGTTTCCCTCGCTACCCAGCCCTGGTGTGTACACAGCGGACGTGTTCATCATTGCCATAGTAGCGTTCTCGCAGTGCGTCACTATATATAGTTACATTTTTCTGGTCCACAGCCTCCCGACCCCCACGTTTCCATCGCTACCCAGTCCTGGGGTGTACACGGCGGACGTGTTCATCATTGCCATAGTAGCGTTCTCCCAGGGCGTCAGTCTGGCGGCGCTCTTCGCCAAGAAACACGGCTACAGCTACGACTCCAACCAGGTTTGTAAACTTACATACAGTTTTATTACGAAAAATGCAGAGAAATGTTCTCAATGGCGAGAATAATATCGTAATTAATCATTACATCCCGTTAATCTCCATGTATCATTAATAATAAATGTTGTAGTGGTTTATTAAAGCCAATACGTTCGCTGCATTATACATGAGTATGTGCATTAAACACGCTTACTTTGCTGACTAAATAAGTAATGGAAAACCGGGCTCAATGCACGTGCGTAAAGTGTCGTCCCGGATTAGCATGTGCAGTCCGCACAGGCTAATGCGGGACGACACTTTCCTCCTTCAGTAGATTTATGTTTAGAAGAGACTTCTTTGAAACTGAGAATACCATAAAAGCGGAATGTGCCGTCCTGGAATAGCCTTTGTGGACTGCACAGGCTGATCCAGGACGACACTTTGCATACGTGCACTAAGCCCGGTTTTCCCAAGACATAATAATTATCATTATGTTCGTATTAACCTACGCAATCAGAAGCAAAGCAGTTGCACACCATGGTATAATGGTGCAACACAGAATATAATGTACGAATGTAGTATGACCAAAGACGCAGCCAGTGAATTACTGATAACCTATGTTTTTAAATGACCTAAGTCACAACCATCTTGTTACCGTTTTTCAGGAGTTGATCGCCTACGGCGTCGGCAACATATTCGGATCGTTTTTCTCCTGCTTCCCCTACGCCGCCTCGGTCTCCCGTAGCTCCGTGCAGGAATCCGCGGGCGGCAAAACTCAGGTAACGGAAGTTGCCTTCTCTAGGGTTATGTGAGAATTTACTGTAATAATTTGCGGATAAACATGTAAAGACTCTTGAACGCCTTGAACGTTTTCGATAAACGATTTGAAAAGGACGGTTGTTGTAATGTATTGTAAAGATTGATCCTATTTTAACAACCCTATAAAATCATGTTAATTAATGTCTTATTTTATTAAAATGTTTTCTTTTTTAAGTTGTCTGTGTAGTTGGTTCTCAACAAAAGCAATAGTGCCCTGGTCGATGTGTAATTATATTCGCTGCACATACCGTCACGCGCTGTTTTAGAATATTCACACCACGCTATCTTCGACTTTCAGTTGGCCAGTGTGGTTTCTGCAGTGATGGTTTTAATCGTTATATTGTCTATAGGTCCGCTCTTCGAATCACTCCCAAATGTAAGTGCGTTTTCTCACGAGTTTCAACCATTGTGATTAAACTTTGTAGGACCATATTTTTCTCAAATCATATTTTTCACATCAGGTGTGAAAATTGAGATCTTATTCTCCACACATCACAGTCTTATTCTTCGCATTTTCTGTGAAGTTTGTGATCGCATCAGGTTTTGATATGCAATGAAATCATATTCTTCTGTGATCCACACGCATACCCAGTTTTTGGCCAATCACAGTCTTCACTCTTAAAAATGTGATAAACGAGATCATATCCTTCACAGGTGTGTTAAAATTTGATTTGTGAAAAATATGATCCTACAAAGCTTGATTGTGCCAAACTCCTGCTGCTTAAAGGGCATTCGAAGTGGGTAAAATCGGTGCAATGAAATTTTAAAACTTTTAAAGGTTTACACAAATAGTTATAATAATTATATAAGCCAAACATAAGGAAGTACATTACACCCCTATAATGTATTTTTTATTATCAATGCCTTGTAAACGTATTGCTGTTAATGCTAGATATCACCAACGTAGGTAATACTTTTCTTAAAATCAGCATGTGTAGTTTTTTGTACAAACTACTGTTTTACACTAAAATGAATGTGGATACCTAACACCTTATGAAATTTATTATTGTTTAAAAGATGCTTTCGTGACTGTTATTTACAAACGTGCCTCTTTTTCAGTGCGCGTTGGCTTCCATCATCCTCGTGGCCCTGAAGGGTCTTTTCATGCAGTTCAAGGAGCTTCCGCAGATCTACCGGATATCCGGCTACGACTTTGTGAGTATCAAGTATTAGTTTATGCTTTCCAGTAATTTATAGGGAAATATTCACAGTGTTATACTGGTTCCCGATTTAAAACAGTAACTGCAACGGATCGTCAACCATGTCGGACTCAACATTGTTAAATGATTCCTACGGTATTTTCCAGTAAAACCCACTTAGATAGAAATTAAAATTAAAACAAACGGTGGAAAAAGCATAAAATAAAAAGAGAATGTGTTTCGGTAGAATATTGACTTTTTATTCACTCGTGATCATAGAAAAAATATATTTTCACTCGTGGCTGCCCCACTCGTGGCTGCCCCACTCGTGAAAATATACATTTCTATGATTACTCGTGATTTAAAATCGATATTCTACCGAAATCAACAAATATCCTCTATATATTACATGTGTATTGAAAACTGTTTCACACAGTTTGTTTACATCAGCAATGTGGTCGTATTCCGAGCCATTGTTTGCTGCATTAATATCTGAAGAAAAAAAACAACTCTTATTCTCCCTCAACTTATCAAGAATTCTTTTAAAACATCGATATTTATATACTAGTATTATCGTTTAACTTCAATTTTCGATAAGATCTCAATATGTTTATACGTTATGATATTAGGGTATTAGAGCTAATGCAAAATGCTATGAATTGAAGCATTAGTAAATTACAGCATGGGAGATAATTCCATATTGACAAAGATATAAGAAAACGTTGTTTTCTCCCTTGTGACTAGTTGAAGTTACAACACAATGATGCACGTTTAATACTAGTATTTTGTTTGTCTTGTACGTTGATTATTAAGCGACGCCTGGTGGGCATCCCCAATTTACTAAGTAAAGTATGAATTACAAAATGGGACACAACACTGTATTAACACACATGTACTAACCCGCTGTTGGCACCCCTGTCACTATCTTGAGACTGTTTTTCATCATTTCCGGTCACAGTGGATCTGGGTGGTGACGTTTCTGGCGGTCGTCGTGCTGCACGTGGACTTCGGTATCTTGCTCGGCATGCTCTTCTCCTGCTTCACGGTGGTCGTGCGCGCGCAGAGGTATCACGTAACTTGTAGCTAGATTGGTTTGCACGTTGTTTTCGTCACATTTGAACAAGCGCGATTAAGTCGTCACTTCTTGTTTTCGAATTTTCTGCTTGATTTCTTTGGAATGTATCTTTTGAGGGGTTAATTGACATCGCTCTGTGGTTTGTCAGCGAGTAAACGTTTGTTATGCGCACACCATGTGGTGTTTATGTTTTGTTTAATTTTAAACAAATTCGCATTTCATTTACAGTAAGAATTATCCTAACAATGATGTTCATTGTCATTGTATCGGTGATGAATCGACGCCCTATTACATCCAATGTGTAAATAAAACTTGCATCTAATAAGCCTTATCTGTGGAAAAAAATAAGTTAGCACCGTACTTATTATTACAGTTGTACTAATTAAATACAATATAATAAAATATAAATATATATACAATATAAATATATATACAATATACATATATATACAATATAAATTCGTTTTAATTGTGCCTTGACACATAATATACATATTGAATTTATTCTTACTCTTCAGAACCAAGGCAGAAAATCTGCAAAAGATCAGCGATTTATATGTTTACGAAAACGACTCAAAATATAAGCAGGTAATACATTCTTCGATCACTGTTTTTTTAATGATCAACCTCAGTCGACGTTCTCTTTATTGGAGGTGGGGGGGAGTGTATAGGAGTGAGTTTGTCGGACTGGCGATGTGTCGGTCTGCCGGTCTGTCGGTCTGGTTGTTTTTATGGTTTCCGGACGATTACTCAAGAAAGGCTCGTCATATTCAAGTACTTTTTTGTATACGTGTGTAACATCCATCAAATACAGGTCAAGTTCGACATTGTTTACAAACCACTAAATGTTGTCAGAAATATGGCCGCTTTTCGACCTTTTCGACTTTAAATCCCTAAACCACGGTTTCTGGTCAATATCTCATGAAAGGCTTCACATATTTCAATTATTTCAGGTACATAGGTGTAACATTATAAAATTAAGCATTCTCTTTGAGTCCATTTCGTTAAAATGCCTGCCATAGTTATGTGACAATTTTAGTACCATTTATCACTTGACCAATAGGAGCAAGACGGTTGGTTTCATGTTACTTGTAAACACACGAAAACGCAACGTAATATCTCAGTTATTGTCAGGAAGTTTTGGAATTTGTTTGTTTGCCCAAAGTTAGATACCAGTAAATCATTGTGTATCCCTCCGAAAGTCGTGCCTTTTACTAAAGAGATCCTTTTCTCTTCTGTTATAAAAACCAAATAGCAATCTCAGACATGCATTTTGTGGTTATTTCTTGGTGGTGGTGGTGGTGGTGGGGGGGGGGGGGGGGGTTAATGTGGTCTGATTCTTTTGTCGAAATATGACTGCCGAAACCCTGTTTTCTAACGGTCTCTGCATTCCGGTGAGAGGCATTTGATTAGAAGTAACACGAACAATCTTTTTTTTTGCAAGTTTTGGAAGAGGAAATATTCATTTTTAAATTGATGCCAGGCTTGCACAATCTGAAATAAAGGAAAGGCTAGAAAATTGCCCAGTTAGTTTGCCGTTTTCAAATGGGACCCTATTGAAATTGGAATTACTGGTATCTAACCCGAAAAGTTCCGAATGTTCAAATGGGACTCTTTCTCACCTTTCCAGACGGAGAGTTTTTCCGGTGTGAAGATTGTAGGCTTTAACTCCCCTATCTACTACGCCAATGGCGACCTGTTCATCAAGCAGGTGTTCCACGTGTCCGGAGTGGTGCCGGAGAAGCGAATGAAGATGATGAAGAAGATGAAGCAGGAGTCCGACAATGAAATCAATTCAAATGTGAGTATTTGGAGATGTTTGTTTAGGTCTTAAAAGCATGTTTGTTGCAGGTTACCCGACTTACCCTAAAAGTATGCCCCGACCCTGGAACATTTAATTGAGTTTGTCAGATATTTTTTGTTTTATTTACTTATTTACCAATAATCAAATGTTTTTTTGTTTGATAAATAAGTGTTTTGTTTCGATAGCATATACATCAAAACAATGTTTAAAGATATTACCTATATGATTTGAAATATTTATTCAGTTTTAGAATCTTCAAGTTGACCATTTACTAAATAAAGAAATCCCTGCATACCTACCCTAATTTTTTTTTTTTTTTTGGGGGGGGGGGGGCATTTAACCTGAAACAAACATATTTTTACGCCTTAGTGAATGTAATACACCACATACTATCTTTTTATTTGTAGGGTGAAATTATCGAAAACATCATTGGTATATACCTTTAATAATTTAAAGATGGATTAGTAATGCGCTGTTGTTGTTAATTTTATTACTTCTACTATGGAATCCAGAAGTTTCGTTTGAATCAACCTGTACTTAGTTGTACAAATTATTTATTGGATCTTAAGTCTCTTACAAAAGTGTGTTCCATTTTAGACTATTTAGTAGCACAATTGAATTAATCCGTTATTTTATTTGTTTACTTTAGCAATTGACATGAACGTTTGACATTATCCTATGATGTGAAAGCATAAAACATTAGATTGATTTGTGCAATTTAGCTATTGACATGAAAGGGGGACTGTCTGATTTTTATAGATGTTTTCAGATCTCTTTCGTTAGAGACCACTAGCAGAAAACGTTTATGTAATACATAAAAAACGTCAACATCGACAAAAACGATTTTTTTAAATCGAAAAACGCAAATACCGGTATATTTTTTCCAGTCGATATAGACCAGTTTATTCTACAGCAACGGCAACATACATGTATGGTTTTGAATGAGATTTAAGAACCGCGCATGCGCCAACAATTGTTCTAGACGCTGTATAGTTCGCTGAACAGCGAAGTATTATTTTAGTTTGAATTTCTGTCTTATTACGCATTTCTAATATTATTAAAAATATACTGACATCAGAAGAATCAATGGATGGTTTTATATTATAATATTCGTACAAAATCGTCCAGTCCTTCTTGAAAGTCTAAAACAGCAGGTTGTTCCATTTATAGACGTTCGTCACTCTCGTCAACGAGTCCAACGAACTAGGCTCGAACCTGAGTCTCGAGAAGGCCGGGACGGATACGAAGAGCAACGGGAAGTGGCTTCCGGTCCCCAACGGGTCCTCGTTGCAGAAGAACATGTTGCTGGATGGGTCTGCGGAAGAGGAGATCCATCACATCGTCATCGACATGTCCCGGGTCTGCTTTATCGACTCCGTGGGGGCCAAAGTTCTGAAACAGGTACGGGCAAACAAAAAACATCTGTATTGATTCACGGAGTTGTTGGTCCTTATTCTTATGTCTAGGGCGACAATCCTATTATGCAGAGGTGTATGGGATAATGGTGTCCGCGATCGAGAACAGGAGATCGTGAGTTTGAGCCCTACTCAGGGAGCCTTCGAATGGTCTTTCTCAAGACACCAAGTACTGGTTCTACCCAGGGAACGGACTCGAAAGTGCCCCAGTAAGCATCAAGTTAAAATATATAGGTCCAAGGCTTGACTTTTCTTTGTGCTTTACATTTATAATGTCTTTTAGATTTAGCACATTGTAGCAGCGTTTTTACGTTAATAGGAGCTGTCTTCTTAAAAACAATTTAAAGAACGATAACTCCGAGCATTTGAGCAATATTTTATTGCAATAAAGCGCAGTTAACTCTTTTAGAACGGATCAAATTATGATATTGTCATAAACCTTGTTAGCATTTTGTATGATTTTGTGATTTATTTTATGATAGTTTTGCTTTTGTCTTAAAATTGCTTTTTGTTTGTCTATGGTGGCCACCGACTCTGGAAAACAGGGAAAAAGTGTGAAAAGATTCCCTGTAGCGAAAAGTCAGGGAGTTTTAAAATTTGGCAAAAATCAGGGAAAATTCAGGGAATGTGACCAAACGTGTTTGAACTAATCCAAAATGAAGTAGTGAAATCTTGAATTTAATAAATATTTCAACAATAAACCAATAAAATTATCATATTTGTTTAGAATGAGAAGTTAACAATTGTAAAACTGGCTAGAATGAAAAATTGTGGTCAAATATGTATGTACGCTATTACTATGAACTAATTGTACCGGTAATTTGACAATAAGTGTCATGGAAAAATCTAATTCCGGTCAGGGAAAAATCAGAGAAACTTCAGGGAATTTTATTTCAGAATTTCAGTGGCCACCCTGTTTTCTTATTTTATGCAGTTAAGATAATCAAGGAATAAATTGTACATTGGAGTACTCTTTCCCTTATTGCATAAACAATGTTAACATATAGATTGATTCAGCATCTGCTTGTTTGTTTTAATCTCTGGATGTCTTGTATAAATTATGATAATAGTTTAGACATATAAACAAATAGGGTCGTTAGCGAGACGATTTATTATTTTTCTAATGTGACATTTTTATCGTTCGGTACAATGTTGTATACGTCGAAAATGGTGTCCACCGGTCCAAATGTGTGTCGCTGTGATTAATAACAGCATGACGCACTCGCTGTGATTTATAACAGCACGACGCACCGTAAATTGTGCTAATTGCATGTACGGCGCCTGTAGGTGTTAACGCCTAACGCAAATCAAGGTCCATAGTTAAGTTTCTTTTCGGTAACACACTGAAAATTTACACGGACTGAAGTCAGATCGCATTAATTGTGTTAGATTAAATATAACGTAAGTCAGCTTGAATTAATGACCTGAATTAATAATTAATGACCTTTAAGTTGCCTTGAACCTCTTAACAAGTGCAAGCGGTACGTAAGATGCAGGTTATATGTCAGAAGGTAATTAACGCGTTTGTAAATCATTTGAGGCGTGTCGTGGGAAAACGGGGCTTAATGCGTGTGCGAAAAGTGTCGTCCCGGATCAACCTCTGCAGTCCGCACAGGCTATCCAGGACGACACTTTCCGCTTTTAGGGTAATTTCTGTTTCAAGGAAGTCTCTTCTAAACATAAATCCACTGGAGGCGGACAGTGTCATTCAGGATTAGCCTGTGCGGACTAATTCGGGACGACACTTTACGCACATGCATTCAGCCCGGATTTCCCACGACACGCCTCAATTATAATTGTGTATAATCTGTTATACTGCCATGCAGGTACTACTGGATTATGAGGCCGTGAAAGTCACAGTCTTGTTCTGCAGCGTCAACGGTGAGTATATAGCATTTGCCGTCGTCAAGCTACATTGGCAAGGGTGGTAATCGATACACGCGGCATCCCGAAGTTCACATAATATTATTGCGAAATCGAAGTTGACATACTGCGAACTGTCAGTTAACTGTGACTTTCGTGGGTAATCTGGAAGAAGAAAACATACATGTAAAAGTTTAATAGCGAAGAGTTCAAAGGTTTATTTAATAGTCATGCGCTGTGATCATTACGTCCTTTGCGATGGTACGGACGTTTTATCTTGAAAATTACAAAACGAGTTGAAAGTTTGGCAGTGACAATTTAAGATCAGTTTGTCGCGCTTTCATGCAAAAACATCTACGATACTGCTGTTGATGAAATGATCATAGAACATAGGGTATATGCCTTCGTATTCTGCGCTATTAAACGTTTATATCTATGTCTTCTTTTTCCAAACAATCTTTGAAAATCATATTCAATCCACATATCACAGTATGCAAACTTAAGAATGCGCACGCATCGATTACTATTCTTATTTGTATATCCTCTGGCTTTATAACTAAAACATTTGTACGTGCTAACTGCGGCGTTATATTTATTTAAGAAATAATTTTCAATTTTGATTTGTTTATCAGTAGAACGAAAAATCGTTGTTTATTTACAGATAAACAACGATAAAGCGATAAATCGATTCGAACATAACCTGACAACATATTCTGTTATTACAATACGAACTATATTTTACAGTGTCGGAACTACTTTTTCGAGTTGTTTATTGACAATTTAACATGGGAAAATGTTCTTCTTAGTGCATAAAAAACTCTGCGCCTGTCATGTTAGATTGATCAAGACAGTACGGCGGTGATGTCCCTGTATTGTACACAGATGGTTATTTGCGGTTAGCTTATTTATGGACGTTGTCAGCGTAACGTTTAGCTTGACGTCACTACAGGCGTAATATGATACCTTGTTGATCCGATATAGTGAAAAACGAAAAAAAAAGAAAAAAAAGGGAAGTGTCTTGTATAAACCGTGTAATTTCAAGAAATTAAGAAAGAAAAGCTGTAATTTAAATTTGCTCAGCTTGATACTATTGCAGAAACCACAGTTATCAAAGTCAGCTTCTATGTTGACTTAACGACTTAATCAATGACCCCATCGCGAAACTTTCTTCATCTCCATCATCATCATTGACGTCATCATCGTCATCATCATCGTCGTCATCATCATCATCGTCGTCATCATCATCATCTTCTTCGTCGTCGGCGTCGTCATCATCTTCGTCGTCATTATCATTGTCATCATCACCTCCATCATTATCGTCATCATCATCACCTTCATGATAGTCATCGTCTTCGTCGTCGTCATCATCGTCATCACCATCATCATCGTCATTATCATCATCATCACCATCATTACTGTAAATTCACTATTATTCGTGGGGCACTAATTTTCGTGATTTTTCGTGGGTCAAGGAAACCACGAATTTAAGTGCTGACGAAAATATGACCCATCGAATATTACCTAAAAACGTAATATAATTTTTTTTTAGATACTAGTACGTGTATGAAGGATCTTTTAATTCGTAATCTTACCTCAAACACCTTGACCCCACCCATCCCATATGCAATCCAATGCGAGGTCTCGGTATAAGGTATCTATGTAGTAAGTGTCATTAAAATATCTTAATGCGTTCTCCAGTTATTGAGCGGAAATCGTTTTTCTATTTTTAGTAACAGTGACCTTGACCTTAACCCCACCCACCCCATATGCATTTGCAAGCTAGGTCTTGATATAAGGTATCTATGTGTGAAGTTTCATTAAAATATCTCAATCCGCTCTCGAGTTAGAGAGCGGAAACGAAAAGTGCTACGCCCATCCGTCCGCACAAATGCCCGCCCGCCCAACGACATACGCGAATCGAATAATCGACATTTTTTCTTCGAAAAAGGTGGTTAATAAAGTAATGCACAATAAAACGCTGCATAACATTGTCACAGTCATAAATTTTCAAAAGAACGCTTAATCACTAAATATGTTTTGACGTCGTCAGCGCGTTTTGTAATCCATGTGCTCAATGTGAAACACATTCTCGCTTACAATTACAATGCACATTTGTTCCGCTATAAAAAAAATATACTGACAACGTCAAGTCATGATAATTGACCATTTATTGATATTTAAAGCAAAATTTTTATTTTCTCCAAAATTGCAATTCCACGAATTTAAGTGCCGACGAAATTGTCATTTTCGGGAAATCCACGATATATTGTGCCATCGAAAATAAATGATTTCACAGTATTCTCATCATTATCATCATGTCATCGTCATTATCATCATCATCATCATCATCATCTTCCTCCCCATTATAATCATTATCATTATTCCAGAAATAACGTTCATTTAATCAGCAAACAAAGACACGACACCAACAATATGTATGCGAAATAGAAACAAACTTTAATATTAATAATTTGAGAAGCATACACCATTTTCTTAGAAACATTTGCAGGTATAAATACAAACAACAATCCAGTAGGAAACATACTACAGGTTACTACTGCTGGTTTCATGTACATAATGCTATTAAAACCCATTTTTTCTTGCACGTTTTTGCATAAACACTACTGCGCACTGTAGAACGGATGTATTGATCTCCATCATTATCTCTATATCAAGACGATGTTTGGCACGTCTTGGACGAGACGGGCTTTCTGGCCGAGTTTGATGACCGTTTGTACCTGACCGTCGATGACGCAGTGAACGCCATCAAGCTGAAAATCCTGATACGAAGGACTGACGAGATAAAGGTGGGTTTTATGAAAATGATTTTTTTTTTCTGCAGTAGAATTTGTAATTGAAACATGGCTGCAAAATTTGAAATAGTTCTTTTTGCAGGCACGTCACAGAATGAAATACCTTTACATTAAAAAAATGACATAAATATAAAATAGTTAAGAAATAATGTTCGATTAATCGTTGTTTATTGTCCAATAAACAACGGCTTGGAGTGTGTGTGTGTTTCGAAGTTCATGAGTTCCTTCCGCGCCTGAGGTTGCATTATGTGAGGACCCGGACTGTGTCCCAGCACCCCTACCAAGTTAACTTACTAGAGACTCACGAAAGTTGGGACGAATTTTGAATCATAGCTGCAATTCCCAGCTATTTATTTCTCACTGAAAGATATTTTTATTTTGGTGTGGTCTTGTGCTGTGGGGGAAACAGGAATGGCTGGACGAAACCCCACCCATCCGGTATGGTGACCACCAACCAAACTGACATGCGCCGAGTGGGAAACGAGTGTACCAACCACTGCGCAGCCGGACAGCCGTCGAGTTCGGATGCGTAGGAATTATATAGTAGCCACGCATCAGAACGACACAGCGTTGGCCGATAAACAACGATGATGCGAAAATCAGTTCGGGTGCTCGTAGCACTTTTCGTTTCCGCTCTCTAACTCGAGAACAGATTGAGCTATTGTAATGAAACTTCATACATCGATACCTTATAGCGAGACCTCGCTTGGGATTGCATATGAGGTGGGTGGGGTCAAGGTCAAGGTCGCTGTAACTAAAAATAAAAAAAAGGGCTTCTGCTCAATAACTTGAGAACGCATTGAGATATTTTAATTAAACTTAATACATAGTGACCTTATATCGAGACCTCGCTTGGGAGTGAATTTCAATGGGTGGAGTCAAGGTCAAGGTCACTGTTTCTAATTATAGAAAAACGGTTTCCGCTCAATATATTCAGAACGCATTGAAATATTGAAACTTAATACCTAGATACCTTTTAATGAGACCTTGCTTGGGATTGCATATGGGGTGCGTGGGGTCAAGATCACTTTTACTAAAAATAGAAACACGGTTTCCGCTCAATAACGTGAGAACGCATTGAGATATTTTAATGAAACTCTATACATAATTACCTTATATGGAGATCTCGCTTGGGATTGCGTATGGGGTGGATGGGGTCAATATTTAGGTCACGGTAACTAAACATAGAAAAAACGGTTTCGCTCAATACCTTGAGAACACATGAAGATATTTTGGTGAAACTCCATACATAGATACCTTATATCGAGACTCGGCTTGGGATTGCGTACCGGGTGGGTGGGATTAATGTCGAGGTCACCGTTACTAAAAATAAAAATATAGTATCTGCTCAAATGCTGGAGAACACATTGAGATATTTTAATGAAACTTCATACATAAATATCTTATATTTAGACCTCGCTTGGGATTGCATATGGGGTGGGTAGGAATACGGTCACCATTACTATAAATAGACGAACAGTTTCCGCTCAATAGCTTGAGAATACATTGAGATATTTTAATGAAACTTCATATGTAGATACCTTATATCTAGATCTCGCTTGGGATTGCGTATGGGTTTGGTGGAGTCAAGGTCAAGGTCACCAGTACTTTTATTTTTGATCTGACTTTAAGGCATTTCGTTTCCACGTTTCTTGTTTTTCTTGCAGCAAATGATTTGTCATGTGTTTGTTATTGTCATTAACTTGTGTTCGTTGTATATAACTGATTTCAAACGTAAGAAATAAACTGAATATCCATACACTGTTACAGAGCCTGGCTACCCCCCACCAGTACAAGGAAAACCTGCGACTAGACGCCCAGGAGAGCGACTCGCTACTAAAGCTGGAGAAAGAATCCACCTTGTGAGTTCACTTAGATTGGTTTAAACCTATTTTAGCTCGATTATTTCGAAAGCCATAGGCTTATTGAGACACTCTCGAGTCCGTTTTCTGGGAAGAACCAGTACATGGTGTCCAATGAGAAAGACCCTTCGAACGCTCGCCGCTTTCTAAACTTGATATATAACAAAGTACCCACTCCCAAGCAGTGCCTAGACTGATTGAGTAAAGCTATATACTTCACGGTTTTCGAGGTTGACTTTGACAGTTCAAAATTTTGAAGAATGACTTTAAAATGCATTAAGTTTTATTACTTATTAAAGCTTAATTACTAAATATGATAGATTAAAATGCATCATGCCCTAATTTTTCATTTTTATTTCTATATATTACATTAAACAATTAATCTTTTAGAAACAATGCATTTTTATATATATATTGCACATGTACATGCGAATACAAGACATTGCTGTGCATTCTTTTTCTGAATCTTTATAACAAGGATAGGAAATAGGTGAAAACACAAAACAATTTTAACCAAAGCGTTAAGACGTACAATATTTGTTTACAGGCATTTCTCCTCTACAGTCTGAAGGACAATTTGTCATTGAAAATACACTAAAGCATAAAACTCCTTTTTAAGGTATAAACTGCTAATTGAACGCTTAATCTTTGTGCGGTTTTTAGCTCGACTATTCAAAGAGCTCGACTATTCAAAGAATAGGTGAGCTTTCCTACTACTCCCGGCGTCGGCGTCCGCGTCTGAATTCGGTTAAAGTTTTTATTCAAAAGTTTTGTAACTTCAAAAACTTCAAAACTACATAAGTTATTCACTTAAAACTTGGAATATACCCTTGTCATCAACTCCAGCGTAAGGGGCAACATTCCCCATAACTCTGTTTTGAATTTTGACAGAGTTGTGCCCTCTTTTCACTTAGATTTTCTGGTTAAAGTTTATATTCAAAAGTATTGTAAATTAAAACTACATGGTTAAAGTTTATATTCAAAAGTATTGTAAATTAAAACTACATAAGTTATTCACTTGAAACTTGGAATATACCTTTGTCATCACCTCCAGTGTAAGGGGCAACTTTCCCCATAACTCTGTTTTGTATTTCGACAGAGTTTTGCCCTCTTTTCACTTAGATTTTCTCGTTAAAGTTTATATTCAAAAGTTTTGTAACTTCAAAACTACGTAAGTTATTCACTCGAAACTTGGAATATACCTTTGTCATCAACTCCTATATCAGGGGCAACATTGCATATGTCTCTATTTTTGTATTTTGACAGAGTTATGCCCCTTTTTCACATAGATTGTCTTGTTAAAGTTTATAGTCAAAAGTTTTGTAACATCAAAACTACAGAAATTATTCAATTGAAACTTCGAATATAATATTGTCATCAACTCCAGTGTCAGCGGCAACATTCCCTATAACTCTGTTTGTATTTTGACAGAGTTATGCCCCTTTTTCACATAGATTTTCTAGTAAACGATTATATTCAAAACTCTGATAACTTCAAAACTACACAAGTTACTAACTACATAAGGTTGAAGCTTGGAATAATTTGATGAAACAATTGCCATAACTCAGTTTTGTATTTCAACAAATTTATGCCCATTCCACTTTCGTAAATATGTCCCTACTGAAATACTTCGAATACTTCTGAGAGCTCTTGTTCATATGCCACTTATATCTTTTGACCCCCTTGAGTAATTAATAACGCTATTACGAACGTATCTACATTAGCCAATATGCATACACATTGCAATGATTTGCCCCACGTTTACTCGTACTAGTGTACTCGGTATTTAAAAACTGTTTTCCTCGTTCGAGTAAGATTATTGATTTTATTGTTCTGTGATTATGGACAACCACTTTGTTCCTCTATTACTAGATCCTAAAACACCAAGGACTATTCTATGCCTTGATTAAATTTACACCATGCCACGTTCACTTTAAATTACGAATGTTTAGTGAATATTTAGTTCGAACCTATTACCGCCGCATATGTTATCGTAATCCGGGATAGAGGTCCGGGTCCGTGATGAGACCTTTATGAATAGAATGGTGATGTTAACTTTCATACTTCTAAGGATATTACGGTATAAAGTGAGACAACACGAAAGACAAAAAATAATTACAAGCAAACATGGAGCTAACTTAGTCTTCGAATATTTTGAATGGATTCCCATGAAAATAAATACAATGTATACAAGTGTTTGTGATCTACGTTTAGTGTTTTTCTGTCTTTGTGCGGTATATCAAAAACATATAACACGGACATTTTCATGAAGATTAGTTTCTGTAATATAAATCGTTATGTTGAAATTTATTATATACAATAACATCGGACACCAAACATATGCAAGTGTTATTTTGTTTGAAGACGTTAATATGAAACATGTTATGCGAATCTTGTATAATTATTTAACAAAATGATTAAAGTAAATTGTATTACTTTTATTTAAGATGACTGAGTAAAACTTGACACCGATGCCTGGACTAATCCTGCATCAGACCTGATCCTGACACGTGTGCCCGATGGATACCTACGTGCTGTCACGTGAAAGGCATAAATAATCAGAACCCATCACGGAAACCCATCGGAAACCACTGTAACGCCTTGAAGGGTTCTTCACTTTGTGTAGCACCATGTGCAAGTGATTGAATAACTATGTTGGCATTGTAACGTCGTGGGAGGTTTTGTGCCATTAACAATTGCTATACAGATTATCCCCAAAGCAACGTACCTGATGCTTTTCTTCTGGAACAAAGCCATCACTACCTGTGTCAGTAACAGCAGCACCAGCATCGGCAGCAACAACAGTGGCAGCAGCAACTTCTGCAGTAATAGCAACCAGAAGTAATGGCATTTGCATTAATTGTTTTCAAATACACTGTACAACTTTTATTTAAAACGAATTCCAATAAATTGTTATGTTAAGGCCCAGTTTACAAAATACAAATAAGGTTGTAAAATTTGTATAGGCATTGTCACAGGTTGCAGCCAAATAACACAGCCCATAGTCCAATGAAATTATTCAGCGATTGCTTTTTTAATTGATGTTGTTTTTTTTTTTATCAATTGTGTCTCTCTCACATTATTGTAAATAAATATACAAATATTTCAAATATTTTGCAAGAAGAATACTGCCTCGTATTTCATACTTACATACAATACATTACAGTATTTTCTATTAGATTATGGCGGTCTCATAGGCTTTCATATAGGATTTATTTTATACATCCACTGTCATGGTTACGCAATAATCAGAGTGTATTATCTCGGTTATATCCGCAACCTCTGCATGTTAGTAATGTATATAATATAATAAATCGTAGGGTATACTGAGTGCAACACGTTCATGGATACAGGGTCTTTCATTGTTGTCTGCAATTGGGGATCATTTTTAAGGTAGAAAGCCCCTAATGGGACTTTTTCAGACCTTGACTTTCTTATTATCTTTGATCATTAAATCTAGTATGAGACTTAACTGTGAAATATAAACAAAATCTAACCACACGTTTTGACAAAAATGCGATTTTTGTTATAACCCCTCATTCTTCTACTTCAACAAAAATGTTGATGGGGTACACTTACAAAAATGACTGACATATTGTCAAAATGTATTTTATTTATTCCAGAATAGCTTTAATTTATACGTTAAAGATGTATCCTATGAAAAAGTATAACAAACATAAGTACTAAAGTTGATCAACAATACTTATGACATTAAATTTGGCTAAGCATATGGTAAAAAACAACAGATTTTATTACAGTAAACAGTTACGCCTAACACCAATTTTTTTATTTTTTTAAACTTTTATTTCATAGTATGTCAAAATCAGTAATACCAAAATATAATATAACCTTATCTGAGAGGAAAAGGGTATAAATTGACATAGGTTCACCACAAAAATCTCAAGGTATAACATTTGGAGTAAAGCAACCCTATGTTATTAAAAATAAATAAATGAAAATTATGAAAAATAAGACAAGTAAAAAAGCAAATATTTTCCTTCTATGTTAAAATATTTTTTTCTCTTCTAAAAATAATCTATTAGCAGTATCGATATTAAATTATTTTTACATTAATGTTAAAGGAATAGTGTCTTGTGTAAAAATTTTAAATACGAATGTAACTAGCTGAATGTTACCAAATTCAGAAAAATAATAAACATTTTTTATAAGTGTGTGTTTCAAAAAATTCAATTGACATTTTCATTACATAGGGTTTACAAGAGTTTAAAAAAACTGGCAAATCTTTGTGATAACTTCATCAAGACTCTTCAAGCTGGTAAAATGTCACTGTTTTTGGATAAAAAGTTGTCTCTTAGACCATTCTCATCATTTCGCCGAAACATAATTTTCATATGTTTTTTTACAGCTGTAGATTTCGTCAAAATTCCTCAGTGGAACAGGTCCAAGTTTACACAATGAACAGTATTTTAAATTATCCAACAGAACGACAAACTTGATCACCCGACATCCCGCTCTCCACCCATCTCGACTGTCTATTTTTCCAAGTTTTTGGTGTGAATGAATGTTATTTCACAGCAAGGAGCACGTATCTCCTTCACGCAGATATGTTTTTATATACGAATTATTATGCTCAATAATACCAATACTCCTTGGACGTTTATTTATAACTATTTAACTTTAGCGTAATGAAATACAACAGACACATCGCGAAAATGTCATGATTAAATGTAAACAGAAATTCCCAACAATAACGTCATTTGAAGGTATTTCCCATGCCAGAGTACCTTGTTTTTCTTCAAACTACATTTTTACTTTCATCTTTAAACACAAATAAGCATTTATTTCACACATTTAAAATGAAAATGACTCAATATTCTAAAAGTAATGTTTATTTCGCGAAAATAATTTCTTTTTCGGATCAGATCGATTAGATTTACGGTTAGTGGCGAATGGGCCGAAGTTAACCGATATTTCGCGAGTATTTCCAAAGTCATTAGGATCTTTCTACCTTAATCACAAGAAGTCTTGGGTCAACGTAGACTTAGACTCATTAATACTTACAACTTAAGAAATAAATTATTAGTTCAGCTATAGCTAGTCATTATTTAATCGGGTTTTTTGCTTACTGACAGTATATTTTAGGTTTTAAATACGTAGTTAGCTAGCAGTCATATATAAACTAAGTTCGTGGTGTAATTATTCATATTGCTTGTACATGTATCTACATATTTTCGTACAAAAGTTACGATCTTACGTTTATTTTCACATTTATTTGTACAAAATGGATGTCTTTTCAGCATCAACTTTCTGATGTTCTAAACAATTATCATGTATAGTTATTTATCACATGCTAGAAATTGTTTTCCGTGTAATACCGCCATTACGAATATTTTTATCTTACACATGTGTAAGATAACATTTTGAGCGTTTTCATTTGCTACATATTCTTTGAATGACCACTCGCATGACGTTATTTTGTTGAAATGACATCGTCAACATGAAATTACAGAAAACTCTGCGCGTGGCATTTTAGAATAGGAATTGAAGTTACATGTATGTAAATATATTATAAAATTGAGGCGTGTCGTGGGAAAATCGGGCTTAATGCATGTGCGTTAAGCGTCGTCCCGGATCAGCCTGTGCGGGCCGCTTTCCGCTGTTATGGTATTTTCTGTTTCAATGAAGTCTCTTCTAAACATAAATACACTGTAGGCGGAAAGCGTCGTCCTGGATTAGCCTGTGCGGACAATATTTCCCTGTTATATAATACTTATGACTTAACATTTAAATATAAAAGAACTGAAAGTCCACATTTGGACACTTATTTTATCCATATTTATTTTTGCATTTTATTTGCCATGTTCATATATTGTTTATTTTTATGTTTTGTAAATGCCTATTGTAATAACATTATTATATGATGTATTGTTATTGTTACATGAAAATAAAGGGGTATATCTAGTTATGTTGAAACTGCTATTGTTTTTGCGTAATGACGCATTATAAAAAGAAATCTGCGAGTTACTTTTATAAGATTAAGGTCCTACACAAACAGTCAGATGCATCCTTCTTATTAAATTTGTGCATGGTAGAAACTCGACAAGTAATTTATATAATTCACTGGACGCAGTATAGAAACTATACAAGTAACTCGCATTCAACGGCGTTTGATAGAACCTAGCAACCTCCGCGCAGAGATTAAACTGTGTCCGAGCATAGCTCGTTTAAATCCCTGCCGTCATTCAGTTCCACGTGACCATAGGCAAATACTTGGCGCGAAATAAAATCGTGTACAAGTACATGATAAAAAAGTGGATAACGTAAAATCATTTCGCTGCTATGTTTACTTATTTATTGTTAGTTCACCTGAGCACAACGTGCTCATGATGAGCTTTTGTGACCGCCTTTTGTCCGTCGTTCGTCGTGCGTCGTCAACATTTACCTCGTTAACACTCTCGAGGCCACATTTATTGGCCAATCTTCATGAAACTTGGTCAGAACATTTATCGCAATGATATCTCGGTAGCCTTCGAATCTGGGTCATGTGGGATCAAAAACTAGGTCACTATGTCAAATTGAAGAAAAAGCTTGTTAACATTCTAGAAGTCACATTTTTTGCTCAATCTTCATGAAACTTGGTCAGAACATTTGTCCCAATGATATCTCCGCCTAATTCGAATCTGGATCACGTGGGGTCAAGAACTAGGTCACTAGGTCAAATTGAAGAAAAAGCTTGTGCGTCGTCAACATTTACCTCGTTAACACTCTAGAAGTCACTTTTTTGCCCAATCTTCATGAAACTTGGTCAGAACATTTGTCTTAATGCAATCTCGGCCGAGTTTGAATCTGGGTCATGCGGGGTTAAAAACTAGGTCACTAGGTCAAACTGAAGAAAAAGCTTGTTTTACTTTGTAGAAATTAAATTATTTGCCCAATCGTCATGAAACTTGGTCAGAACATTTGTCCCAGTGGTATCTCGGCCTAATTGGAATCTGGGTCATGTGGGGTGAAAAACTAGGTCACTAGGTCAAATTGAAGAAAAAGCTCTTTAACACTATGGAAGTAACATTTTTTGCCCAATCTTCATGAAACTTGGTCAGAACATTTGTCCCAATTATATCTCGGCCTAGTTCGAATCTGGGTCATGTGGGGTCTAAAACTAGGTCACTAGATCAAATTAAAGAAAAAGCTTGTTAACACTCTAGAAGTAACATTTTTTTCACAATAGTCATGAAACTTGGTTAGAACATTTGTTTTAATGGTATCTCGGCCGAGTTTGAATCTGGGTCACGTGGGTTCAAAAACTAGGTAACTATGTCAAACTGAAGAAAAAACTTGTTAACCTTCTAGAAGTAACACTATTTGCCCAATCGTCATGAAACTTGGTCGGAACATTTGTCCCAATGGTATCTCGGTCGAGTTCGAATCTGGGTCATGTGGGGTCGTAAGCTAGGTCACTAGGTCAAATTGAAGGACAAGCTTCAATTTCAATATATACTTCCCAAATTTTGAATGTCTGTTGTCACCTAAGTTTTTGAAACCATGATGATTAAGGCCGCATATTTCCATCAGTCCGTATCAGTATATCCATATCCGTATAAAAATCTAACACATGAACTCAGGTGAGAGACCCAGGGCCATTTGGCCCTCTAGTTTGTTTTTGTTATTAGATCACCTGAGCACGAAGTGCTCGTTGATCTATTCGTATATGGGACCTCTCCAGCGTCGTCCGTCATCCGTATGCCGTCAACAATTTGGACCGTTATCGCGATAATGACTACATTTTTTATTCAGTGTTGACCTAACTTGCACATATTGTGTATGAGCAGAAAATCTCGGATGGGATCGATAATGGGCCAAATCGGACCAGGAACATCATAGTTTATGTGAAAAATGCTGAAATTGCCTTTTTCCAACATGGAGACTTCATTTTTCATCCAATCTTAACCACACTTGCACAGTTTGTGTATAACTAGAAAGTCTTAGCCACAGTCAAATATGGGCCAGATTAGACCAGAAACACCAGATTTATTGGCTCTTGATTGTGTTTAAACACTGCAGACAATGGACCTTATGCGGAACAGAGACTTTATTTTTTATCCAATCTTAACCAAAACTTGCACAGTTTATGAAGGACCATAAGATCTCAGACATAGTCAAAGTGGGTCAGTTCAAACTAGAATCACCAAGGTTATTGCTCCTTTCTTATTAAAACAGAGGAAAATAGGACTGTATTGATATAATTAAAGTGTTTATTTTGCATGCAGTCTATACAAAACTTGCATGGATTTATTCACTGAAATTATATCTCAGACAAGTTTAATAGTAACCAGATCAGAACACAAATACTGGAGATATTGCCCTAGTTTGATTATGACATGCAAACACCTACATTTCATTATTTTTTCCCAAGCAAGATATATATTCCTGAATTAATCATTACATTTCATTATTTTTTCCCAAGCAAAATATATATTCCTGAATTAATCACTGTGGTCTAAGGAGATAAGTGAATTAGAACAGGTGTAGTGAGTCCCTGGAAAATCTATATGCACTCCACAGAGCAGTACATTTATAGCCGTTTCTAGAAACTTGATAGTGAGCAGTGTAAGCACATGGCCTGTGGTTAGTGAATATACACCCAGATACTTTAGTGGGGCTGTTAACTGCATGCTGGATTTAATTGTCCACTTCTGTGTATTATTTTAATGCACAGTATGTTAACTCTCTTATTTATTTGAATGTTTAAACACTTCTGGATTTTGAATTCTTGCTAAGTAGAACAGAACACTGCTGCAGTTAGGTTTACTTATATTGAACGAGAGAAACTAAAGACTGTACGTAGCATTCACTGAAAAGTTGCTAATACAGATAATTTCCATGCTATTCAGTTTGATTATCATCAATAATAAGACAAATGGTCAGCTTTTGATTTTCGAAACCAACATAATGCCAGCTACCGATATTTAAAATTTGGAGGAAATTTATCACTGAAACATGGGAATCATCCATTGTCTGGCTAGTTGCAAAATTTTGAAGATAACTAGAATTAGGGATTGCTATTGCATGTGGCCTTTTCGGATCATGTTCTTGTTCTACTGGCTGGATCATATGCGCACTACGTACTTACAGCATGTTCGAGTGTAACTATTTGTTGTCATAACTGACGGATCTGGTTAATAATGTCTTGGGTTATGAGATATTAGCCACTTTCTCACCTTTAGACGGTCATGTTTGCAAACACACAACTTGTACACACTATAACTGCATTGGTCTTGACTGATAAACTAATGTATAAATTGAAAAATTTGTCATAGACTGTCTGAGTTATTGGTAAAACATATCTTTTCAATTTTTTTATTAAATGACTGACATATTTAATGTGGATAACCAAACATTTTACTGAAAAAAGATATTAGAAAAAAACATTTACTGTCATTCTTCTGGCCCTACCCGTTATCTCACCTGAGCAGTAGACATCAAAATCTACTCTTTCTCTATTTGCCCTAACTGCCATTGACTTACCGCGGTAATTTAATAGTTCCAAAACAGACCGTCAAGAAAATGATATGAGAACCATAAAAAAAAAGAAAGAAGCAGCACCACCCAGACATGATATCACATCAAGAAATCAAGGAGACTTATCAAACTTATTTGTGTATTCTTCAGATTTCTTCATGAAAATACAGTCCTTACTTGTTTATGTCCATGAGTTTTATTGTTTGATTTTGATATGCAACGGTAAGCTGGGGAGTTAAATAAATATGACAGTTAATCAGCTAGTAGAACCTTTTAAGACCATTATTGCACACACGGTTTAAATAACATTTCTTCAAACCTGTCACAACAGTAAGGTCTTCGTCATTGCCAGTACTCAGGTGAGCCCTTTGGGCCATCCTGGCCCTCTTGTTAAATATATATACCTGGACTAATAATGCAACATGTATGTGTTTTTATAAAAAAAATAATCGTCCACCCTGAAAACTTCAAAATCTGTTAATTTTAAGCGCGTGGTGGCAGTGGTATTACTGAAGAGTATCAATGGGGAAGTAAGGGAAGTAACCACTGCGAGTAGTTTGAGAAACTAGACGAGTACAATGGACGAGAGATAGAAACTAGACGAGTAATTCTTATCTAGTGGACGCATGATAGAAACTAGACAGGTGCTTCTTATTTAATGGACGGCATGATAGTAACAAGACATGTACTTCTTATGCTGAATCAATGGGCGCATGATAGAAACTAGACAGGTCGTTCTTTCCAGTGGACGCATGATAGAAACTAGACAGGTACTTCTTATTTAATGGAAGCATGATATAAACTAGACATGTACTTCTTATGCTGAATCAATGGACGCATGATAAACACTAGACAGGTACTTGTTATTAAATGGACGCATGATAGAAACTAGACAGTACTTATTATTCAATGGACGCATGATATAAACTAGACAGGTACTTCTTATTCAATGGACGCATTATAGAAACTAGACAGGTACTTCTTATTCAATGGAAACATGATAGAAGACAGATAGTTATGTTTTATTCAATGGATGAATGATAGAAACTAGAAGAGTAATTCTTATTTAATGAACACACGATAGCAACTAGACAAGTATTTTTTATTCAATGGGCGCAGATAGAAACAAAGCATGTAATTCTTATTACACGGATGATTAGTAAAAACTAGACAAGTAATTCTTCTTCAACAGAAACATAAAATTAACTATACAAGTAATTCTTATTGAACGTACAAATGGTAGAAACTAGATGAGTAATTTTATTCAATGGATGCATATACAGGTACATGTAATTTTTGCACCTAAACGGAAGTATGTTTGAAACTAAACGAGTTATTCTTATTCAACAGACGCGTGATAGAAACTATACATCTAATAGACGCATGGTAGAAACTAGACGTTTAATTTTTATTCAATGGACGCATGATAGAAAATAGATAGGTATTTTAATTCAATGGACGCATGGTAGAAACTAGACAGGTTATTCGTATTCAATGGACGCACAATAGAAACTAGACGAGTAATTCTTATTCAATGGACACACGATATAAACTAGTTGAGTAATTCTTATTAAATGGACGCATGATAGAAACTAGACAGGTTATTCTTATTCAATGGACGCATTATAGAAACTAGGCAGGTTATTCTTATTCAATGGACGCATGAAAGAAACTAGACCAGTAATTCTGATTCAATGGACGCATGGTATAAACTAGACAGGTTATTCTTATTCAATGGACGCTTGATAGAAACTAGACAGGTTATTCTTATACTATTAACGCATGATAGAACTCGACGAGTAATTCTTATTCAATGGACACACGATAGAAACCAGACGAGTAATCCTCGTTCAATGGACACATGCTAGAAAGTAGACAGGTTATTCTTATTCAATGGACTCATGATAGAGACTAGACAGCTTATTCTTATTCAATAGACGCATGAAATAAACTAGACCAGTAATTCTTATTCAATGGACGCATGGTAGAGACTAGACCAGTAATTCTTATTCAATGGACGCATGGTAGAAACTAGACAGGTTATTCTTATTCGATGGACGCATGATAGAGACTATACAGCTTATTCTTATTCAATGGACGCATGATATAACTAGACGAGTAATTCTTATGCAATGGACGCATGATAGAAACTAGACACTTCTTATTCAATGGAAACATGATAGAAGACAGATAGTTATGTTTTATTCAATGGATGAATGATAGAAACTAGACGAGTAATTCTTATTTAATGAACACACGATAGTAACTAGACAAGTATTTTTTATTCAATGGGTGCAGATTGAAAAAAATTCTTATACAATGGACGCATGGTAGAAACTAGACAGGTTATTCTTATTCAATGGACGCATGATAGAAACTATACAGGTTATTCTTATTCAATGGACGCATGATAGAAACTAGACAGGTTATTCTTATTCAATGGACACACGATAAAAACTAGACGAGTAATTCTTATACAGTGGACGCATGATAAATAATAAACATGTAATTCGTATTCAACGGATGCATGATATAAACTAGACGAGTAATCTTATTCAATGGACGCATGAGATCAGCTAGAAGTTAAATTCTTATTCACAGGACGCATGCCATAAACTACACGAGTAGTTCTTATTGTATGGACGCATAGTAGAAACTAGACAAGTAATTCTACGGACCCATGATATTATAACAAGACAAGTAATTCTTATTCAATGGACGCATGATTCACTTGACGCACCGTAGATGAAAATAATGAGGCACTAAAAACAAAACAGTTACTTATATGTTCCTCAGAGATCAATCACGAGGTTAGTCTTGCAAAGATCCGCAAAAGAGTGTAGAAAGGGTATATTCATTCAACCGAAGGATGACATTGATAAACAATAACGAATCACGCGTTTGTATTTCTATCGAATAATAACATGTAAATAGTCAGAGCCGATTCATGATCTTTTATGCTTGCATTCGTCGATTAACGAAATTGGAAATGAATCACGGGGGTAAAACCGCAGAAGGGTATTATTCACGATTTTCTGACCCGATGTTTCTCATACAAATATCTGTTGTAAGAAACGCAAAGCTGCGCGTGATACGTCGGAAGTTGTCAGTGTTGGACACGAATAACAATGATTCTGGCGGTCAACAAGTAATCCGATAGGGCCATTTGTGGGACTGTTGACGTAAATCAGGTACTTTTGTTGTGGCCAAGCCAATTGTTTTTATTTTGTTTAACTGTTAAATGTATGAGTCCATACGAATATTTCTATGCATCTGCGTATTTGTTGTTCCCACCCATACTTGCAAATCAAAGCGTTATAGCATGCTAAGTTCTATATAATTAATATATAATTGATACTTATAAACAGGAGTGGTTTCCATCTGTTGTTAATAGTTCGATCTGTTGTTAATAGTTCGATCGGATGTTAATTGTTCTGTTTTAGTTAGATATGTATTTAAGCCTATTTTCAAATAATAATATTATTTAGATTTAATACCTAAAAAACTAAGACATTATGTCTCAAGGCTTAGAACTTCGGCTCTGCCACTGATAATTCAAACTGATGCCGGTCAGAATATCACAAGAAACGAAGGTCATTGTCTTTGTTGCATCGAATTAGATGTTGCAGATGAGTTTCACTTTGTTTGTATATGTTCTTCATAGTGTTCTTTATAATTATTCAATTAACCATCATCTGTCATCGCAGATTTCTTCTTTTCATTGCCTCATCTTTCTGAACACGTGTATCGACGAATATTTCAGAATGAAACCGGTTACCGTGTATATGATCTGGTATACACTATCCTCTGTGATAGTTTATTACTACTAAACTGAGCAATATGTTTAGACACGATTATGCAATATGAATGCATTTATTTATTTGAATTTTAGCTGTAGAAAACTGGCAAAACATTGTTGTAATTAATACTTTTAATAATAGTATACTGTAACAAAAACCAGAGCAGCTTTCGATCTATGTTCTCTGTTCTGAACCCTTTACTATATTTTGACCACGTGTTTTAAAGACGGAATGCAAACATTCGCAAATTTTCATTGCTTTAAAAATGCCCTCCTGGTTTCAATAAGAAAATGTGTGAACTACACATCATTGGCCTTATTGAACGGCTTCGGACCGCAGCCATCCAGTTTCAGCAGCTTTTGATTTTGGAATAAAAACGAATGTTATAAGGATTTTACTGCGTTAGTTTGCTTCATATATTGGTGTGTGTACCAATTAAGTTATAATCCATATATAAATTCACGATGCGTACCTTTCGTTCGGAATATGGCAAATATCAGGTATGTTTGATTGAACAATTTACGCGGCAAATGTGTTAGATTCAAATGTCATCATTCTTTATATTAAATATTTAATCCGGTTCACCAGCAAAATATATCAATTACTTCATTAGCCCACGCTAACCGTTCTACAAAATTTTAAGCAAATCCGCTCATAACATTTTGCGTTAAGTTGCTAATCATAAGTAAAGAGACACTTCTGCAATAACAGAAGGGTCCGTATTCCAGAAGCACCTTAAGTTTATCTTAAAATATATTCACTTAAGCTCCATCTTTTGTAGTTTAATTATATTAAAACTATTTTTAAATTTGTGAAAACTTTTACAGTTAGGTAAACAATAGTTAATAGTAAGTTGATAATTACTACGCAATTTGCACGATGTCTTCTAAATATTAAATACAATTTTGATTAACAATGATGATTTTAAAGTTAAGGATATTATTTTACTTAAGATGTTTCTGGAATATGACCCAAGCTCCTTTTCAGAGATGGATACGTCTCTTTACTATTATATGGCATGCTTTAGAATCAGTCCGCATCTGCTACTCGACTTCATTTTCAGTATTGTTTATACCCAGCGTCCTGGGCCGGTATTCACAAAGCTCCTAAGGAAAATCTTAACTAAGGTTGTACTTTAGTGAAAATTTCAGATACAATTTTCTGTGTTAAATCCAATCATTTACGTTAACAAAAGGGTAAATTTTGAAATGTCAGAGTAATATTTGCTATTTTGAGACATTTAAATGTAAAAAGAACTCTACTTGAAGCAACCACAGACTTAAGGAATTTTATAAATTTAAGGAATATACTTAAGTTTTACCTAAGGAGCTTTATGAACACGGGCCCTAGTATTTTGGGCTGGGGTCCACGACTGTATCCGTTAGTGTTATAAAAATGTCTTGTCACAAGTCGGAAATAATAGACAATTGTATCTATTGACATATATTCTAAAATCGTCCCGGTAATCATTGTGCGTTTATGTCCAGTCAGTAAAACGATCTCAAAAACTTGTACGTTTATTACAAATATGTTTCAATGTATATCTGCTGTTATCATAATTAGCTTTCAAAAGACACATATACTGACAGAGTGCATCTTCATAAACTTGATTTATTGCATACCAATACATTACAATGTATCACACGCAGATTTCTTGATGCCGCAGCTGCAGTTTCTGTATGTATAGATACATGAAGACGAACGACATGGATCTGCTATTAACATTAGTATTTATTCACAATGTATGAAACACTATAGTAATTATCAACTTACTATTAACTATTGTTTACCTAACTGTAAAAGTTTTCACCAATTTTAAAATAGTTTTAACATAATTAAACTACAAAAGATGGAGCTTAAGTGAATATATTTTAAGATAAACTTAAGGTGCTTGTGGAATACGGACCCTTCTGTTATTGCAGGAGTGTCTCTTTACTTAGGATTAGCAACTTTACGCAAAATGATATGAGCGGATTTGCTTAAAATTCTGTAGAACGGTTAGCGTGGGCTAATGAAGAAATTGATATATTTTGCTGGTGAACCGGATTAAATTTTTAAATACTTAAAACGCGATACTGCGAATCGCGATACTACGAAATGACGGGTTCCTACGATTAAGAAAGCCGGTCCCGTCTGTTTTTTAGACGGTTGGCGCAAGCCAACAGGATTTACAAGTTGTATTCAGAAATTCGGTCTGGAGGGAACTACTTCTTTACTCTGCAGGCTACGAGTCAGTATTTTGATAAATTACTGCGCTTCGCTTGCTGAGCATTGAGGCTTCCTGCTTCTTTAGGTCACAATATACTAAAAGATTTCCTTAACAAATTCAATGTAAAAGCAATAAATTCAACAAAAAATAAACTCAACATTTTGCGCGTAGAGACCCTCATAACCATACCTTTTCTTAAAGAGCATTCCGAGCCGAATTGATTTAGACAATAAAAAAGATAGGTCATGTGATATGTAAGAAAGAACTCGACGCGAATCAAAGTTCACTGTTTTACGGCCATCTTTTTACCGGCTACTCTCCAGTTGAAGGTATACTGCCAACTGTCAAAGTCTCGTCATGTAGTCTCCAACCTTCAAGCGAAACAGTGAATTTTTAGTACACAACAATGTTTTTCCTACCACACGTACAAAGAAATATTCAAAAATAAAGTCATGGCAAGTGACTATACAGAAAATTGTGTCTTCAAATAAATGGTGTTGATTTATTTAGAGAGTATAGCATTGCACACCTGAAATATTTAGTATACTGTAACCTATAAGAGAAATTTGTTCTCATTAAAATTAGTTTTTCTTGCATATAATTATCTTCCCATGCATATTGCACCAATATATTAAGTTTGGCTTGTATATCTGTCCATTTGGCCATTTTATTTCATATTTTCAAACACAGGTGATTTTGGTCGGAAGCCGGTGATTTCAAGCGTCTTGAAGCTTAAATGTCCCTCTAACAATTAAAGCTGATATTTGCAATATTTGTGACAAAATACCCAAACAAACCAAACAAACATGTATGGGGGGCTTATGTGGGGTGAGGAGAGAATGACTTTGTTAGATATTTTTACTCTAAGCCATTTTGATAATGTATTTTTTGTGTATTTTAAAAAAAAAATCACCCCAAAAATGTAAATTTAATAGAAAAAAAATTCCAATTTCATCCAAGACAATTAACAAATTAGTCAAAATGGGAGATCAAAGATACTTTGAAGTGTAGAAATCAATCAGCTTCCAGTAATTGCTTGTTTCAAACCAATAAAGTGTAAAATCTTTAAAGCACCTTGTTTGTCGCAGCCTCTTTAATTACAGGCCACCAATTATATATTCTAGTATATAATGTCATGAGTGCCTTTAAACTGCAGCAGGTGGTCAATTTGCATTGCCTGCTCACATTTAGAGGTTTAAGGGAATACAAAATTGCATATTTTGGGCACAAAATAAGTACTTTGACTTTTTTTAAGGTGGCAATCTGGTCAAAATGGGGTTCATAACCAAGCAAAAGAAAAAAAGTTGCTCAATGTTGGTTTTAAACGAGGTGGGACTAGTCCGGTGAAGGGGAAAAAACATAATTATGAAAGAAGGTCAAATTCCAACACAACCTATGTAAGGTTAGAAAGGTCATCCTTTGAAGCACGGGTAGCTTACAATGGCAAGGTTCTTACTTTTCGGGATGTAGACGGCTCTCAAACCCCAGCTAAGCCCTTGCGTCCGATGAGCGAACAAGATTCGCTATGTAGACCTGTTACGGGTTCCTGCTCCATCAAAAGTCCATCCCGACTTACTTACGAACAAGGTCTATGTCCCCGCCCTACTCCAGTCTATGATGTCCTCTGAAAATAGAAAGCATAGGTTAAGAAGTGATAAATGTAGGGGCGACTTGGTAATTGACGGCAGTGCTTCCATAAAGTGGGGCTTAGGCTGGGAGGAAAGGTTAAAATGTACAAGATGCAGATATGTAGGCAAGCATTATAAGCTTTACAATGAGGTTCCATCAAGTACCAGGGGCAGAAAGGCAGCTCAGATCAATGTAGGCTTCCAAATAGGTGTTGCAAGTACTTCTATTGGGAACACAGGTTCCCGCAGAATTCTCAACACAACCAATATCATTGCTCCCTCTCCACTTGCTATGCAAAAACAAGCAAATAAGGTCAATACTGCCCTTAAATCCCTAAATGAGAGAAGCATGTACCAGATTAGAGAAAACTTAGTTGCTGAAAATGCCAAAATTGGTCAAAAAGATCCCTCTAAGGTAAATGTTGAAGGGGACACTTGCTACAACAATCCAATTTTTAACTCTGACGCGACACCCTTTCAAGCCGGAACTATTGCCATAAGCACTATGTGTGAAAACAATACCAGAAACAAGCAAATTGTAGGGGTACAAGTAGCAAATAAACTATGCAGGACTGCATCAATGCTTAGGAATAAGGGTAAACCTGTTCAGTGCCCCAATCATAGGGGGCATTGTTCTGCAAATGTTTCAGAGAGGGAACCAATAGGTGATGAAGGCAAATGGAATAGGTTGTTAGGTGACCAGATCTCTAAGGACATCAAAATAGCAAATTTCACTTGTGATGGGGACAGTAGGGCATTCCAAGGTGTTCGTAACTCTCACGGTCACAATGTGGGTCATCTTAAGGATCTGAGGCACCTAGGCAACTCGCTGAAGCGCGAGCTCAACAAAGCGCCTTTCTCAAAGGGCATGCTCAAGGGTCATTCCAAGTCTAATATCAGGAGTCGGTTCGCTCTCTCGGTCAAAGCTAGGTGTATGGCTGAGCTTAAAGCTGCCCACAATAAACACCAGGGTGACATCAAGGTTCTAAAGAAGGTCATGGTTGATGTAATCGCAACCATTGTTCTATGCTTCAGTGGTTACTGCGGTACTCATTGTGCAAAGTACAGTTATGTCTGTGCTGGTACAAATAGGCAAGCTAAGAATTTCATGCCAGACAATGTCAAGGTTAAAATGGTTGACAGTGACCAACAAGTCCTTAAAAAATGCATTGAAATGGTTTTAGGTCCAGCTGCTCTTGACGCTACCAAACTTTTAACCACAACCCAAAAAAGTGAAGCAGTAAACAGGTCGTACCAAGCTGTCAATCCTAAAACTGTGACTTTCTCACGCAACTGTGTAGGTCGAATTCACGGGCAGGTTCACAAATTAAACAATGGCTATGCTGACTCTGTAATTGCAAAAACCACTGAACTATATGCTAACCTTACCCAGGGGTCAAAGATTATTAAGCAGATAGCATATGAGGACCGCAACGACCTTAACCGAAAGCAAACATCCGCTACCAACAAAGCACGAGCTTTACGTGCCAGGACGCGGAATTATCGATACAAACTGCATGAGGAATTACACTACGGCAAGGGCATGAGTGACCCCAAACCTGATTATGACAGTCTTCCACACCTTAAGCATCATAAATATGCTTAGTTGATTGTGTACCTGATAATAAATTGTTATTATTACCTGTTTTGGCATAAGAGACCTCTAACAAGTGGCCCTCGCGTCAGCATCAGGCGTTCCTCTACCTGAAAAAGGCAAAAATACCCAATAGAAATAGATATAAAATGAAAAAAAAACATGCATTTATGTATTTTAAGTGTATTTCTATGAATAAAAGGAAGTGATAAAGCTTGTTGTATTCATGTTTTTACCAAATATGCAGGCTGGCTCAGTTCCATGCCCGCTGCACTGTCCGAACTGTAAACATGTCCGCCGTTCCATGTTGGTGGAATGGGGCTCTATGTTTAAATGTTCAGGCTTAACACACAAGCTATTGTTGCATAAGTGGCTCACAGAGTCCCTGGCGTTCAATTCTGACTTCATGTAGCACTTTAACGCTACACGGTGAACCAAGTATGTCTCTGATTTTATGTCCGAAGGCAATTTAGCCCTCATTCGGCCATAATAGGGTAAGGAACTATTTGAAATACAACCATTCCAGATCAAACAATCTGAATTGATGCATTTAATGCACTTATTTTCTACTCTTTTGCTCAGAAATGACCAAAAATCTGCTTTCTCATCCATATTTTGCACTTGCAGACGATATTTTATTTTAACCCAAAGTCAGTTTAGGTCACAATATACTAAAAGATTTCCTTAACAAATTCAATGTAAAAGCAATAAATTCAACAAAAAATAAACTCAACATTTTGCGCGTAGAGACCCTCATAACCATACCTTTTCTTAAAGAGCATTCCGAGCCGGATTGATTTAGACAATAAAAAGATAGGTCATGTGATATGTAAGAAAGAACTCGACGCGAATCAAAGTTCACTGTTTTACGGCCATCTTTTTACCGGCTACTCTCCAGTTGAAGGTATACTGCCAACTGTCAAAGTCTCGTCATGTAGTCTCCAACCTTCAAGCGAAACAGTGAATTTTTAGTACACAACAATGTTTTTCCTACCACACGTACAAAGAAATATTCAAAAATAAAGTCATGGCAAGTGACTATACAGAAAATTGTGTCTTCAAATAAATGGTGTTGATTTATTTAGAGAGTATAGCATTGCACACCTGAAATATGTAGTATACTGTAACCTTTATATGAATAGATGACAAAAAATAGATCCGCCTTGAACACTTATAAACAATAATAATAGTCCAGTTAGTCCACATCTATTGTGCGATTTTATTGACCTGGCACTCATTAATCTCCGACAGCACTCGACTGTTCTATTTATATCGGTTTAACATTTATCTAGCGGCTAAAGAACGGATTTCATAATCATATAACAAAAGCACACATCAACAAGCGACGAGAAAGATAGCGCAGTGGATAGAGTTTAAGAATTTGAAACACAACGACTGTGGTTCGAGTCCTGCCAAAATCTTTCTTTTTTCGCATTTTCTTTAACTTTAACGTCAGTTATTCTCATGACATTTTTTATTTTGTCTTTGTTCCTTTTTTCATTTGTTTTATTTTGATTAGTTATTTAATTTTATTTACATAAAATGCTTAAACGAAGACTCAGTTTCGCTCACAGTATCGATGCAGATCTCTTCTGTGTCAGAATCGAGGTTGATGATGAGATTCCTTGTCATGACGTCAGCAAAGTGATCAAATTAATAAATTAAATTAAATTAATTAAATTAAAAGAGCCTGTTCATGGATTCGAACCCCAAACTTCACGTTTACAAGCTTTGCGTGCTTTCCACTGCACGACCGTATCAACTGTAACGGATCAAAGATTTAATTGATACACATTCGCGTCTAAGTCTCCTATCTGAGTTAGTAACTTAAAATGGATTTACGAAAATAAACGGAATATTCATAAGTACCAGGTCAATAAAATCGCACAATACAAGTGAATTCATGTAATGTTTATTCACATAGGTATGATAGCGTATCTGTTTAAGTTTAACAACAGTGAATTGACTCTGTACATATAGCGTAGCAATCGTAACCACTCGATTGACAATTGCTATTGTTATTAAGTATGTATAAGAATTGTGGAAAAGCATTTAACTTCTAAAGAGAGTTTTGAATGTATTTTACTAATTTAACTTATTTTTAATTAAATCGGTCTTTACCGAGTATCGCGCTTGTTTCACACCGACCGTGGAATGATGTAAACTTTGGGAGATACTCTGCAATAACGCGTTATGTAATCAACCTTTATTGCGTCTAGTTCAACGCTCAACAAATACCAAGACGACGGTTATCTGAAATTAACATTTTGATTGAAAAGTATGGTTTACTAAAGACAAACTTTCATGATCTTAATACATGTATGTCATATTAACAACTGATATTAGTTCATTTAATTCACATGACATTAACTTAAATTCATACAAATAACAAATAACTGCAATGAAAACAAAATTCATTCACAAATGACTGTGTGGTTGTACCTTTTCCCTGTTTTACAGAATTAATTCATCAGAATATACCCTCAAAATAAATTTAACAGTGAATATACCAAGGAAGCTTAGCACACTTAGAAAAAATACAAAAAATATTAATAGAAAAATGAATATCAACTTACTGAACAATGCCATCTGATATCCCCAAAATTTATATTTTTTTTAATATTCATAACACACGACCCGCTTGTTTCAGAGCCCTTTTGTTTTCTGATGCTTTGGGCGACTTTCTTAAGGGAGGGAAAATAAACTCTATATTTAACCATGAAAATTACTTCATATTTGACCAATGAAATGATGGTATATAGCCCCAACAACCGATCTAAATATACCTCTTCCCAAATTTGGAGACTGCCGACACACCATAGAATGGTATGTGAAATATGTTTTGCTATCAACAACAGAGAGGATGGCTATTTTTAATATGTCAAGTCCAATAAAGATAAACCAACATTCACACACACCCCAGACACTGCTGTAAACAGAATACAATACGGTCAGGTCAACCGTAGTCTCGTAACACCGCCACCCAAAGAGCTCTTCCACAGAAGTTCATTCATCTACTTAAAATAAATTCAGAGACTAAGCTCAAACTCAAAACCCATTCATTATCGCCATTATATACCCCTTTTTTATATCAGTGTACCAGAATACAAATAAACGTGTAAGACTATACTAAAAATACTTATACAAAGTATTTACACGCGAACCTATACCGCTCTACGGTAATCAGTTTATTGCATACAACTGAATCTATTCAACGTTTTGTTCTAACAAACACAGCCTAGCAATCGGCCTCACATTTTCTGTGCCGTTTACTCTGACTCTGCATGACCGCACAAGGCCGTCTCTTCCTTTGCTTACCTCTAATACAAGTCCTAAAGGCAAGTGGCCACGTGTCGAAGTCTCGTCGCATACGAGAACAAGATCATGTACTGCAAGATTTCTTCGACTGTTATGCCATTTCTGTCGTGCCTGTCAATTTGGGAGGTACTCCTTCAGCCACCGTCTCCAGAAAATGTGTGCCAGGTACTGGACTTGTCTCCACCATTGCCGACAATAGTTATCTGCCTTCTCAAACACTCCTGGAGGGAAACACACATTTGGGCGCAATAACAACTGTTTGTTTGGCGACAGTGGTTGCGGATCACGGTGATCATCACTTACCTGGGTAATTGGTCTGTCATTTAAAATCTTTTCGACTTCCCTAGCCAGAGTTGACAGAGCTTCATCGCCTAGCAGTTGTTCGCGTACTACAGACTTCAATGCATTTTTGAATGAACGTATCAACCGTTCCCAAACTCCGCCCATGTGGCTTGCGTATGGAGGGTTGAAGTGCCAAGCAATGCCCCTTTGATGCAAATGCTTTGAAATTCGGCTTTGATTCCATTGTTCTACTGACTTGCGCAGCTCCCTTTCGCCAGCCGTTAGATTTTGTCCCATTGTCACTGAAAACCTTTTCTGGGCGACCTCGACGACTAACAAATCGCTGCATAGCGCATATGAACGAATCAGTATTAAGACTGTGTGTGATCTATGTGTACTGCTCTTGTACATAAACATGTAAACAAACAACCATACCTCTTCAGCTGCCTCCTGCCGGATTTGACGTACATTGGTCCAAAGAAGTCCACGCCTACGTACGTAAACGGTGGTTTGTCCGGCTCCAGTCATTCAACCGGAAGTTGACCCATCTGTTGAGTTTCAGGACGTTGCTTTTGTCTCTTACAATTCATGCATTTACTCAGAACAGACTTAATTGATTTAAGCCCTGGCACTATCCAATATTTCTGTCTCATCAAAGACAAAATATATTGGGCACCCATGTGAGCATTCATTTCATGGTATGACCTGATCAGAATCCTTGTAATGTGGTGGTTACCTGGTAAAATTATCTGATGCTTGTACAATATCACTGCGTAAGTCAGCGTTTTCTAGACGACCGCCTACCTTTAGTAAATCCTCTGGGAAAACTGGACTTAACTTGGCCAAGGAACTTTTCTCTGAAACCCGTCCTGACTTCACAACACTACAAATCTCGCTGCTATACTCATCATTTTGCACTAGCAACAAAATAGCCTTAGTTGCGGCTCGTATTTCACTTACCGTCAAGTGCTTTACCTCTAAGCAGACCTTCCCTTTTCGCTGTAAAAATCTCTGAATGAGATATGTCTTGAATCTGAGTAACCAAGCTACTGAACGTTGTAACCGATACCAGTCGGAATGCTTTATCAACAAATTATCAAGCCCACTATCGGGTTTCATTTGTGTCGCGTGCGTACTACGCACCTGCTTTATTTCCGTATCGTCTTCTAGACTGGCTAAGGGTTGTGAAATCGATGGCCAGTCTGACTTACCTGTCAATAGGAAATCCGGTCCGTTCAGCCACTTCTCAAGTTTTTCTGTTTCGTGATGAAACAATCCCCTAGACGCTATGTCCGCGGGATTCATGTCGGTCGGAACGTACCTCCAGTCATTTGGCGAAGTGACATCATGTATCACTGCTAATCTATTCGCTACAAATGTCTTAAAACGTCGAGTTTCATTTCTTATGTATCCCAAAACTATCATCGAGTCTGTCCATAAATACCTGCCATCAACCTTTAAGTCCAGCTCTTGTGACACCAATTGATACAATTTCACAGCCACAACTGCTGCAGTTAACTCTAATCGTGGTATCGACATTGATTTTATTGGTGCTAGTCTAGACTTACCCATTAGAGGACTGCATTTGCAGCTACCGATGACATCGTATATCTTAATATACACTGCTGCCCCGTACGCTTATTCTGATGCATCACTGAACATGTGTAATTCAACTTTTGCCGAAGAGTCATCTACCCCTTTCGGCTGCAAGCATCTATCAATACTTACCTGTTACAATGCAGGTAAACATTATAGCCACTGAGACCACTTTTCAATATCCGTGTCCGACATCTTCTCATCCCACTGTAGCTTTTGCCGGCGGGCATTCTGTAAAACCAGCTTTGGAATGAGAGTTACATGGGCCACAAGTCCAAGTGGGTCATACAGTGAACTAGCTACTGAAAGTATACCTCGACGGGTGTGGCATTTGTCCGGAAGGTCAACATCAAACATAAACTTATCCTTTTCTACAGACCAGTTCAACCCAAGAGCGCGCTCAAACCGTTTGTCATTCTCAAGGTCCACCTTTGTGCACTTACCTGCACTCGTAGATTCCGGAAATGTGTCAAAGACCTCTTGATTGTTAGAAATCCACTTTGTCAACCTAAACCCACCTTTAGAAAGTATGTCTCTGAGTTCTGAAGACAACTCAATACCCACCTTCGCGTTAGGAACGGACTTCAACAGGTCATCAACGTAGAAATTTCGTTCTACTGTCCTAACAGTTTCCTGACTAAAGTGTGAAGCGTTCTCCCTCGCTGTGCATTTCAGACTATATGCTGCACAGCTGGGCGATGACGTCGCTCCGAACAGATGAACAGTCATACAGTATTCAGCCGGCGGTTGCTCCATGTTACCCTCTGACCACCACAGAAACCTTAGTGCATCCCTATCCTTGTCACTGACTTTCACCTGATGAAACATGGCCTCATTGTCGGCAACTAAAGCTACTGGTTGCTCCCGAAACCTAATTAGCACGCCCACTAGACTATTCACTAGATCAGGCCCTTGTAAAAGGTTGTCATTCAGTGACGTACCTCGGTACTTTGCGGCACAGTCAAAAACGATCCTTACCTTTCCAGGCTTATTCGGACTACATACCGGGTGATGAGGAAGGTACCACACCCTACCAGATTTACACTCACCGTTGTCCTCAACAGGCTTAGCATACCCCTTCTCGATGTCACTTCCCATGGTCTCTCTGTAAAGAGCATGCACATTTGCATCATTTGAAAGTTTACGTCTCAGTTGTTCTAAACGTGTGACAGCTAATTTCTTATTATTGGCAAACTAACCTGTTCGTCACGCCAGGGCAGTCCCAGTTTGTAGTGTTCTCCATCCTTTTCTTTAGTGCTTACCATTATTGACAGTGCACGGCGATCTTCTTGTGACATACCTGCCCGATTATCTAACCTACAGTCAGGAAAATCAGTATTCCACAGTCTTTCAACCTGATTATGTACATCTGACATATGTTGAAAGTTGACATTACAGTTAGAAGAAGAGGTCTTCCCTGTAGGACCAATAATGCTCCAGCCTAGAATTGACCGTATTGCGTACGGCTCACCCCGGTTACCTCTTCTCTCTTCCTCTACCCAGAAGGCCTCTGGAGTATCACTCCCTATAAGCAACTCTACTTGTCCGGCACTGATCTTTGGCAGTTGTATTCCTGCCAAATGCGTCCACTTGCCAATCTCCGCTCCTTTTGGAAGAGACTCTAGGGATATTGGTAAATGTTTTACAGACCATGCTCTATTTACGTCTATACTTTCGCGACCATCATGAGAACTTACCTTTAAGTTCAACTGCATACAAGTTCTACGCTGTGTAGTCTGGTTTACAGTTGAAATGGTAAACTCGCGAAAAGTACCATTAGCGTCTAGTTGTTTTCTAACTAAACTATCGCTACACAACGTGATATCACTGCATTCATCTAACAAAGCATATGTTTCCGTCTGTCTGGAACCCTATTTCACAACAACAGGAACAATGCGTAAACTTACCTTGACGTCATCTAATTTGGTACAACAATTGCTATGCCCTAAAATATTATCTGCTCTCTGACCTACAGTAGCCACGGGTCTATGCAACAAAGTATGATGTTTTTGTCTACAGCCAGTCACCTCACAACAACTACTCTTTCTACAGAACTTAGCAAAATGCTTAAAATTCAGACAATTTTTACACATTCTGTTCTTTCTTATAACACCTAACCTTGCATCAAAATCAATAGACTTTGAATTTGTCACAGTTTATCAATTTATGATTTTCCCTGCAATAGACACAAGATAGATACTTTAAACGCCCTGAGCTTGACCCATCGCCTACGCGAGCCATACCACCACTATCAGCACCTGTAGTAGATAGAGTTACAAATTTCCCACGGTTTAACCCAGAATTGGCGGCAGATTTCGGCTTTGAATGAATTTGTTTGGATTCGCTAGCAAGATCCTGACCATACGTTTTTGTATTTGCTACAAGGGCCCTCTGTTGTACAAAGGCAAGGAGATCTGTAAATGCGGGTTCAAATCCCTTTTCAATCAATTTACTAGCTTGATCTGCCCATCTAGCCCGAATATGCATCGGCAGTCTCCTAACAAGTTTCCTTAGATTTTCTGTATTATTTATGTCTGATGTGTAGCCCAATTGAGACCAGGTAATTTGACATTTCTCCATATCAAGCGAAAGGTTCGTTATCCCCTGTACATCATTTGATTTAATTTGGTTGCCATTAATCAGACGTTCAACATGGGATCTAGCTACTAAATGAGGTTTACCATAGCGACTGAGTAATATTTGTTTTGCCCTTACATACCCTTCTTCGGCAGGTAAAACCACACAGTCCTCGACACTACGTTGAGCATCACCATTACAGTACTGGATTAAATAACTCAGCCGTAGCCGATTATCCTGCACTCTACACTCTATGTTTGTTTCGAAATTCCGAATAAATTTACAATAGTCCACAGGATTGCCACTGAATGTTAATATTTCCGGTTTTGGTAAATTTAAACTTTCCTGTACACTGATTGTCATGTCCCTGAGTCCTTTGTATAATTCCGTCTGCTGGTCCGCTGGCACGAAATGCTCCGCTTCCGCGCGTAGTCCCGTGATGTTGTCCCTAACCTTTTCTTCTGCAGTTAGCGCACCCCCTGGTAACCCAGGAACATCCTGCTCCGATGCATGTTCCCCACTATGTCCAGAAAGTTGTGTTACGGAATCGGCACATATTTCGGATATCGCCAGTTTGTCCTCCAGAGCTTGAATCTCCAACAGCTGTTTAATCTCTACCTGTTGTAATTCAAGTTCGAGGCGGCGTCGCTCAAGTTGCTGACGCCGCTTAGCTTGGGTAAATTCCAATTCGGCCAGTTGACGTCTCCTCAGTACCGACGATTTGGTCTTCTCGCTGTTGCTGCCATCGCTGTCGACACGTGATGGTGTGATTGTTTTGTCAGTCAGCCACTTTTGCACATATGCTGACAGTGCTTCATAGTCACTTTTGGCCTGATCGAATATCCGACACATTTCAAAACGTTCCTCGGACTAAGTCCGAATATTCACGTTCATATTCATTGCAGCTTTTCGCTAATTCCACTTCAAGATTCTTCACCTTTTCAATAGTTCCATTTTCTGTCAACAGAATGTCCATCGCCTTGGACAATCTAGCCGGATTGGATGGACAGCTCTTCATTCGTGACCTTTTTACGACGATGCTGTCTTCTCCATCCATCATTGAAGTTTTCACAGAAAATTGTTCAATAACTGTTTCACACCGACTGTGAAATGATGTAAACTTTGGGATATACACTGCAATAACGCGTCATGTAATCAACCTTTATTGCGTCTAGTTTCAACGCTCAACATATACCAAGACGACGGTTATCTGAAATTAACATTTTGATTGAAAAGTATGGTTTACTAAAGACAAAATTTAATGGATGATCTTAATACATGTATGTCATATTAACGACTGATATTAGTTCATTTAATTCACATGACATTAACTTAAATTTATACAAATAACAAATAACTGCAATGAAAACAAAATTCATTCACAAATTACTGTGTGGTTGTACCTATTCGCTGTTTTACAGAATTAATTCATCAGAATATACCCTCAAAATAAATTTAACAATGAATATACCAAGGAAGCTTAGTACACTTAGAAAAGATACAAAAAATATTAATAGAACAATGAATATCAACTTACTGAACAATGCCATCTGATATCCCCAAAATTTATATTTTTTAATATTCATAACACACGACCCGCTTGTTTCAGAGCCCTTTTGTTTTCTGATGCTTTGGGCGATTTTATAAAGGGTGGCAAAATAAAATCTATGTTTAACCATGAAAATTACTTCATATTTGACCAATGAAATGATGGTATATAGCCCCAACAACCGATCTAAATATACCTCTTCCCAAATTTGGAGACTGCTGACACACCATAGAATGGTATTATGAAATATGTTTTGCTATCAACAACAGAGAGAATGGCTATTTTTAATATGTCAAGTCCAATAAAGATAAACCAACATTCACACACACCCCAGACACTGCTGTAAACAGAATACAATACGGTTAGGTCAACCGTAGTCTCGTAACAGCGCTTGTGATAAAAAAACACTGAACATTGATTCGAACTTATACGGTCCATCGACTATTTTTACCCGTTGTAGTTGACTTGTATGCATATAACTCTGTTAGCTTTTTTAATAGTTTGCACCATAAAGTTGTGCCTCCCACGAATCACAAAAAATAACGCCGGGAATGTCGTAGATAAAAAGCACGCGCGCTATGTAAGTTTTAATTTGCAAAAGACAGTGGCATAGATTTCCATCTTCAGTTAGGTTAAATACAAGCTTATACCAATTTATTTAAGTACAGTGTATTGTTATGAGTTTCAATATTTGTTTTGTAGAAATGATATGACAGACAGGTGAATTACTTCAATAAATGTTCCTTATGATAAAAATACTCTCTTAAATCATTTGCTTTTCGTTTCTTTCTCTCCAACAGTCTTACTACGTTGTCAGCGTTTTGATTCTTTTTGGTTGGATTTATATCAGCAACTGAGAAAAATTAGTGCATATTTATGTGAAATCGTCGCATTCGTCAACGATAATGTAAATCGGCCACATTTCATAATATACATTAAACAATGGATCTATAGTTTTCTATAAGTTTCATAACAACACCTCTGAATTTATAAATACAGATGGTTACTATTCAATACTTTCATTTCTGCAACAATATTTCTGTGTTTTTGTTTTCATTTCTCGGACACAATTAAAATATTAAAATCCCTATATATGAGACCGTAAATTAAACTGTTTACACGAATCGTTCATATTTAAGCACAACTTGATCACATTGCCGCCATTTCGTTTATGAATAGTTTTGCAATGTTTTGCAATGATTTTTCAATACTATGAACATTTCGTGTTACCGCGGATCGAAGCGGTGTCCGAAAGTTTAACATTTCTTTCCGTAAGATATTTATGTCATTTTTTTTTTACTTTTCCATCCTTTAAAATAATAATAATAATAATAATAATAATAATAATAATAATCATCATCATCATCATCATATTACTACTATTATTATTATTATTATTATTATTATTATTATTATATTAATTATATTACTATAGCCTAATAACACTTTTACAAACATTGCTAACATATTAACAATCCATTACCCAAGGAGCATTGTGTCATATCAATCAGCCGGGCAAACATATCAGTCGAGTGCGCATAAATTTTATTTATGGTTGCTTTTTATAGTTCGGGCGCCCCAGCATCTGTTACAAGACAGTGACGGTGTAAACCTAGACGTTAACGTTAACGTTATCAACGTACAGTGAGGGGGGGACAAGTGTGACGTTTGTTTACATTCGTATGAACGCTCTTGATACAATTAGCGTTTGTACTAATTAGTGAAGAGGCTACGTTTTTTTCTTGCTTCTTACGCTATAAAGGTCTATACAATGGCGCAAGATTTCGCTTCAGAAAGAAAAATCGTTGTTTATTTACAGATAAACAATGATAAAGCGATAATTATTTCGATTCCAACACGACCTGACAACATATTATGCAATTACAACGCAAACTATATGGACAGTGTCGGAACTACCTTTTGATGTTGTTTATTGGCAATTTATCAACGGAAATTATGTGCGTGCCCTGGCAGAATCCAAGGTACAATATATATATATATATATATATATATATATATATATATATATATATATATATATATATATATATATATATATATATTAGTACATATTCAACCTTCGGGATACAAGTCGAAAACCTTTGGGCGACATTTGTCGCCCTTAGGATATATGTGATGTCGCCCAAAAGATATTACCATCTGTCTTCCTTAATTTAGTAATCTAAAATCTCTAGTAAGCAATATATTAACATTTTATTTATGACAAGGTAAGGGGAATATAATTTTTGTAAATATAGCATACATTTCAGCAAATTATTCATTATTAACAAAAAAATGTGTATATTCTGTTAACAACCTTTAGGTACCATTTTGTTTTCAAGGTTTGTTATTTTATTGAATTGATATATCTAAATGAAATTTTTGTTCGTCGTCATTTTAATAAATATCCATCGATATATATTCCAAAATTTGGTTTAAATATTTTTGTTATCATTTTGTTACCTGCACTTGTTTTCTCTGACATATTTTTCAGCTTATTTGTCTACGAAAGATTGAAAGTAACTGTCGCCGAAAGGTTCAATCAGTTATCATAGACGATACACATATTTCGTACGTCTTTCAGTTTTGTGATCATTAAATAGCAAGCGGTTGGTAACAACAGTGCTTTGTTTTTATAATATTGTAAGTATTTAGTATGTGTTATTCAGAAATTCAGTTCAAATTTGGTTTTTATACACGAAGAATGTTATTGAACTTCCTGATACATTTGTTTGATCATCCTCAATTGTCCAATTTAGTCAATTATATTACCATATAATAATAATAATAATAATAATAATAATAATAATAATAATAATAATAATAATAAAATAATAATAATAAATAATAATAATAATAATATCATTATTATTATTATTATTATTATTATTATTATCATGACTATTAGTATTATTATACACTCACAAAATGACCACTCACTCTATCCTGTACCATCAATCACAAAATGCATTGATCCCTTACTCTCATTAGACTGTTATTAATTAGCACCCACAATCTTTAGCTTTAGATCTTTACATACAAGTAATTTCTTTTAATCAAGCTGATTAGCATTTGTCTCAACTGTGATGTTACTTATGTGTGAAAGTAAGATATGAACGTGTTTCCAGGACAGTAATTACATTTATGCTATTATTATCAAGTCTACATGTGGTCAGAACTAACTAATCACTGCTATTTAGTAAACGAAGACCCATTAACAATCTCAGCAGAAGTGTTTAATTATTATAAGACTTACAGAGCATTTTCATGATACTAGATTTGATTAAGTTAGTTGTTAATTAGTAGTTACCATTGCTAATAGGTAACTCAACTATTCATTAGACAAACGAGTAAAACAATCTGAAATGTAACTAATCGTGTTTAAGGTGTACATTTTAACATATTATTTCACTTTAAGAATATTTACACCTTAATTACACGTCATCAACGAGCTCATTTTCTACGCACTTTGTGTCGAAACGTCAACAGCACGCTTCACATTGAATACACCGTGTGCAATGCGTGTGCAGCTAAATGCTTTTGCTTTTCATACTTTATTTCTAACCATCAAGCCAATATGATACATATATGGTTGACTTATACTCGTACATGTAAAAACACAAAAGTCAGCAAATGAGGATAGCAAATATAACATTTAATACACCACTTGTTTATTATGAATAATTATTGAGATAAAATGAGCAATGAGTGCTACTCGATTAGATGCGGTGGATCTGAAACATTTAAACTGTGTGAACAATCTGTTTTATAGAGCTACATTATGATCCCTATTTATACATAATTCTGAGATATTGTTACAGGATATTTCTGTTAACTAAGAGATAAGTATTTATTGTATTATGCAAGGATGAGATCTGGAAGAAAAATTCTTAAATATTTAATAATTGTACAATCTTAAAAAGAAAACACGAACAAAATAAAGCTAAATATTATTTTTGTACTGTGCAAAAGAGGTTTGAGGTTATCGCCTAAAATCACACAATGACATGGAGCTTAACAAGAAACGAGATCGCGGTCGATAAAACAATATTATGACGGTGCATGACGTCGTAGCTAGGTAAGAAGGCGATTTTATTTTTAATTTTTTTTTTTTTTGGGGGGGGGGTGCCATTTAAATAATTCGATAATATCTTCATGTTTAGGAGACCCGACTTAGATCAATACATAACATATAATACATTAACAATAAAACAGTAAAACGTACTGCCACTCAGATCGAGTTATCAGAGACTAACAGAGAAAAAATAATGAGAAAATCTTTATATTAAAAAAAACATATGAAAATAAATACACAGACTGATTCCCTGTAAATAATTAGAGATTTGATTTTATAAGTGTTGTTAGATTGTATATAACACAACAATAAGCTATCGATTTATCGTCTAAACATTCTTAGTGTTTACATCAGCAACATATCGACTAAACATACAAATAAAGACTCAATGAATGAATATGTTAGGACATGAACATATATGGAACATATAGTGGAAGATTATGGTGGCATAGAACTGCAATACGAGAACTACTTACGGTTCCCGAAAACATTAAGCCTCAGTCACACATTCCCGATTATAGCGTCCCGTCACAAACAATAACAAAATGGGAATGTCTAGTGACTGTATGGTGGCTATCGGGACGCTGTCTGGCCGTGTCAGAACACTGTCGGTACGATGTCTTAAGAATCGAGAAGTATCGTGACTTGTTCGGCGTGATAGGCCAAGCACTCCCGACACTTAAGGTTTTCCCTTAACATTCGGGAGACTCAGGCCGAATCTGTATAGCCGTGCCTCGGTCATGATAGTCAGGACTCCAACGGGATAGATCTGGCTGCATCGGTTCAAATTTCGGACGGTGTCATGTGGAACGGGATTGATTATGCATTATAAATTATATAGAAATATCACGTCTGGAGTATTGCGGCAGTCACAAATTTCCGATTATGGCCCCCGACAGCGTCCCGATAGCGCAACGATACAAATGATCAATCAATCGGGAAAGTCGGAACGCTGTTGGGAAACTGTCGGATTGCATTTATGAATATCGGGACGCTGTCGTGACTCTGTCGAAACGCTGTCAGAACATATTCGATCTTATGATCAAAACTTTAATTTCAAGCCCCGAATCTCGGAATGTTGTCCCTACTTTTGACATATTTGAATCGGGACGCTGTCGGTTCATAAACGACAATACAAATCGGGAATGTGTGACTGAGGCATTAACTACTTAGCGTTTGTGAACAGATTCATGTTACCGCTTATTTATTATGATATTTATCTGGATAGCGTTTGCGGATATTTTTCTGCAACATATTTTATTTATATAAAGGAAATGGCATATACGTGCCAGAACTGACATTATATACAATTTTTGGGCTTGCGGGGTCTTCCGAATTATCTTACTAACAAGAATATTTTCAGGATAATTATCTTACAACACAAATCTTAACTAGTTAAAATATTCGTGATAGCATACAGTTCGTGTGCGAGGTCTGCCGCATTATCTTACATCTTAAATCTTAACTAGTTGGTATTTGTAATACTACTTAATTTGTGCGCTGGGTCTACCGCATTATCTTACTAAAACGAAACTGTTTGAGAAAAGATTTGCGTTACCAGATAATTGTCGTACAACGCAAATCTTAACTAGTTAACATTTGCCGCATAATGTGTGCGCAAGGTGAAAAAAGCAATACAAAGCAAAACATTAATTAGTTTATATTCGTGATACCACATAATTTATGCTTTCATTTACTAAAATTATAATGTCAGGTTTGAGCACGTTCATGCCTGTTATTCCTTACACAGACAACTATTTTACGTAGAAAAAAATCGCAAACGCTATTATGATACATAATGAATAACACGCACCTTAAAGTGGTAACACGAATGTGTTCACGAACCTTTAGTAGTTACCGTATGGCAGTTCTATGCCACCAAAGAAAAACGATCAGCTTTTTTTTGTATTTTTGAAGTATGCCATTAAATGTCTTAATATGACAGATTTAATTATCGGAAATAAAGAGCTAAAGTATATATATATTATATAAAATATCATAGGCAGTTGAGGTTATAGTAAATATTTCACGCCGAGGAGAGTGATGTCAACCGAGGCCGAAGGCCGAGGTGACATTACTCTTCGAGGGGGGCGATATTTACTATACACCTCAACTGCCTATGATATTTATTGATTATACCGAACACAAATACTGTCATTCAAAGATAAACTAGTCGTGCATTGTAAACTAAAGTTTATTGTTGGAAAATCAAGCGCTCATCGACATTGATTTTTTAAAAATACATTTTAATAAGCGCCTACTGATCATTAGCTAATACGGATTTCTCGGAAAACCCGAATTGCTATTTTTAAGCCCACGCGCGGGGTATATTTTAGTCACGCGCGGGGTGTATTTAAGTAATAATTGACGCGTAACTGTTGGTTATTGCGGTAATAACCAAGGGTTTGGAGTTCCGATGCGAAGGAATTAAACCACGAGGGCGGTAGCATCGGAACGACAAACCGTTGGTTATTAACGCAATAACAAACTGTTACCCGTCAATTATTTCGATTCTAACACGATCTTATATAAAATTCGTATTTTTAAAGGTTATGAATGAGAACTATATTTATTTATTCTCCGCCCATTTCCCGAGAAGTGCATTCACACGTGCGTTTCTGTGACGTCAATAAATCATAACTATTCAAAATGACGTCAGCGATATTGATAAACATTGAGCGAATGACGTCATACTTATCGATATAATGCAGTGAACATATCATGCCAAAACGCGCATATTAAAAACATATTAACAAAACGTAAACGTGAACTTAAGTATAAAATATGTAGTACAAATGTGGTTTAATTGCGCTTCATAATGCAAAAATGATTTGTTTGTCACAATTTGCTATCGCGCGTTTAAGCACGTGCATTTTACGGAACAATTTCTTCGAATTTCCGGAACTATTTTCAAAACATTAAGCTCCGCCCATAATTTGTTGCAGAATAACCCACAGTTATTTTCCTTCTTTATGTATGGACCACTAGCCGCGTGCCGTGGTAGAATAAAAATTATACCCCGCTTTTTATTAAAAAAGATTTTGGCAGTAACGGTCACCATATATTTGTTGGAGAATGTAAACAATGTTTTGTTTTTATCACTAATTGACTCGAAAGAACATTCTATTTAATTTGCTTGTCTAAAAGCCCTGATATAAACGACATTGAAATAAACATGTTGTTCCGTGGCGTGCACGGTAAATAGCTGATACAATACAGCTGCCAATACAGTCAATACAGCAAAATTTGCGATTTCATTATGGCGCCGTATGGCTGGTCCACATGTTTTCAAGTTTCCTGTTACAATGCCAGCCCATTTTGAAAACAACAACAACACTTTGGTTTAAATATATCATGAAAATTAAAATGCCACTACCCACTATCCATAGGATATTGTGGCACTATATTATCTAAATAATTTGTCATTTAGGAAACAGTTTTTATCTTCTACAATGAATAATATTAATTATTATTTATTATTATTATTATTACTATTATAAAATAATAATAATTATAATAATAACAATAATAATAATAATAAATAAAACAAAACTAAAACTAAATAAAATATATATTATTATTATTATTATTATTATCATTATTATTATTATTAGTAGTAGTAGTAGTAGTTGTTGTTGTTGTAGTAGTAGTAGCAGTAGTAGTAGAAGTAGTAGTAATAGTAGTAATCTTATTTACACACAAAATGACCACTCACTCTATACTGTACCATTAATCACAAAATGCATTGATCCCTTACTCTCATTAGACTGGTATTAATTAGCACCTTCAATCTTTATTTTTAGATCTTTACATACACGTCATTTCTTATAATCAAGCTGTTAATCATTTGTCTGAACTGTGAAGTTACCTAGGTGTGAAAGTAAGATATGAACATGTTTCCCGGACAGTTACTAAATCTATGTTATTATTATAAAGTTAAACATGTGGTCAGAACTAACTAATCACTGCTATTCAGTAGTACAATAGCGCCGTTAAAACCTGATATGATAATTAAGCGTACCTGTTCCGAATGCTCTCCAGATGCTGCTGGTCGTTTAGCCATTAGATGAAATAATAATGTTAACAAAGAGTATCGTCACGTGACTGTTTGCATGTAAATTAAGCGCTGATTGGTTCCTCCCATTCAACATATAGATATATATATATTCTGAAATACACCATTGTAAAACATGCACTGTTGGTTTTGTGTCTTTTTACTGAGAGCAAATAATAATGGAATTAACCAGAGGGAAAAAGGCGGTACGTATTTAACTTTATTTATAATCTAAAATAACTTTTCGCAGAAGTTTCATTAAATATAATGACGTTTTGCAACGAAAATTCAATGCCAGTTGCTAGACTGTTGCATTTTGTTTCAATACGATGCTGCTCAAATAATATAGTTATTACTGTGTTCTTATTGACAACAATATGAAGGATTCATTTGCATCAGGAATTAACGAAATATGTGCTGTTGGTGTTTTGTTGTTGTTTTTGTTATTATGTTGTATGAATGCCAGAAAAATTTCCACTTCATCACCAATTAAATGCTAGTTTCCAAATATATCCCAGGAAATCGAGAATAAGTTTCACTTAGTTTTAAACTGTTCATCACCCACCGACGCGATTATTAATTCAACCTATTTATTATTTTGTAAATTTTATGGAAACATAGTAAAGTCGGGGATAGAGTAGACAATTAGCGAAGTACCGCGAATTTGCTTGTTATGTTTGACAACGTATAATTTTATTTTCGCAAACGATGACCGGGTATAATTGTAATGGTATATTTGTTTGGATCTTTTGTGTGTATATTTATAAATTAATTCACATATCATTATGATGAACAATTTTGCCTTTCCTTTTGCTTACTTGCTTATTTATTGCAGGTGAAAAAAAGTTTAGAAGTGCAATCTTTACATTTGGTATGTGAAATAGTTACATTCCGTTTTTTACTTGTACAGTTAGAGTCAATCCTGACATTTGCTTTCATTATATTAATTAATACACTTCTCTGTAAATGTTATTTTCCATTACATTTGAATTGTTTTATGCTGCTATATAATGCTCGTGAATACGATTGCGTTTGAGGCATTGAATTATTAAAGTTGTTCCATATAATTATGTATGTATTAATATAGTTTACCAATAATTTAATACTGGAAAAGTAAAAACAAAACACAATTATTAAATAATTATATATGTTAATATTATATGTGTATTTATTTCTCTATTAAGTATATGCATTTGTGTGCTCAACTCAACTCGCGTTACATAGTATTCCATCGGTTGTACTGACATACTAATGAGGCCACACCAAATTGAATACTTGGTCGTCGGATTTTTTTCCGACAAATTTAGGAGCAAGCGAGCGCGGGGCAAGCAAGCGCGGCGCAAGCTAGCGCGGAGCAAGCTAGCGCATTTTTTTTTCAATTTTGGTCATTCTCGTGCGAGCGCATAATTTTCGCGAATTTATGGATATGAAAATAAGTATTTTTAAGTAATACATGTATAAAATACTAAACCATGAGATAAACAGACCTAACATAAGACATCTTAATACCAAAATTGTTATTCAATATACAGATAACCAAAAATAAAATGTTATTTAATTGTTGGAAATAGCGATATAATAGGATATAATAATCGTGAAATTTTGCGGCATATCCAGTTTTTGGTTATTAAAATGTGGAAAACGCGTTATTTTTAATGCAGATCATGACGAGAAAGAAAGTTCACATATTTGCCTTTATATCGAACACCCGTTTTTTGACATTTTAATTATTTAAACATAATGTATGTAATATGTTATATAACAATTACTCTTTGTATAAAAGGTCAAATTATAACAAAAATAACTTTGAACTAATGACACCCCTACTTTTGCTATGTACTTGTATGTAACCGAAATATTCGCCTGAGTGTCCTGGAATAAGACCATCAAATTAATTCGCTACATCTGTTATTTTGTACTCGTTGCAGAAGTTTTTTCTTGTTTCTAATTCTCATTTTGAAAAATTTGACAACAAATTACTGCATTTTATAAATTGTAAACAGTACTATGGAAAATCGAGAGCTTGCATTGGTTTTTTACTGTTTGTGACCATGTACGCCACGAACGAATATTTATAAATGAAATGTTTTTTTTGTAGATTTTTGGCTAAGAAACAGTAACAACCTAACATCAACGCAATCTCATTAAAATCAAATCTAACGTTGTAAGGATCTGAAGGCATCATATAACAGGTCACGTTAAAATGACCTTCCGATCATCACAAATCTCAGCCCTGCTGCGTCCAATGAAAATGCTTTTTGCACAGCAAAGTTTAACCACGTTTTTTTTAAAAAGTAATGCCTTTCGAGCTGATCCTCGGGAATAAATTGTTTACATTTAATTTTCATATGGATAACCATATATATATGGTGGTATCTTAGGCGATTAGACACCCGACGTTCACGTTAACTTCGTGCATATTTTCTTGTGTTGTATATATAAGTTATACCTTAACATTTTGAAGGCAACAATTTCATTCGCTCCGGTAAAGGTCATCTAAACGTGACCCCTAATGGGATGTCATCATATCCAGCCAGCGGATAGTAGCATTTGACTGGTGATGATTTTAATGAGACTTAGCTCTTACGCTTCATCGGTTATTCTGGCCCGTTGCAGATTGACTTGTAAACTGTATATTATCCCGTTTGCATAATTAGCTCGAAAACATATTGTTTCGTTACTTACAAATTAGTTAGTTATTATGACGTCGTATACTATAGAATAAGAAGCCACATTATAAAGTTTAATGGTGGGGAATTGAACTTCATTCAAACAATGTTTCCTTTTTAGCAAAAATGCACTCATGATTCACATGCTTTTAATTTCATTTGTCGCCGACAGTCTTTCTACGCTATCAGCTTTTTTATAACTCAAATCATAGTACTTAGTACTAAGCATTAATGCACATCATTAATTACATATATTTTTTGATGATTTATATTCAAAAACAGATTAACGGCATGGATATTAAACACAAAATGTACACATTGAATTATCAGTGTTCAACATTTTCAAAAACAGCATGTATTATGTAACTAACCAACATTTTTTTAAAAGTAGTATAACGATATCCCTTGCAATTTGACTAATACATTAATACGTATCATTTTATAGCATTTAATATTATTCAAATACGTTAATATGATTAAATCGATGTTATGTTTATATACATAAATTTCAATGTTTGCTTGGATTCTGTTCATGGTACAATTACACGCAGAGATTGGAGGATGCCACTTTTGATATACGCATGTGTAATGTACTTTAGGTCAACAATTAAACAAATATATCAAACAACGAACTCAAATATTTGCATTTATTATGTTGTTAAAATGACTCCCTCCACAAAAATATTTTACTTTTTTCATGGAACGAGCGCAGAGCATTTTACAAATAATATGTTGTTGTTTTTTTAATCTGCAAAATTCGGCCCGGTAATCCAAATTACCAAAATTTCTATTTGGTCTGGCGTTACAGAAATATATAAAATGACAATAGTATGGAATGACAACGAGTGTCAGATCTTTTTTATCACATGCTTTTAAACTAAAAAATAAAATTAATGTTTGCATACAAATGTTGATAAATCCTATTTGTTGTTAGCCGACGTGACGTCATATGACGCTGACGACGTCATTTCAGCAAAATAACGTTATGCAATTGGTCAGTTAAACAATATATAGCCAATCAAAACGCTCAAAATGCTATCTTACACATGTTAAAGATAAAACATATTCGTAATGGTTGTATTACACGGCAAACAAGGTATAGCATGGGACAAAATTTGTTTTGCATTTTTTCTGCTTAGAAGAAGAGAACTACGCCTAGGGAAGATGCGCAATTTTGGTGCGAGGCGGGTCTGGACAAAGATGGGTTTAAGCGGAATTTCATTAATAATGAAATTGGTACGTATTATAGTTTCACACTTTTCAAAACATTTGTACGAGCTCAGTCATCATTAAAATAATATATTTGCAAGATAACCTACATTCTTCGGCAAGTTTTGTTTTCCTTTACAAACATTTTGATACTGTCATGTCTAATTTTCTCTATATATGATATATAAAGTATACGTCAAAGCATGCCATATAGTTAAGTTCATTGCGCACTAAACAACTATATTGTCTGTAACTGAAATATTAATGTCTGTTTTGGACTTTCAATCACAAACGTTTAATCATGGTTATGCAGCAGCCTCGTTTAACTTTTATTTTGCAGCTCTTAACAAATTTACAAGCTGAAACATACTCTAAATCAATGTCCATTGTAAATCGCTGGCCATTATCTGTGAGGTTTGCCCGGTTAATGTACATTTCTAGGATCAAATCACCATGAAATTGTAATGGCACACACAGCCACATAGAACGGTCATTAATCTCTCACGTATTCAACTTCCTGTTCATCCACCACTTAGTTACGGATTAGAGAGGCAATACACTAATTCTTAATGATACGGAGGCAGAAATAAAAGTACCTGGTATTTTTCGATGTTCGGGATTTTTGTAATAGGGAATTGAAGTAAACAAACAAATAAATGTACTACCTGTACTTTTTCTACTGAATACTACTGCTACTTTTACTACTACTACTACTACTACTACTACTACTACTGCTACTGCTGCTGCTACTGCTACTGCTACTGCTACTGCTACTACTACTACTACTACTACTACTACTACTGCTACTACTACTACTACGACTACTTATAATAGTAATAATAATAATAATAATAATAATAATAATAATAAAAGAAATAATAATTATAATAAAATAAATAATAATAATAATAATAATAATTACCATTATTATTATTATTTTTTTTTTTTTTATAATAGTTCTCCCCTGCTGTCGCAGCTGGAGTTACACTTTGTTTAAAATAATAATAATAATAATAATAATAATAATAATTATTATTATTATTATTATTAGTAGTAGTAGTAGTAGTAGTAGTAGTAGTAGTAGAAGTAGTAGTAACAGTAGCAGCAGCAGCAGTAGCTATAGCATTAGCAGTAGCAGTAGTAGTAGTAATTGTAGTAATAGTAGTAGTAGTTATTGTTGTAGTAGTTGTAGTAGTAGTAGTAGTAGTAGTAGTAGTAGTAGTAGTAGTAGTAGTAGTAGTAGTAGTAGTAGTAATAGTTGTTGTAGTTGTGGTAGTAGTAGTAGTAGTAGTAGTAATAATTGTTGTAGTTGTGGTAGTAGTAGTAGTAGTAGTAGTAGTAGTAGTATACAATTCATTTTCAAAAGAAAAGCAATAAACGTAAGAAAGAGAAGTGTGTTTCAAGTATAATCAACGACAGATGTTTTCAGCATGATAACTGGATTCGAAGACAAGAGTTTTAAATTGAAATTGTATGTGTTTATTTAACTTTACTTTTCAGGTTTTGGGTTATTTGCTGAGCAGAGCTTTAGACAAGGCGATTTTCTTCTGGAGTACGTAGGGACTTTGATATCCAAGGAAGAAGCTGAAGAACGTAGCAAATACCATGCTCGTCAAAAGTCTGTGTCATTTCCCAGATGTTTCATGTACTATTTCCAATTGAAGGGTCAACATTACTGGTATGCAATTTGTAAAAAAAAAATAGAAAATGTAGTCAACACCTGAATTTCTTTTCGCGCCTTCTGTGTCTATGTGGAAGGAGAACTTTCATCTTAATTACACAATAGTTCGCACCACACACATTAAGTTCAACGTTATATGGGCTTATATATATTTTAATTAAGGAACAATTAAATAGAAATTAAAATGAAAGCCGTTTCGAATAAAATGGACGAGGGATAGAGCGTTCGACTTATAATTCGAAGATCGCTGGCTCAAGCCACACCAGGGCTGAAGGTATATCAACAGCTTTCCGGAATTCCCATTGGCGGCGCGAGTACTGGTTTCAACCCAGGAAGCAGTCATCTAGATTAATACGCGTTCTAATAGCTTGTGTCAAAATCGATGTAAAGTATAATACAATGTACTTAAAACTTTTCATATTAAGCAGATGAGTCTAATTTATTTGTGTGGCACGAACTATATTATTATTAAATTAAAAACATTATTTGATCTCCTCCCATAAATATACATGTAAATATGTTTCTAGTGAACTAGTTTATGTTTTAAGTATGTATTAATGACGTCAAACCAGTTCGCAGTTATGCTTGAAGGATTATAAATTTATAGTTGCTGGAATATATGGAATCTAAATTCGAACTTCTGAACATTTATCTGAATTGAATATTGTATATTAAATTATTCCGGCTACTATGTAAATCATATCAGATACCTCATTATACTACAATTATTTCGAATTCTGGTATGATTAACTGAGAAATTTCGAGAACTAGTAAAGTAGTACACTGAGACCTTATGCGACTGACAGCGTCCGTTGATCGAGCTAGACTTACGAACAAAATACTTGCAAACATGCGGTTATCTACTTATAAATCAAAGTTATTATCATCTCTAAGATAATCGTTACTATTTTCACAGACAGGATTTGGCAGCTTACATGCAAACAGGCCTTGTAGATAAGAACACTTATTTCATGTTCAATAATCATAAATCTTATAATATTAGCTGAGACTGACCATGGCACACAGAATGTGGTAACTTGCAAGTTTGTAAATCCGATTAATAGATAATTCTCATAAATGCATATATATTTAAAGTATTACATTTGAACTCACATTAAATGCAGTAAATTTCTGTCAGCAATAAAAAAATGTTTCGTATACAAAGTTCGTGTCATGTACTCAGTCAAACAAAGAAAGCATAAAACGTTGATTATTCCAACCAATAATCGCATTGACCCTCATTAGATTACGGTCTTTTCTATAAATATGTATGAAAAACGATCATGCCTCAGCCACGACAGTCATATCACTTCGCCAGCTTATTAGCATAAACTTACAAAAGGTTGTGCATGTATAATGAATGAATGATATTAATGCGAAATACCATCACGTGGTCGCAGTGTGGACACAAAAACGGTATACGCGACGTATAAATAATATACGAAATGGGTAAGGTTAATTACATTGCGTGTGTACATAGATGTTAATAACACAGTGACGGCGACATGTACAATTGATTCCATTTTGACAGAAGGGAAATATTCTATAGTACATTGATCTATAACCAAAATATACATATGTCCGCCTCTGCAAGCATTCAAGGTTTTTTTTTACATACAATGTCTCAGTCTGTTCTATATTTCCAGATATATATTTCCCACAGAAAATTGACGCCAACGAAAATCCGAAGAGTACGTTTACCCCGAACTACAGAAAGGATCAAAAGATCGACACACAGGATCGAAACGTCGGTAAGTCTGTTCTGTAATGTATTATTTATCTGAACGGATTTATCGTCTCACACCATCTAGAGGCCGTGAACCTCCGCCTTTCCTCCCCCCAAATGGTAGTATTAACATGCAAGAACTATAAACTGGATGCTTTTACAAATTTTGGTGTAATAAATTCAGTAAATGATACATTGCTTATGTTTCAAAACAAACATATTTGGCGAATGAAAGATCGTGTAAAATAGACGGATCCTTGCAAATTGACGTCATTACAAGAATCCTTCAGTGAATGTCGCATCAACTTCATATCAAATTACTGGATCTTGAGCTAGGTGAATTTGAAAATAATATGGACCAGCATTCCGATATCCACAGACGTCAAATTTGAAATTATATCATCCTTAAATTCCACATCATAATTCTATTGTTATGTTTATTCAGGCCACTATCCGCTCTGTCACATTTCTTTTATCTTTTTTAATGTATAGTTCTGATTTTCACAAAAAGGGAAATTAATCTTAACTAATTAGGGGAACAAAGATTGTTTTGTAGTTCTGAACGATATGATCGACCAACGATGCATTGAAACAAAACAGCATACATGTACCACCAAGGTCAAGGTCACATTTTGATTTCAAAATCACAAAATCTTTAGATCGGTTTGTTGTTTTCGTGACCGGTCAATATCCCTGTCATTTCTGGATGTATATTAGAAAGTTCACAATTCTGAGACGACGTTGGCTGTCGTTGTCGTCTTTCGTTGACATCGTCATCAACAATTTACTTCGTCATCAACAATTTACTTATAAAAATCAGGCAAATAACCAAACCTGTTATGAGTGTCTCTTAGGTAGCATGCGCACACGCACGCACACACACACACACACACCAGACACAACATGGCCCATTAGAGGAGTAGTTTTTCTTATTTCGCTTAATTGAAACTTTGAAAATATTTTATAACCAATTGGTGGATTTTGGAACAATTTCACAAATATATTTCATGGGTGTTATCTACTAAATTCCTTCAAATTATTGGGTTACGCTGAAACGGACAGCAGGGCAGTAGTTTTCCTTATATGGCTTAAATAAAAGCTCTGAAAATAGCATATAACCTCTAGCTCGATTTTGGAATAATTTCACAATAACGTTTCATGGGTGACTACTAATGCCTTCAAATTATTTGGTACGCTAAAACATTGCTGTTAGTGGTCCATCGTTGATGTCAATTGTCAATTTTGACTTCACTTCTGAACATGTTCTAAAAGTTTTACTAACCAGTATGATTCATTTATCTTAAGTGAGCGACCCATGGCTAATATAACACTCTTTAACACGTAATATAATGGATAAATATGTCCATAAAATGATAAACATTTCGATATAAGGGAAAATGTAATTACAATGATTCTTTTCATAAAACAAATAATTAAACGAGGCCTAAAGTGTGTATGTACAATCTCTTAACTTTGCTAGCAAACTAGTAAACCATGTAACGTATCACTTGCACTTAAATTTCAGGTGAAAACGTATGCAACGTTTGTTTGAAAGTATTCAAAAAGAAGGGTGCTCTATCCACTCACATGAAGAGTCACGCCACCAATCAAGGTAAGCTTGTTTGTACATTATGTATTAAGCTACCTGCAGACTTTCAAACATGCTTGTGACAAACGTGCATTAAATTTATCTTTTAATAAATGGAACATTAAGAAAACACACTATTTGACACTTGAAACAAACTATGTATGAATCTTACAAACACGCAAAACTATTTTATGAGTTGCACAATAACTGTAATCTGCACTTGTTGACTCTCTTATTTTGCTCGTCTAGAGTCTTACAAGAAGCCAGCGAGACCGTGTCCATTCTGTGAGAAGTTACAGACGAAACTCAGTCGTCACATAAGACTAAAGCATAGTGATCAACCAGAGGTGCTGAACTTACTGTCAGTGCCTGATGGTTCTCGAGAACAACAGGAAGGATTCGACGAATTAAGAAAAAGAGGCATACAGACCTACAACAAAAAGCAGTCAGTATTGGAATTACCCCGATACATGGCAGAAAGAAAAAATGGCACCGAAGAAAATCTTGTCAAATGTTCGAAATGTTTAGGCTTTTACAAACGAAACTTATTTTATAGACACAAGGCGAAATGTATCGGAGATGAAGCAACTGTTCCCCGGAAAGTAAATGTTTTTTCAAGTGAGCTAAATGAAGATGATGAATTTCTAACAGATATACTTAGCCGATTTCATCGGGACGAGATTGGAAATATATGCAGATCAGATCCAACATTGCTCGTCATCGGTAGGCGCTTGTTTCAAATAAATAAAAGGAGGGTGGACACAGATATGGAGACAAGAAAGTCTGTTATGACAGACATGCGGCTGTTGGCCAAGACGTACAACCATTTCTTACAATTAATGCCGGACTCAATTTCCCTAGAAGATATGTTTTTAAGACAAAACTTCGAAACGCTTGAAGTAGCAATCGACGCCGTAACCAAAGACGACGCTGGAAAACTTAAACACGGCGTGAAAAATAGTTTGTATTACCTTCTGAAAACGTCAGTGGATTACCTAATTGGACACCATCATACCAAGAAGAACGACGAACGAGCAAGCGAGTTGTCTAAGTTCATTACATGCTTAGAATTTCATAAGGATGCAGTGTTCGGCGATGCAGCATACGCAATTGAACTCAGGAGACTAGAGAAATTGCGCATGCCAGAAACGCAACCACTTGAAGAGGACACACAAACTCTAAGGAAACACACCCTCAACGTGATAAGTCAAATAACCAGCGAATACACGTTTATTTCACTGCATGAGTTTACGTCGTTACGTGATGCATTATGCTCAAGAATTACTTTATACAATGCGAGAAGAGGAGGAGAACCAAGCAGACTAAAAATCTCGCACTTCCAAGACGCACAAAATGGACGATGGATGGATAAAGGAAGCATTGAAATGTTGCCAGAGTGGGAGAAAGAATTATTTAAGGACCATCTGGTAACTTACCAACCAGGAAAAGGAAGCCACCTTGTTCCAGTATTAATACCAAATGATTGTGTGGCTGGCTTAGACATTTTGTGTACCCCGGAGATAAGAGAACGAGTAAAGGTACCCAAAGATAATATATACTTATTTCCCAATACGGGGTTTTCAAAAGAACATACCTCAGGTTGGAATGCCACAAATAAACTAGTAAAAGAGGCAGGAATAAAAAGACCCGTCTTGATGAATGCAACCAAACAACGTCACAGAATTTCGACGATATACTGTTCCCTTGATATTGCGGAAAGCGACAGACAGTACTTCTACAAGCATATGGGCCACAGCAAGGAGGTTAACTGGGGCACGTATCAGTACCCTCTGCCTGTCTTGGAAGTAACTAAAGTCGGAAAGCATCTGCAAGACATAGACCAAGGTAATTTATTTAAATCATCACTAATTTCCACAAAGAAAACTTAATATTGCATTACGATCGGCCATCAGTTTGTCCAGTCCACCGATCGACCCCAAGTCAATCATGAAAAACCTACAACTAATATCTCGAAAAGCATATTAGTGTATGTATTTAGTTGTTGCATTCAACAAAACTTGTAACTTTTATTAAAAATCACTTTATTGGAATGCGATAAGTTCGCAAATTAAGACATTCTTGCATATAATTTATAGAATGCGTCAACATCGTAAAATAGAAACGCACGAATACTTAAATGTGCGAATTACATTCGTAAGATAATAAACAACAATCCAACTATAATTGTAGGTACTGTGTCTCGTTTAACATCTACTTCACGTGAAGCTGACATAACTCAAGGCAAAGCGAAGCAGAATTCAGGTAAAAGGCCTAATATAACTTGGCACTGCGAGCAAACGGACGAACTCAGCAGCGACATATGCATTACAATTAATAAAATATGTGAATTAAATCACTCTATGTAACTTTACATAAGTTAGGCATACCGCATCCACCTTACTAGTTGCACTAAGACTTGTTTGACAAGTGAAAGATAATGCGACATCATATTTTATTTACATATAAATTAACTACATTCAAGTCATCGATAAATGATACAAGTGATGGAGATCAAGCGTCAATGAAATCAAAAAAAGGTGAACTTGTTTTGTTTTTTTCGAAATAACTATGAACATTACAGAAAATTTGATGTTAATAATGACATATATGGCCAATGCATGATTCCAGTGAACTTGTGCTTGGAAACAGGACCTGTGTACGGCCCCTAATGTACAAAGTTAAACAGATCCTAACTTGAGACGATCCATTAGTTTTGATCGATCTGAAGACCCAGGATCATGACTACAAATGTAGCAAATATTGACAAATATCAACTGAGTTCTGTAACTTTTACATTTTAGCGGGCGTCACGGTTCTTGTACGCAACACATGGCCTATCCATGGTGATCATGTGCGCCTAAATATTTCGAACTCTGACAACGCATTTGAAACGTCACCATTGAAATTTAAACAATCTTTGTAGAAGACCACTATATAAGGTTATTATCAGTATGAAAATGCACTATCTGGATTATATTATAAATATATTCAGTATAATGCAGTATCCCTACTTGTTTTTTAATTGCGATTGTTCATTGAATAAAAAGCGGCTCAGAGTGCTATCTATGTTGCTGATATCATTGAATGTATTTTTCTAGTACACTATGTGATGTTTAATAGTAAATCATGTTTTTTTGAATGTGAGAATTACATTCGTAAGATTATAAAAAATATCTTTAAATAATTTTAGGTAACGATTCTCGTCCACAAACGACTTCACATGAAGCCGAAATACTACAAGACGAAGTGGAGCTGAATTCAGGTAAATCAAAACAAAACTACTTCTTATTGAATATTAAAGGTCCTACTTGACATAATGTTTAATTTGGAAACAAAAACAATTGTAAAATAACTAGTTAATTTGTAACGCATATATGAGCATTGAAAAAAAACATATTGATGCAATACTAGTACATTGCGTACACAATAATTGTCCTTGCATACGTTTTGATTTCTACACCCAGGAATTAATGGGAAGAGTAACCAATAAACACGCACTGTAATATATGCCGATTGTGTATGAATTATTGATTTTGTAACCCTTATCCAGCCTCCAATACATTTTACATACTTTAAACTTCCACATTCGTCTAATTTTACAAAATAGTCTAATGTTTGTGCGATTTACATTGGCAACATGAGATGTTTAAGAGACAGCACTAAAATAAGTAATTGTTCTTTTCTGATTTTACTACATTGGTTATCTATTTTTACCTTTCAATCTTATCGTAAGCCATGAATATTTAGCTGATGAATAATGTTAAAATTAAGATATTAAATCATTCGCGAATACGGCCGATTGATCTAGCTTTTTTGAATAAAAGTCAGAATGCTTGGACTATACGCATCGCTGACGACTGTTCCGGAAAGTTTCATTAAATGTAGTCCGATGATCGCAAAATAAAAATATACTAAACTCAGATATGATAACCTGGTGGTATTTACTTGTATAACTGAGAACCTAAATTACTCTTTCATTACAGTGATTACTTGTTCAGTCGTTTTCAATAATCACAGAGCAAACTATTTGGCATGACAGTCACATCAACATACAGCTTCACAATTTGTTTAAATGTGTATTTAGTTTGCATGATCATTTTATCATACGAATTTATGACAAAAGATATGCATGCTATTTCATCTCCGTCAGAAACGTCTAATATTATTTCGCACTGCGAGCAAACGGACGAACTCAGCAGAGACATATGCCTTAGAATAAATCAAAAATGTGAATACACTTAACACACTTTCAGGCAATTTATTACGCATACCGCATCCACCTTAGTAGTTGCACAAAGACTTTTGTTACGAGGGAAAGATAATGCGACATTACGTTTTTATTTACAGATCATGTAACCACATTCAATTCATCTAGTGATGGAGATCCAGCATCAAAGAAAGCGAAAAGAGGTGATTTGTTCTGTTTTGTTTTTATAAAGATGATTTAAAGCTTTGTATTTGCCTTTTAAAAGAAGAACGTGTGTTAAAATAAATAACAATCATTATATAAGTTGCATGCGACATTACTTAATGCGTTGTCAGAAAAATAGAAGCAAAATTAGTTTACAAAACTGAAAATTCTATGTTTTTGGACATTTAAAATCATTGTTTCAGTGTCCGAATACTTATAGTATGTTCGAAACCGTATCTACAATATTATCACAAAAACCGCAAAGACTAGACATACTCGTTAGTATTGTTATCTTCAGCGACGGTTCCCTTTCTTGTCGGCAGAGTTAATATATTGCTCGTTACTGTATATTGGTAATTATACTACTTGTTAATTGGCATGCGTGGTCCAGAAAATACGTTGCGAGATCAAACTGATAAACAATAGGACCCATGAAACGTTTACCGGTACAGATATTTGCTGTTACAATAATTTCAAATTAGTATCTGTCCGAAAACAAAGATTACTGAGTATTTTAGAGTGTCTCAGAACATAGAGACGCAAACAATGATTACTTTTGCTGATTTTGAGGCTGTCCGAGAACAAGAATGCATACGGTACATGTCATGTTGCTCGCCACTTCAATCGATTGTCGGAAAATGGATATGAAGATCACACATACGCGCACACGCATGCACACACTTTAACAAGAGGTCACTTGCGGATTTGATCCGTCATTAAATGTGTTTACAATAAGTCGTGCACAGTATAGCTCGTTCAGATTGACCTGCAGGTTGTTGCTCGTTCAGTTATTGAGCAGCATGGGACCCTTATTTGCTGCCAGAATATGATTTTATCGACAAAACCATGAACATGAAAGAAAAACATTGAACTTTGGAGAAAATGTATGATTCCAAAGAACGTTTGGGGATGGGCTCATAATATACAAAGTTAAAAACACCTGACCTGAGATGATTTATACCATTGTTTTATGATTTGCATTCATTTTTCCTTTGCGACAATGAAGGGTGTTACGTATATATTTGTCCCAGGTCACTCTGAACGAGCTATAAAATGGATCAAACTCGACTTATTTCTGTATCAGTAATGGTATTGTTCTTCTGGAGCTTACGACTTTCAACAAAGCCGAGTAAGGTAAATGTTCTTGTTCCATTTTGCTCATTTCATTTGCTTTACAGACAGAGACTATTTCCGATGGACAAGTATTGAGACAGCAGCTATAAAGAGAGACTTCAAGCACTGGATAGAAATAGAAGAAGGCAACTCGTTGCCCAGTAAGTCTCAATTAAAAGTATAAAGTCCTTCATAACGATGATAATTATTATAAAATAATTAGAATTACAAGTGATTAGAGATGCTCCCAGTTCGTTTAATGTATTGAACTGGTCCATGGGGTTGAATGGGAAAAAAGTTCAAACAAACCCAAGCTTCACCTAACCGACATGTAGTATATGCCAATACATTTGGAGTTGGTTGTGCGGTGCATTAACATTCAAGGGCATAATTATCTATAATAAGATGACAAAATATAACACAACAGACCTATGCTTGCGAGAAGAGACGCGCCGTAAACCCGGATAATAGCCCTGTGTTATCATTGACTAATTGAATAAAGTAATTGTAATAGCTTGTAATGTATTAATCCAATGCAACTATGCTAATATATTGGACAGTTGGATTACTGATGTGAATATGATAATATACAATGCAATATTAAAGATCAAAGTGCGTCTGTAATAGTTAATACTTTTGATTACTGTGACACATCATGTTATGTCATTTTGACTGCATATCATACAACAAAATAGTATACGTTTTTATGTATATGTAATAATATCACTTCATATGCAAAAAATAATGTATGAAATGTTAATTAGTAAAGTCATTTTATTTATACATAAAACGTACATCATCAACAGTGCATGGAGTATCAACTAGTAATTTGCCTTTGTATCAGCAATGTTTATTAACATCAATTATATATTGTGTCACTTTTCTACCTGAGATGCATTTACTGTGCCGCAGGTTTCAATGCAACCATTACACACATGTCGCGTGACTATGAAAACAATCTTTGATACAGTGACTGTGCTTTAATTGTTTTAACAACAAACTCTCTGACAATGTTGTTGTTCTAGTCACATTTATGTTGTTTTACTAGCCGTATTTTATGTTGCGCACATACAAATGTTCCATTATTAAATGCATTATCAAACTTTGTAAATCAGCCATAAATGAAGAAATATGCCTACATTTCTGCCCGGTTTTTATTAAGATATAACGTATCTTATCAATATTATCAATCACTGATGCAACTAAAGATTAATCTAAAGGTACTGTTAGCAACAAATACCAAAGTATCTGTAATATTATCAGTTACAGAACCAAATTATCAATCAAGCCTAATGATGTTTAATAGTTTTGTTGCTGGTGGTAATTATATAGTTTGTGTTACAGGCACATCGCAGTTTGAAACCTACATTCGGGACAACAGATGCAGGTTTACAGCCATTAAACTACGAACGAAAATCATGAACGAACAAAATAAAAGAAAGGCATTATCGAAAAAGAGGATGTTGCAGATGGCGGAATAAAATATCTCCAGTAAGAATGATGCGTTCCTTAAAAAGAAACTACACAAAAACCTGATTTCAAGTTATAAGTTAATTTATTGTGATCACGTTGCCTGCACTTTCAAAATATTTAGACAAATATAAACAAAGCGAAACTCCAGCAGGAGAGAACTCTTATTAGCAGCCCGAGGTTTTTTATTTATGGCACATGACAAACATAAGTAATACAAGTATTTACTGGACACCTGTTGAAACATTAAGCGCTGTGTACAAGAGGATTGTGAAGATGTTTTTATTTTCATTTGGATTGAAAGGGCTCCTAGGATTTTGCCTCCGTAGTCAGAACGTTAATTGCATGCGCTCTGTGTATATACAAATGTAACTTCTATGTGTACGTTAACGTTAATTATGGTTGGAGAGTTGTGGCACAATGAAACGTGTACCCATGCATGTAATGTTTTGAGGTTAAGCTACAGCATTGTATTTTGTTCAGAGATTGTACCATAGTATTCGTATAAAATGCTTATACAATAACTTAGTGAAACATACACATTTTATTTTTTATTATTCTAAAAATGATCTGTTCTGCAACAACTGGTCACATGTGTTTGGATTAGACATGAAACAGAGGAATTCAAGGACTTCCAAGTTAGAATCACTCGGGATCATTATTTATCACATTTTAAATCGATCTTTAATCATAATGATGATATGTATTTTTCTATTTGATATTTGTTTTCATTCTGTTTATACGATGTGCGAATTATGTGTGTCTTTTGGATCTTTATGAAAATGAATAACTAATAACTTTTATCGTCGCGTTGTCGTCTGCGTCAGCGTTTGTTATTATTTTGGTAAAGTTTTTGTTTTAGTTTTTAGTCTATTTCTCAAAAACAATGAAAGGTATCTATTTGAAACATTCAATACGTGTTTATATCTAAAGGTTAATAAATTTCAGGTAATGTGATTGAATTTCCATATATATCTACCCTCGTTGTTTCTTACAAATTACAATATTTTCTCAATTTGTTTTTATAAAAACACTTACATTTTTGATAAATATATAATTTCTCAAAAACTATCAAATAACTTTTGAAAGGTAAGATACTTCAAGATACTTGTTTATGGTGCCTACCCCATTCTGCAGACATAACGAAGTAACTCTTTCAAGGCATTTGTTGGAGCTATTACCCTTTAAGCCCACCACCATAGCACATCGCTATTGGTAAATGGGGATTGCCCTGCGTCGCTCGGCATCCTGTGTCCGTAATGCATCAACCCTTGGGCTCTATACAGACTTCACTTCTCATTCAATGTTTACCAAAATTGCACAGTTTGTCTATGACCTCAAATAAGTGCTATAATGGGCCACATAAGGCCAGGAGCACCAGAGTTATCGCCCGTTTTTCATGGGACAAAACTGCAAAATGGACTTTCTGCAACATAACTATTTCATTTTTCATCAGATCTTGGCCAAACTTGCACAGCGTGTGTAGGACCATAAGATTTAAAAACAATCTAAAAAAGGTCTAGATTGGAGTACACACATTAAGTTATTGTTCCTTGTTTGTCAAACAAAACATGCAAAAATGAACACCGCTGAGGATACAGAATCCACATTTTTGTCTCATTTTGACCAAGCTTACACTGTTATATTTATTGTTTGGTGAAAAAGAACATATCACCGAATATGGAATTCAGATGGATGTTCGAACCTAAGATTCCAGATATAGGGTAAATCTCTGTGTAATGTTACTATGATTGAGCGTGGTAAACATATCAGAGATTTATTGTGGTTTACCTTGGGTACCAAAAGTTTCGCCCATGAATATCTTTGTACAGAATTGCAAATGTAAATTGCAAGGTAACTAGTATATGTACACCTAGGCCGGACATGCATCTGTATTGCACCTGTCGATTGCCAGATTAACACCAATAAGGTATCTGTCATTGATAGTACTCAGGTCAGCGCTTTGGGCCATCATGGCCATTTTCTTGAACTAATAATTTTCGCTTTAGGTCCAATTCTCCATACATATTTGATGTTTTGTCTTAAAACTCATGGTACTTGATCACGGCAAAGAACTTCAGTTGACAAGAGACCGTCAGGATTTGGTAGAGTAATTGTCCGTTTTTATCAACTATTCCACTTTAGGTGAATTTCACAATATCTATAAGAGATATTGACTTGAAATTCAATAAACGTCATCATAGTGATGAACACATTCTATAAGCAAAAGACCAGAGAACTGTAAAATGTGTGAAAGCCTAGCGTCCAGAACCCGAAGGCGATGTTCTTGGTTATTCTAATATTGCTTTAGCTAAGTTCTATGTTATTTTATGCGGATGTTTATGTAGGGAAATATCACAAAAGGTACAGTGTGCTGCTAAAACAAAGAGTATGTTGACATCTTCTAACAATTTGCTAAATCCAGGGTGGTTAGTTGTCTAATGCTTATAATTACAGTTGTTCAGCATGGGCTATTCAATTCTCGTTTAATATTTAAAAACATCATATTAAATAAAGACAATTTACCGTTCTGTGTTGACCAGCCCAAAGGGTCAGCAGGGGGGAAACACAAAAATACCAGAGTGTACCACCCTGATTTTGTTATTAATTAAGTAGATCAACAAATCGATCACATTATAAAGCAAAATTTCTTCCTTGAATTTTCGTTTCGTTCAATTTCGACCTGATGATGATGTTATATCGCTTTTTATGTTACACAGTTTTCTTAGCATAATTGTTAGCTGATGTTTATAAGGATGGGTGTCTATTTGTATTGACTCTTATGTCCTTATTTCGGTAAGTTTAGAGTTTAGTACCTTTCCGTAAGTTATGCAGATAACCTTATCAACTTGCGGCAATTTTAATCAGGCTTGAAATTTCGTTTTGTTGAAGGTCAACTTGATAATGGCAATTTATTATATCATCATAATTAAAACGAATATATCATAGCATATTGAAATTGTTTCATTGTCATTATATGAAGTATTTCTTTGAAGAATCATTGAATTATTTACTTGTTTTAATTGACATTGCATGAAGTATTTCTTTCTGTTCAGTGATTGTTTTAATTGTTTAAATTGTTGTGCTTGTTTGTATTATTGTATAATTGTTGTTATTTTAAAATGATATGCTCTTAAGCAATGGGAAAGTAAATAAATGGTAAGACACTAACGAACTTATATTTATACATGTATTATAAACTCGGACCGTTATAGTGCGATTAATAATGATGTAGGGTGCGATAGCCTTTCCTTTCACATAAGCAGTTTTACTTTGCGCGCAATCATGTTTTTTTCAATATGGTTGTTACAGATCACAGCAAACCTTTTTTATTAAAGTTAAAACGTTAACAGGGCCTGTTCACAAGTTGACGAATTGACAATTTTCTATCTGACAATTTGTCTCTTATTCCAAACATAAATATAATACTGTATGTAAAGGAGCGTAATGATACATATGCTGTAAATACCAGTTTGTTAATGAATAATCATTAATTGTAATGCTCAACGCCAGAATAATGTGGAATGTTTCTGTTTTCGTTAAAATTGTTGTCATCACCTATATCAATGATATAATGTTATACAAAAACGACTAAACCGTAATGGCCGAGTCGTTAAGGTATTAGCCTTTTGATGCGGGGTTCTGAGGCTCGTACCCCGGTGGGAGCAACTTTTTTCTATTTGTGATCTATTGTAGTTACGATGCGCCGTTAAGATTGTGTAGGGTATACTTCAAAAATACAAATATCATAATGCGAACAATTCCCACCACCTTAAAACCAACAAATTTTAATTATTAGTTTTTAAAGATGTCTGAACGAATTCAGTTTTATAAAAGCAATGCACATTTATTAACATTTAAGTTGAGCATTACATACATTTTGGTTATTTAAGAATTGAACTGTCATGATCTGCGCTTCAGCGATGTTTGAGGTTTGTTTTGGCCTGTATGAATAAATTAGGTTCCAAAAGCTGACCTTCATACATTGACGAAGCGCAGACAATATACATTCAATTCCTATAATTACAATTCGATGCTGAATTGTTTTTTTCTTCACTAAGGACAAAAATGATCAGTTAAACATACTTAATCTTGCGTACTTGCGTTCAAATACATTGGATTTCTACGTTTTTACATTTTAGTCCCGCCTTCGTTTGCTTGTGAAAAAAGATGCTTCTACAAATGTCAATTATATTCAAATCAATCTGCAATATTATCCAATCATACAACTTGGATATTTTACACAAAAGACTACGTACGATATTCACGTAGTATGTATTGTAATTTTAAAATTCGATTAATGAATATTATCCTTTAACAAAACCCGGATCAGTGAATGGTTTACTGGCCTAATTGATCTTTGTCGTATGGTGGCATAGAACTGCCAAATGACAACCACTTTAGGTTCGTGAACACATTCGTGTTACCACTTTAGGTTCTTGTTATAAATCTTATACTTTTTTACGTAAGATATTGTTCTGCTTAATAACAAAATGCAAGAAAGTGTCAAAAATTATTTGCATTCAATGGCATTTAGTAAACGACACACGACAAAGTCAGTGCGCAACGTATCTTAAAGTACGCCTGTCTTAAATATATGTTACAAAAAAGCTGATATTCCAAATAGTTAACATGATGCCACAATTTTAACTGATATCTTAATTGTCATTATTTATAGAATAGACAATGTATTTTGTATTATTCCATATTACGAACATATTACAACTTATTTTATATTATTTTTTACACAAGCAAAAACCAAATACAGGTATATGGTCATGCATAGTATATAGCTTAAAAAGCGAAATATCAAACATGTGTTTATTTGAATTACATGCATTATTGACAACAATGTGATAAAGAACAATGTTATGTGTATGTAATGAATATATATTTTTATTTAATTCTATTTCAATTTAAACATCAATATCGGTATTGCTGGTGCGAACCATCGGTTCGATAAAAAAAAGTTTATTTTATAATACTTAATTTAGAGCGGATCTATAAATAATAAGAAATAAGCATAAAGCATGCTACCAAAATTTAAAAGTAAACACTTTAGTAAATCAGTTGTCAGTTATAGGTTTGAATAGTCTTAACATTTCACATTTTAATGGCCGATGATTTAGAACGCACTTCAGTGAGAGAAAAAATAATAAAACAACAACGCTAACATATGCTTTTATAAGCAATCTTATTTAGGAGTTTGTGCCTATTTAAAAAGTAAATTTGATTCGTTTTCTTTCAAGGAAAGCGGCTGCATTACTGTAAGGGCAACACAAAAGCCTCCAATCCTTATACCTTAATGAAAGGGGTATCACAATTTAACAAAATGCCAGGTAATGCACCGGTGTCTCCTAAAGGTTGTCCATTTATGTATCCTAAATGTTGTACATTGATGTCTCCTAAAGGTTGATTCGGTGTCACCTAAAGGCTGCATCGGTTTCATCTCAATGGTTCCTTACTCTTTTCCTGTAACATTAAATATCGCTCACAGGATAAAATCAAGAGTCGGCCACCGCGAATTTTACTTCGATAATGCTTTATGTCACTTTTTAATATTAAAAGTTCTGCGAAAAAAAATACATACTACAAAAGATAGTGCACATCTAAACGGGAAGCAGTATTGACTTAGAATATAAGTTGCAAAAAAACTGTTGTTCGAATCATCTTAAAGTATACCACACCTTTAAGTCATATTAAGGGCGTTGTTATATTTAGATTGTATAATATATAATTTATCCCTTTATATTATGAAGATATTACATGAGTAAAAACATTAACATCAAGCAATATATGTACATGTTTATGCGTAATACTGAGATTAAACATCGAGATCTCAGAAATATAAACATTATTATTATATACATTAATTTACAAAATGTGATTTAGTACTATGAAGTGTACATGCATGCCATTTTATCAACTAGAAAGCCCCCAGTCATGTCTCCTAAAGGTTGCATCGGTGTCATCCAAAGGCTGCATCAATTGATTTGCGTGTTTTACGGTAGAACTTAAGGTGTCCGTTGAATTCAAAAGTCGGACACCCTGAATCGTCTAAGATAGTTATGTTTTATTTAACACAGGTTTCAGTGGGATACCAATTGGGACAGAGTAACATATCAGCAGTCAATGTTCAGCGTTGTAGAAGACATATAAAAAAGATATTAAGCTAGTTTAAGGAAAGTACATGTAGCTAACAAAAAGCATGTTCGAATCGTTTTAAATCACAATAATAATTTGTGAATTGGACGTAAATAGTTTGATTTATGCGGAAAATAATTGATTTAATAGTTTTATCAATAGTGTCGAAAATATCAGTTTCAGAACGTATTGATAGGAAATGTTTTTTCGTCAGTATTCGCCGAGGTATTCAAATTTGGATCCATGGTTACAATTACACAGGCAACTGTTTTGTAAATGAAAACATGAAAATGTTTTGTAAATGAATTAATATTTTGTTCAGTACATCAAAATGTGATTAATGACCTCATTGCTGTTTGGTAAGAGCCAATAGAGTTCCATGTAAAATGGCAAAACATAAATATTTTAAACTCGTCCCTCGTCAAGTCTTATTGGTGTTTGTTTTTAACTTATTGGATAAAAATTATCCCAGAAGCATTCGGATCTCGCCAAAGTCGTAAATTTGATCTGCATATGGTGATACATGAGATCTATAGTCAGTACGATGAAGAACGCACGAACGTGTACCGCATTAACGTATTTTCGCATTTTCGTTATCAAACAAAGGCGTGCTCTCGCATTATCAACATATAGCAATCGCATTATCTTCATCGAACTTTCGCGACGTCATCATCGTAATGTCCCGCTATCGTCATCGTACTGTCACGTTATCGTCATCGTACTTTCGCGATATCATCATCGTACTTTACTTTATTGCATCGTACTGTCACGTTATGGTCGTCGTACTTTCACGTTATCGTCATCGTTCTGTCACGTTATCGCCATTGCACTTAAACATTATCGTCATCGAAAAGACGCGTTATAATCATCGTTCAGTCGCGTTATAATCATCGTACTGTTGCGTTATCATCATTATAGGGTCGCGTTATCTTCATCGTAGTAGTTTGTGAGGGATTCGTGTCCTACCGATGAAAAAAAAATTATATATTGCATTTTGCACTTTTCTTTGTTATATTTCAAGCACATAATTTAACAAGAGGGCCACGATAGCTATAGGTCGCTAACCTGAGCTTAAGGCATTATAACAACAGGGCCAAATGGCACAAAACCACTAACCTGAGTATAAAGATCTGGGTCTTGCAGTTTCAGAAAAAGATTTTTATTGTCTATATAAAGCATGTGACCCACAGTGGCTACTTTCTACTCCAGGGGCATCATTGGAACAATCTTTGTAGAGGACCATTATACAATATTACATACCAAATATAAAACCGCTGGGCTTAACTGTTTCAATGGACACGATTTTTAAAGTCATTTTGCTATTTAAGTCTATATAAATAATGTGAACACCCGGGGGGTGGCTAGTTTTGGCCCCATCATTTGAACAATCTTTGTAGAGGACCGCATACCAAATATGAGACCAATGGGTATCACAGGAAAATATTTTTGAAGTAATTTTGCTGTTGAAGTCTATACAAACAATGTGACCCCCGGGGTGTAGCCAGTTTTGACCTCAGGGACATTTCAAGTCATTTTGCTATGTAAGTCTAGATTAGAAATGTGACCCCCCCTCCTCCCCCGAACGTGGGAAGTTTTGACCCAAGGGGAATCATTTGATCAATCTTTGTAGAGTACCACTAGAGGATGCCAAATACCAAATATAAAACCACTGGGCCATTAGAGATTTTTGAAGTTATTTTGCTATTTTAGTCTATGTAAACAACTTGACCCCGGGGCGTGGCCAGTTATTATCCCAGGGGCATCATTGGGACAATCTGTGTAGAGGACTATTGTGCGATTTTACATACCTTATATGAAACCTCTGAGCCTTGCGGTTTAAGATGAGAAGATTTTAAAAGTCAATTTGCAGTATACGTCTATATAAAAAAATGCGACCCCCGGGGCGTAGTCATTTTTGACCCCAGGGGCAGCATTTGAACAATATTTGTAGAGGACCACTAGAAGATGCGACATACCAAATATGGAAGCTCTCAGCCATGCTGTTTCAGGGAAGACGATTTTTTAAAGTTTTCACTTTTTAAATCTATTTTAGCTCTGGTGACCTACGACGCACGACAGACAAAGGGTGATCACAAAAGCAAGCTTAACATTGTCTTTTCATTTTTGACAACACAAAGATAACCTTATTACAAAACCTGCGTTAAAACCCAAATCATCTCTAGGGTAAGTCGCTCTGCTTTTCTTTTTATTTTTTTACGGATCATGTAACCACATTCAATTCATCTAGTGATGGAGATGCAGCATTAAAGAAAGCGAAAAGAGGTGATTTTTTCTGTTTTGTGTTTATAAAGATGATTTAAAGCTGTGTATTTACCATTTAAAACAAGAACATGTGTTAAAATAAAGAACAATCATTATATAAGTTGCATGCAACATTACTTAATGCATTGCCAGAAAAATAGAAGCAAAATTAGTTTACATAACTGAAAATTCTATGTTATCGGACATTTAAAATTATTGTTTCAGTGTCCGAATACTTAGAGTCTGTTTGAAACCATATATACAGTATTATCACAAAAACCGCAAAGACTAGACATGCTCGTTAGTATTGATATCTTCAGCGACGGTTCCCTTTCTTGTCGGCAGAGTTAATTTATTGCTCGCTACTGTATATTGGTAATTATACTACTTGTTAATTGGCATGCATGGTACGTTGCGAGATCAAATTGATAAACAATAGGACCCATGAAACGTTTACCGGTACAGATATTTGCTGTTCCAATAATTTCATATTAGTATCTGTCCGATAACATAGATTACTAAGTATCTGAGAGTGTCTCACATCGTAGAGACGCAAACAATGATTATGTTTGCTGATTTTGAGGCTGGCTGAGAACAATAATGCATACGGTACATGCCATGTTGCTCGCCACTTCAATCGATTGTCGGAAAATGGATATGAAGATCACACATATGCGCGCACGTATACACACACTTCAACAAGAGGTCACTTGCGGATTTGATCCGTCATTAAATGTGTTTATAATAAGTCGTGCATAGTATAGCTCGTTCAGATTGACCTGCACGTTGTTGCTCTTTCAGTTATTGAGAAGCATGGGACCCTTATTTGCTGCCAGAATATGATTTTATCGACAAAACCATGAACATGAAAGAACGACATTTGGGGAGAACGTTTGGGGATGGGGATCATAATATACAAAAATAAAACTCAAGACCTGAGATGATTTATACCATTGTATCATGATTTGCATTCATTTTTCCTTTGCCTCAATGAAGGGTGTTACGTATACACTTGTCTCAGATCACTCTGAACGAGTATAAAATGGATCAAAATCGATTTATTTCTGTATCAGTAATGGTATTGTTCTTCTGGAGCTAACGACTTTCAACAAAGACGAGTAAGGTAAACCCAAGCTTTACCTAACAGACATGTAGTTTATGCCAATACTTTTGGAGTTGGTTGTGCGTCGCATTAACATTCAAGGGTCTTATTGTCTATAATAAGATGATAACATATAACACAACATAGCTATGATTGCGAGAAGAGACGCGCCGTAAACCCGGATAATAGCCCTGTTTTATCGTTGACTAATTGAATTTAGTAATTGTAATAGCTTGTAATTTATTAATCCAATGCAACTATCCTAATGTATTGGGCAGTTGGATTACTGATGTGAATATGATAATATACAATGCAATATTAAAGTTCAAAGTGCGTCTGTAATCGTGAATACTTTTGATTACTGTATAACTTGAGCAACGCTGTGACACATCAGGTTATGTCATTTTGACTGTATATCATACAACAAAATAGTATACGTTTTTATGTATATGTAATTATATCAGTTCATATGGAATTAATAATGTGTAAAATGTTGTTCAATGAAGTCATTTTCTTTATACATAAAAAACGTACATCGTCAAGAGTGCATGGGGTATCAATTAGTCAATTGCCTTTGTATCAGCAATATTTATTAACATCAATTATATATTGTGTCACTTTTCTACCTGAGATGCATTTACTGTGCTGCAGGTGTCAATGCAATAATTACACAAATGATTATAACATGTCGCGTGACTATGAAAACAGTCATTAATACAGTGATTGTGCATTAATTGCTTTAAACAACAAACTCTCTGACAATGTTGTTGTTCTAGTCACATTTATGTTGTTTTACTAGCCGTATTTTATGTTGCGCAGATAAATATGTTCCATTATTAAATGCATTATCAAACTTTGTAAATCAGCCATACATGAAGATATATGCCTAAATTTCTGCCCGGTTTGTATTAAGATAAATCAAATATATTCATGATAACTGATAACATGTCTTATCAATATTATCAATCCTTGATGCAACTTAAGAGTAATCTAAAGATACTGTTAGCAAAAAATACCAAAGTAACTGTAATGTTATCAGTTACAGAACCAAGTTATCAATCAAGCCTAATGATGTTTAATAGTTTTGTTGCTGGTGGTAATTATATAGTTTGTGTTACAGGCAAATCGCAGTTAAAAACCTACATTCGGGACAACAGATGCAGGTTTACAGCCATTAAACTAAGAACGAAAATCATGAACGAACAAAATAAAAGAAAGGCATTATCTAAAAAGAGGATTTTGCAGATGACGGAATAAAATACCTCCAGTGAGAATGATGCGCTCCTTCAAAAGAAACTACCCCAAAAAACTGATTTCAAGTTATAAGTTAATTTATTGTGATGATGTTGCCTTCACTTTCAAAATATTTAGACAAATATAAACAAAGCGAAACTCCAACAGGAGTGAACTCTTATTAGCAGCCCGAGGTTTTTTATTTGTGGCATATGACAAACATAAGTAATACAAGTATTTACTGGACACCTCTGTTAACACATTAAGCGCTGTGTACAAGAGGATTGTGAAGATGTTTTTATTTTCATTTGGAATTGAAAGGGATCCTAGGATTTTGCCTCCGTAGTCAGAACGTTAATTGCATGCACTCTGTGTATATACTAAATGTAACTTCTATGTGTACGTTAACGTTAATTATGGTTGGAGAGTTGTGGCATAATGAAACGTGTACCCATGCATGCAATGTTTTGAGGTTAAGCTACAGCATTGTATTTCGTTCGGAGTTTGTACCATAGTATTCGTATAAAATGCTTATACAATAACTTAGTGAAACATACACATTTTATTTTTTATTATTCTAAAAATGATCTGTTCTGCAACAACTGGTCACATTTTTGTGAATTAGACATGAAACAGAGGAAACCAAGGACTTGCAAGTTAGAATCACTCGGGATCATTATTTATCACTTTTTAAATCGATCTTTAATCATAATGATGATATATATTTTTCTATTTGATATTTGTTTTCATTCTGTTTATACGATGTGCGAATTATGTGTGTCTTTTAGATCTTGATGAAAATGAATAACTAATAACTTTTATCGTCGCGTTGTCGTCTGCGTCAGCGTTTGTTTTTTTTCTGGTAAAGTTTTGGTTTTAGTTTTTAGTCTATTTCTCAAAAACAATGAAAGGTATCTATTTGAAACATTCAATACGTGTTTATATCTAAAGGTTAATAAATTTCAGGTAATGTGATTGAATTTCCAGATTTATCTACCCTCGTTGTTTCTTACAAATTACAATATTTTCTCAATTTGTTTTTATAAAAAACTTACATTTTTGATAAATATATAATTTCTCAAAAACTATCAAATAACTATTGAAATGTAAGATACTTCAAGATACTTGTTTATGGTGCCTACCCCATCTGCAGACATAACGAAGTAACTCTTTCAAGGCATTTGTTGGAGCTATTACCCTTTAAGCCCACCACCTTAGCACATCGCTATTGGTAAATGGGGATTGTCCTGCGTCGCTCGGCATCCGGTGTCCGTAATGCATCAACCCTTGGGCTCTATACTGACTTCACTTCTCATTCAATGTTTACCAAAATTGCACAGTTTGTCTATGACCTCAAATAAGTGTGATAATTGGCCACATAAGGCCAGGAGAACCAGAGTTATCGCCCCTTTTTCATGGAACAAAACTGCAAAATGGACTTTCTGCAACATAACTGTTTCATTTTTCATCAGATCTTGGCCAAACTTGCACAGCATGTGTAGGACCATAAGATATAAAAACAATCTCAAAAAGGTCTAGATTGGAGTACAGACATTAAGTTATTGTTCCTTGTTTGTCAAAAAACATGCAAAAATGAACCCCTTTGAGGATACAGAATCCACGTTTTTGTCTCATTTTGACCAAACTTACACTAATGTATTGTTGTCACTGTTTTAATCATTGTTTGGTGAAAAAGAACATATCACCGAATATGGAATTAAGATGGATGTTCGAACCTAGGATTCCAGATATAGGGTAAATCTCTGTGTAATGTAACTATGATTGAGCGTGGTAAACATATCAGAGATTTATTGTGGTTTACCTTGGTCCCAAAAGTTTCGACCATGAATGTCTTTGTACAGTATTGCAAATGTAAATTGCAAGGTAAATAGTATATGTACACCTAGGCCGGACATGCATCTGTATTGCACCTGTCGATTTCCAGATTAACTTGGTCACCGCTTTGGGCCATCATGGCCATTTTGTTCAAGTAATAATTTTCGCTTTAGGTCCAATTTCTCCATACATATATGACGTTTTGTCTTAAAACTCATTGTACTTGATCACAGTGATGGATTTCAGTTGACAAGAGACCGTTAGGATTTTGTTAGAGTAATTGTCCGTTTTTATCAACTATTCCACTTTAGGTCAAATTTAACAGTATCTATAAGAGATATTGACTTGAAATTGAATACACGTCATCATAGTGATGAACCCATTCTATAAGCAAAAGACCAGAGTACAGTAAAATGTGTGAAAGTCAAGCGTCCAGAACCCGAAGGCGATGTTCTTGGTTATTCTAATATTGCTTTAGCTAAGTTTTATGTTATTTTATGCGGATGTTTATGTAGGGAAAGATCACAAAAGGTACAGTGTGCTGCTGAAACAAAGAGTATGTTGACATTTTCTAACAATTTGCTAAATCCAGTGTGGTTAGTTGTCTAATGCTTATAATTACAGTTGTTAAGCATGGGCTATTCAATTCTCGTTTAATATTTAAAAACATCATATTAAATAAAGACATTTTACCGTTCTGTGTTGACCAGCCCAAATGGTCAGCAGGGAGGAAACACAAAAAATACCAGAGTGTACCACCCTGTTTTTTTTATTAATTAAGTAGATCAACAAATCGATCACATTATAAAGAAAAATGTCTTCCTTGAATTTTCGTTTCGTTCAATTTCGACCTGATGATGATGTTATATCGCTTTTTATGTTATACAGTTTTCTGAGCATAATTGTTAGCTGATGTTTATAAGGATGGGTGTCTATTTGTATTGACTCTTATGTCCTTATTTCGGTAAGTTTAGAGTTTATTACCTTTCCGTAAGTTATGCAGATAACCTTATCAACTTGCGGCAATTTTAATCAGGCTTGAAATTTCGTTTTGTTGAAGGTCAACTTGATAATGACAATTTATTATATCATCATAATTAAAACGAATATATCATAGCATATTGCAATTGTTTCATTGTCATTATATGAAGTATTTCTTTGAGGAATCATTGAATTATTTACTTGTTTTAATTGACATTGCATGAAGTATTTCTTTCTGATTCAGTGATTGTTTTAATTGATTAAATTGTGTTGCTTCTTTGTATTATTGTATAATTGTTGTTATTTTAAAATGATATGCTCTTAAGCAATGGGAAAGTAAATAAATGGTAAGACACTAACGTGCTTTATATTTATACATGTATTATAAAATCGGAGCGTTATAATGCGATTAATAATGATATCGGGTTCGATAGCCTTTCCCTTCACATAAGCAGTTTTACTTTGCGCGCAATCATGTTTTTTTTTCAATATGGTTGTTACAGATCACAGCAAACCTTTTTTATTAAGGTTAAAACATTAAAAGGGCCTGTTCACATATTGACGAATTGACAATTTTCCATTTGACAATTTGTCTCTTATTCCAAATATAAAAATAATACTGTATGTAAAGGAGCGAAATGATACACATACTGTAAATACCAGTTCGTTAATGAGTAATCATTAATTGTAAGGCTAAACGACAGAATAATGTGGAATGTTTCTGTTTTCGTTAAAATTGTTGTCATCACCTATATCAATGATATAATGTTATACAAAAACGATTAAACCGTAATAGCCGTGTCGTTAAGGTATTAGCCTTTTGATGCGGAGTTCTGAGGCTCTTACCCCGGTGGGAGCAACTTTTTTCTATTTGTGATCTATTGTAGTTACGATGCACCGTTAAGATTTCTTAGGGCATACTTCAAAAATACAAATATCATAATGCGAACAATTCCCACCACCTTAAAACCAACACATTTTAATTATTAGTTTTTAAAGGTGTCTGAACGAATTCAGTTTGATAAAAGCAATGCACATTTATTAACATTTAAGTTGAACATTACGTACATGTTGGTTATTTAAGAATTGAACTACCATGATCTGCGCTACAGCGATGTTTGAGGTTTGTTTTGGCCTGTATGAATAAATTAGGTTCCAAAAGCTGACCTTCATACATTGACGAAGCGCAGACAATATACATTCAATGCCTATAATTGCAATTCGATGCTAAATTGTTTTCTTCTTCACTTAAAAGGATAAAAATGACCAGTTAAACATATTTAATCTTGCGTACTTGCGTTCAAATACATTGGATTTCTATGTATTTACATTTGAGTCCCGCCTTCGTTTGCTTGTGAAAAAAGATGCTTCTACAAATGTCAATTATATTCAAATCAATCAGCAATATTATCCATATTACTTGGATATTTCATACAAAACACCACGTGCGTAATGTCTGTGATATTCACGGAGTATGTATTGTGATTTTGAAATTCGATTAATGAACATTATCCTTTAACAAAACCCAGATCAGTGAATGGTTAACTGGCCTAATTAATCTTTGTCGTATGGTGGCATAGAACTGCCAAATGACAACCACTTTAGGTTCGTGTTATAAATCTTATACTTTCTTTACGTAAGATATTTTTCTGCTTAATAACAAAATGCAAGAAAGTGTCAAAAATTATTTGCATTCAATGGTATTTAGTAAACGACACACGACAAAAGTCAGTGCGCAACGTATCTGAAAGTAAGCCTGTCTTAAATATATGTTAGAAAAAAGCTGTTATTCCAAATATATAACAGGATGCCACAATTTTAACTCATATCTTAATTGGCCTTATTTATAGAATATACAATATATTTTGTATTATTCCATATTACGAAGATATTACAACTTAAATTATATTATTTTTTACACAAACAAAAACCAAATACAGGTATATGATCATGCATAGTCTATAGCTTAAAAAGCGAAATATCAAACATATGTTTATTTGAATTACATGCATTATTGACAAAAATGTGACGAAGAACAATGTTATGTGTATGTCATCAATATATTTTTTTATTTAATTCTAATTCAATTTAAACATCAATGTCGGTATTCCTGGTGTGAACCATCGGTTCGATTAAAAAAAAAGAGTTTATTTTATAATACTTAATTTAGAGCGGATCTATAAATAATAAGATGTAAGCATAAAGCATGCTACCAAAATTTAAAAGTAAACACTTTAGTAAATCAGCTGTCAGTTATATGTTTCAATAGTCTTAACATTTCACATTTTAATGTCCGATGATTTAGAACGCACTTCAGTGAGAGAAAAAAAAGTAAAACAACAACGCTAACATATCCTTTTATAAGCAATCTTATTTAGGAGTTTGTGCCTATTTAAAAATAAATTTGATTCGTTTTCTTTCAAGGAAAGCGACTGCATTACTGTAAGGGCAAAAAAAAGCCTCCAATCCTTATACTTCAATGAAAGGGGTATCACAATTTAACAAAATGCCGGGTAAAGCACCGGTGTCTCCTAAAGGTTGTCCATTTATGTATCCTAAAGGTTGTACATTGATGTCTCCTAAAGGTTGATTCGGTGTCACCTAAACACTGCATCGGTATAATCTCAATGGTTCCTTGCTCTTTTCCTGTAACATTAAATATCGCTCACAGGATAAAATCAAGAGTCGGCCACCGTGAATTGACTTCGATAATGTTTTATGTCACTTTTTAATATTAAAAGTTATGCGAAAAAAAGACATACTACAAAAGATCGTGCGCATCTAAACGGGAATCAGTATCGACTTAGAATATAAGTTGCAAAAAAACTGTTGTTCGAATCATCTTAAAGTATACCACACCTTTAAGTCATATCAAGGGCGTTGTTATATTTAGATGGTAAAATATATAATTTATCCCTTTTTATTATGAAGATATTACATGAGTAAAAACATTAACATCAAGAAATATATGTACATGTGTATGCGTAATACTGAGATTAAACATCGAGATCTCAGAACTATAAACATTATTATTATATGCATTACTTTACAAAATGTGATTTAGTACTATGAAGTGTACATGCATGCCATTTTATCACCAAGAAAGCCCCCATTCATGTCTCCTAAAGGTTGCATCGGTGTCATCCAAAGGCTGCATCAATGTACTTGCTTGTTTTACTTAGCACTTATTTGTCCGTTGAATTCAAAAGTCGGACACCCTGAATCGTCTAAGATATTTATGTTTTATATAACACAGGTTTCAGTAGGATACCAATTGGGACAGAGTAACAGATCAGCAGTCAACGTGCAGCGTTGTAGAAGACATATGAAAAAAGATATTAAGCTAGTTAATGGAAAGTACATGTAGCTAACAAAAAGCATGTTCGAATCGTTTTAAATCACAATCATAATTTGTGAATTGGATAGCCGGTATAGCCGGTATGTTTGATTTATGCGGAAAATAATTGATTTAATAGTTTTATCAACAGTGCCGAAAATATCAGTTTCAGAACTTATTGATGGGAATTCGCCGAGGTATTCAAATTTGGATCCATGGTTACAATTACACAGTAACACGGTTTCATGAAAATGTTTTGTAAATGAATTAATATTTTGTTCAGTACATCAAAATGTGATTAATGACCACATTGGTGTTTGGTAAGAGCCAATAGATTTCTATGTAAAATGGCAAAACATAAATATTCTAATGACGCTATTTATAGCCTCTAAACGTTTCCAGACATAATAAATCTTTTAAGAAAATCATTTCCTGCTATTCGTTTAATTTCAGCTCTCAAGCCGCAATTTCCATACATCTACGGAACCATGAATTTAGCCGAACGCTGCTCGTGAATCTATGAAATTATTGGCCAATAAACGTTGTCATTAACAACCGTTAGTTTTTCGTAATAGTACTGACACTAAGCGTCACTTGTGTGTATTTGCATATTTCAATATTCGTTGCTGTCGATATGCACAGATCCAAACTCGTCATTCGCCAAGTCTTATTGGTGTTTGTTTTTAACTTATTGGAGACAAGTTATCCCAGAAACATTCGGATCTCGCCAAGGTCGTAAATTTGATCTACATATGGTGATGCATGAGATCTTTAGTCAGTACGATGATGAAAGCACGAACGTATACCGCATTAACGTATTTTCGCGTTTTCGTTATCAAACAAACGCGTACTCTCGCATTATCAACATATAGAAATCGCATTATCTTCATCGTACTTTCGCGACGTCATCATCGTAATTTCCCGCTACGTCATCGTACTGTCACGATATCGTCATCGTACTTTAGCGATATCCTCATCGTACTTTGTTTTCGCATCGTTCTGTCACGTTATGGTCGTCGTACTTTCACGTTAAATTGTCATTGTACTGTCACGTTATCGCCATCGTTCTGTCACGTTATCGCCATTGCACTTAAACATTATCGTCATCGAACAGACGCGTTATAATCATCGTTCAGTCGCGTTATAATCATCGTACTGTTGCGTTATCATCATCATAGGGTCGCGTTATTCATCGTAGTAGTTTGTGAGGGATTCGTGTCCTACCGATGAACAAAAAATTATATATTGCATTTTGCACTTTTCTTTGTTATATTTCATGCACATAATTTAACAAGAGGGCCACGATGGCCATAGGTCGCTCACCTGAGCTTAAGGCATTATACTGGCTAAATGGCACAAAACCACTAACCTGAGTATAAAGATCTGGGTCTTGCAGTTTCAGCATGTGACCCACAAGGAGTGGCCACTTTCTACTCCAGGAGCATCATTGGAACAATCTTTGTAGAGGACCATTATACAATATTACATACCAAATATAAAACCGCTGGGCTTAATTGTTTCAATGGACACGATTTTTAAAGTCATTTTGCTATTCAAGTCTATATAAATAATGTGAACCCCCGGGGCATCATTTGAACAATCTTTGTAGAGGACCACATACCAAATATGAGACAAAGGGGCATCAGAGGAGAAGATTTTTAAAGTAATTTTGCTGTTCAAGTCCATACAAACAATGTGACCCCCGGGGTGTAGCCAGTTTTGACCTCAGGGACATTTAAAGTCATTTTGCTATGTAAGTCTATATTAGAAATGTGACTACCCCCCTCCCCACGAGCGTGGCAAATTTTGACCAAAGGGGCATCATTTGAACAATCTTTGTAGAGGACCACCAGAGGATGCCACATACCAAATATAGAACCACTGGGCCATAAGAGAAGATTTTTGAAGTTATTTTGCTATTTTAGTCTATGTAAACAATTTGACCCCCGGGGGGTGGCCAATTTTAACCCCAGGGGCATCATTGGGACAATCTGTGTAGAGGACTATTGTGCGATTTTACATACCTTATATGAAACCTCTGGGCCTTGCGGTTTAAGATGAGAAGATTTTAAAAGTAAATTTGCGGTATACGTCTATATAAAAAATGTGATCCCCGGGGCGTAGCCAGTTTCGACCCCAGGGGCAGCATTTGAACAATATTTGTAGAGGACCACATGCGACATACCAAATATGAAAGCTCTCAGCCATGCAGTTTCAGGGAAGAAGATTTTTAAAGTTTTCACTTTTTAAATCTATTTTAGCTCTGGTGACCTAGGACGCACGACACACAAAGGGTGATCACAAAAGCAAGCTTAACATTGTCTTTTCATTTTTGACAACACAAAGATAACCTTATTACAAAACCTGTGTTTAAAACCCAAATCATCTGTAGGGTAAGTCGCTCTGCTTTTCTTTTTATTTACAGATCATGTAACAACGTTTAATTCATCTAGCGATCATCAAAGAAAGCGAACAGAGGTGATTTTTTCTGTTTTGTTTTTATAAAGATGATTTAAAGCTTTGTATTTACCTTTTAAAGGAAGAATATGTGTTAAAATAAAGAACAATCATTATATAAGTTGCATGCGACATTACTTAATGCATTGTCAGAAAAATAGAAGCAAAATTAGTTTACATAACTGAAACTTCTATGTTTTCGGACATTTAAAATTATTGTTTCAGTGTCCGAATACTTAGAGTCTGTTCGACACCATATCTACAATATTATCACAAAAACCGCAAAGGCTAGACATGCTCGTTAGTATTGTTATCTTCAGCGACGGTTCCCTTTCTTGTCGGCAGAGTAAATTTATTGCTCTTTACTGTATATTGGTAATTATACTACTTGTTAATTGGCATGCGTGGTACAATAGGACCCATGAAATGTTTACCGGTGCAGATATTTGCTGTTACAATAATTGCAAATTAGTATCTGTCCGAAAACATAGATTACTAAGTATTTGAGAGTGTCTCAAAACATAGAGACGCAAACAATGAATATTTTTGCTGATTTTGAGGCTGTCCGAGAACAAGAATCGATACGGTACATGCCATGTTGCTCGCCACTTCAATCGATTGTCGGAAAATGGATATGAAGATCACACGTACGCGCGCACGCATACACACACTTTAACGAGAGGTCACTGGCGGATTTGATCCGTCATTAAATGTGTTTACGATAAGTCGTGCATAGTATAGCTCGTTCAGATTGACCTGCAGGTTGTTGCTCTTTCAGTTATTGAGAAGCACGGGACCCTTATATGCTGCCAGAATGTGATTGTATCGACAAAACCATGAACATGAAAGAAAAACATTGAACTTTGGAGAAAATGTATGATTTCAAAGAACGTTTGGTGATGGGGCTCATAATATACAAAGTTAAAAACTCCTGACCTGAGATGATTTATACCATTGTATTATGGTTTGCATTCATTTTTCCTTTGCCTCAATGAAGGGTGTTACGTATAAATTTGTCTCAGTTCACTCTGAACGAGCTATAAAACGGATCAAAATCGACTTATTTCTGTATCAGTAATGGTATTGTTCTTCTGGAGCTTACGACTTTTAACAAAGACGAGTAAGGTAAATGCTCCGTTTTGCTCATTTCATTTGCTTGACAGACAGAGACTATTTCCGATGGACAAGTATTGAGACAGCAGCTATAAAGAGAGACTTCAGGCACAAGATAGAAAAAGAAGAAGGCAACTCGTTTGCCCCGTAAATCTCAATTAAAAGTATAAAGTCCTTCATAATGATGATAATTATTATAAAATAATTAGAATTACAAGTGATTAGAGATGCTCCCAGTTCGTTTAATGTATTGAACTGGTCCATGGGGTTGAATGGGAAAAAAGTTCCAACAAACCCAAGCTTCACCTAACAGACATGTAGTATATGCCAATACATTTGGAGTTGGTTGTGCGTCGCATTAACATTCAAGGGCCTAATTATCTATAATTATATAATAAGATGATAACATATAACACAACATAGCTATGCTTGCGAGAAGAGACGCGCCGTAAACCCGGATAATAGCCCTGTAATCGTGAATATTTGTGATTACTGTATAACTTGAGCAACACTGCGACACATCAGGTTATGTCATTTTGACTGCATATCATACAACAAAATAGTATACGTTTTTATGTATATGTAATTATATCAGTTCATATGGAATAAATGTATGAAATGTTGTTTAGTGAAGTCATTTTCTTTATACATAAAACGTACATCGTCAACATTGCATGGGGTATCAACTAGTAAATTGCCTTTGTATCAGCACTGTTTATTAATATCAGCTATATATTGTGTCACTTTCCTACCTGATATGCATTTACTGTGCTGCAGGTGTCCATGCAATAATTACACATATGATTATAACATGTCGCGTGAATATGATTGCTTTAATTGCTTTAAACAACAAACTCTCTGACAATGTTGTTGTTCTAGTCACATTTATGTTGTTTTACTAGCCGTATTTTATGTTGCGCACATAAAAATGTTCCATAATTAAATGCATCATCAAACTTTGTAAATCAGCCATACATGAAGATATATGCCTAAATTTCTGCCCGGTTTGTATTAAGATAAATCAAATATATTCATGATAACTGATAACATGTCTTATCAGTATTATCAATCACTGATGCAACTTAAGAGTAATCTAAAGATACTGTTAGCAAAAAATACCAAAGTAACTATAATGTTATCAGTTACAGAACCAAGTTATCAATCAAGGCTAATGATGTTTAATAGCTTTGTTGCTGGTGGTAATTATATAGTTTGTGTTACAGGCACATCGCAGTTAGAAACCTACATTCGGGACAACAGATGCAGGTTTACAGCCATTAAACTAAGAACGAAAATCATGAACGAACAAAATAAAAGAAAGGCATTATCGAAAAAGAGGATGTTGCAGATGACGGAATAAAATACCTCCAGTGAGAATGATGCGCTCCTTAAAAAGAAACTAAACGAAAACCTGATTTCAAGTTATAAGTTAATTTATTGTGATCAGATTGCCTTTACTTTAAAAAAATATTTAGACAAATATAAACAAAGCGAAACTCCAGCAGGAGAGAACTCTTATTAGCAGCCCGAGGTTTTTTATTTATGGCATATGGCAAACATAAGTAATACAAGTATTTACTGCACACCTCTGTTGAAACATTAAGCGCTGTGTACAAGAGGATTGTGAAGATGTTTTTATTTTCAGTTGGATTGAAAGGGCTCCTAGGATTTTGCCTCCGTAGTCAGAACGTTAATTGCATGCGCTCTGTGTATATACTAAATGTAACTTCTCTGTGTACGTTAACGTTAATTATGGTTGGAGAGTTGTGACAATTGAAACGTGTACCCATGCATTTAATGTGTTGAGGTTAAGCTACAGCATTGTATTTTGTTCAGAGTTTGTACCATAGTATTCGTATAAAATGCTTATACAATAACTTAGTGAAGCATACACATTTTATTTTTTATTATTCTAGAAATGATCTGTTCTGCAACAACTGGTCACATTTGTTTGGATTAGACATGAAACAGAGGAATTCAAGGACTTCCAAGTTAGAATCACTCGGGATCATTATTTATCACTTTTTAAATCGATCCTTAATCATAATGATGATATATATTTTTCTATTAATTCAGTTGAATTAATATTCTCTTGTATTACGATCTAATTTGAATTGCACTGCTATGTGGTTTTAGTTTATTTTAAAGTGCGTGTTTTGTGATAAATTCTTTGCTAAGTGTGAGGTTCGGCTTTTGCATTGAGCGTTCTAATGCGGTGACCCCAGCTTTAATCATTTTTGGTTTATTTGTGTCTCTTGTGTGATTTCTAAGTTGCCAATTGTGTATTTTCCCTTTTAAGTGAGTAATTCTGGGCTAACTATGAGGTTTGGCATTCCTTTAAACTGGTTTAAAGCCCAAATGCTTTGCATTGACCGTTCCAAGGCGGTGTCCCCAGTTGTAATCATTTTAATGTTGTGTGTTGTGTTGTATTTAATGTCCTTTATTGTATAGGCTTTTGGTAACTTGCCTCACATGAAGGCCCAACGGATGTTAATAAGGTTTCTCTCCCGATGATGTCTCTGGAGTTTAATTGTTCCTATATTTAAAACTCAACAGAACTGGTACTATATACGTGCAATAATTGGTTGAAAAGCACGTTATTGTAACAAAAATGTAGATTCTTCAGTTATTTTAAGGTTTACAAATCTAATTTTAGATAATTTTAGAGGGGGCGTACGCCGTTTCCGCCCCCTCTAAATCCGCCCTTAATAATAATAATAATAATAATAATAATAATAATAATAATAAATAAAAACAACAAAAACAGCAACAATGAAAACACCACAATAACAACAACGATTTAATAATAATAATAAAAAAAAAAAAAAAATAATAATAATAATCATCATCATCATCCTTATCATAGAAATAATAATAATAATAATAATAATAATAAATAACAATAATAATAATAATAATAATAATAATAATAATAATAAATAATGATACTACTACTAATAATAATAATGATAAATAACAATAATAATGATAATAATAATAATAATGATAACAATAATAAATATAATAATAATAAACACTTCAACATTTTAAACGATTAGATTTATATATTATACAACCACATAAAAATTGTCAGGATATCTTCCAATTCCAAATTTGGTATGTGTGTACTTCTTTGCGAATTCGGATTGGCAATTTTAGTCTGCTAAAGCCGACAATATAGAGCATGTTGTAGTTGATCTGTTTAGCACATCTGCTAGCATAATAATAAAACACTATATAGAACAAAATTAGTTTATTGCAAATGGAAAAAAATTGAATTCAAACGAGTGTGCGCCAAAAAAAAGGAGCCCACTTTTATAGATCCACTTACAAAATGGCGCAGTATAAATCACAATCATATATGTAACCTTCTGGCGACATTAATATATATAATGCAACCTATGGTGATCATTTCCACTAAAGGTTGGTTTTTTTCATGAACACACAGCGCTTTACCTTTAGGCGACAGCCAATTTATGTATATCCTACACGCTTAGTATTAAAAGAGTATTATGAGTAAGTAAAGCTTAACTATACTTATAAAAACCTTTTTTTATGACAAACTAAGTAAAAAAGATATTCTATAAGGATATACTTCACATGAAGGAAATTGTCTACCAAAGGTTTGTTAGATATGCAAAGTATCCCGAAGGTTCAATTTGTAAGTATATATATATATATATATATATATATATATATATATATATATATATATATATATACGTAAATGAAATGTCAATAGTCCAGATTGAGAAATTTATATTATGAAAAGTACAAACACATTACCTGGGATTATAAATATATATTAACAATATAGCCAACGCCAAATTTAATCAAGAAAATAGAAGAACTTAAAAAATCAGTACATGAAACTAATACTGAGCAGCTGCAGGAATTACAAAATGAATTGGAAAAGTTAAGGGAAAAAATAGACTTAACGGTTCACTTATTCGTTCAAGAGCTAAATGGCTAGAAGAAGGGGAGAAACCTTCAAAGTACTTCTGCTCTCTTGAATCAAACCATTATACAAACAAGTCAATACCTTTTATTGAAACAGAAAATGGTACTAATTTGAATAATCAAAATGATATCTTAAATGAAGCAGTTTTATTTTATAAAACACTGTACAAAAGAAATGAAAATGAAATTGGATATAACATAAATATTGATTTAGCTAATGCCAATTTACAGAAACTCAATAATGTTCAATCAGAAGCTTTAGAAGGACTACTTAGTATAAATGAAGTTGCCCTTACACTTAAAAATATGAAAAACGACAGAAGTCCAGGCTCTGATGGTTTCACTGCAGAATTTTATAAAGTGTTTTGGAACAGATTAGGCCATTTCATAGTACGAAGTATAAATTATGCATTTAATAATAATTCATTGTCCACAACTCAAAAGCATGGAATAATAACTTGCATCCCAAAAGACAATAAATCGCGCTGCTATTTGAAAAGTTTAAGACCATTAACCTTATTAAATGTTGTATACAAACTGGCATCTGGGACTATAGCAAATAGATTAAAAACAGTACTTGATGTTTTAATCTCCCAACACCAAACTGGTTTCATTAAAGGGCGATTTATTGGTGAAAACACTAGATTACTTTACGACATCTTGAAATATGCTGAAGATAATAATTTGCCTGGGTTACTTATGACAATAGATTTTGAAAAAGCGTTTGATACCTTATCTTTTAAGTTTATAGAAACTACTTTTAGATTTTTTAATTTCGGACCAATGTTCCAACAATGGATATCCATGTTTTTGCACAATACTATGGCGTCCATACAAATAAATGGATTTTTATCGAACACCTTTTGCATTGAGAGGGGCTGTCGTCAAGGGGACCCGATAAGCGCTTACATTTTTATTTTATGTGCGGAAATTCTAGCTATTAAAATCAGACAAAGCAAAGAAATAAAGGGTATAACAATTAAAGACATAGAATACAAAATATCACAATTTGCTGACGACACTTCTCTATTACTTGATGGATCTGAATCATCTCTTAATTGTACGTTAGACATGCTTCAGGAATTTTCAACATACTCTGGATTGAAAATAAACTATGATAAAACTAATTTAATTTGGATAGGCTCTATGAAATATAGTACAAGGTCGATAAAAACAAAATACAAACTGACATGGGGAGCAACATCTTTTAAAGTTCTTGGGATAGTGTACGACGTAAATTTAGAAAACATAATCATGAACAATTTTGATAACAAAATCAACAGTATAAAAAATTTAATAACACACTGGAATCGCAGAAATATCACACCGCTCGGAAAAATAACCATCGTAAAATCACTACTTCTCCCTCTGCTTACTCATTTATTTGTGTCACTACCAACACCAAAAATAGAAATTATGAAATAAATTAACAAACTTTTTTATGACTTCATATGGGCAGGTCCAAGCAAAATTAAAAGCACAGTAATTGTTAAAGAATATAATAAAGGAGGTTTAAATATGGTAGATGTCTGTTCCTTTGAAAAACAAATGAAATTAACATGGCTTAAGAGACTTTGACAGGAGACGGAAATTGTTATACACTTGTTAAATCCTTCATTGATATAACAAAACTTTTTAATACTGGTAAAATGTTTGTTGAAAAACTTTGCATAAATTTAAAAAATAAATTTTGGCAAGACGTCTTAAAAAGCTATATATTGTATATTGAAAAATTGCCTATAGTCAATAGTGACGATATTCTCGATATGCCTTTGTTTTACAATGAAAATTTTAAAATTGGCAATAATTATATATATATAAAATGTCTGTATGAAAGAGGCATTCGATTTGTTAGAGACATATTATCAATATGATAGAGAACATTTTATCTCCAAAGAATCTTTGGACTACCAAATTGGATCAAATGTGAATTTTCTACTGTACCAAGGTCTTACAAAAGTAATAAGTAGATTTATTAAGAATTTTGGAGACATATTTACGTATGATAATAATATTCAAGGACCTGTATTAGCAACATACGTAAAGAAAATAGTAACAAGTCCTAAAGAAGAAAAACATGTTTATAAAATATTTATTCAAAACAGTGAAATCCCAACTTGTCAAACAAAATGGAATTCAGAGTTCTTTGGTATTGACTGGAAAAGTGTATATCCACTTGTGTTTAATATTAGTAAAGATAGTTATATCCAATGGCTCCAATGTAGAATAGTCCACAGAATCTTGGGAACAAAATCCAATATGTTTAATATGAAAATAGTTACTGATAATCTTTGTACATTTTGTAAAAATGAAGTAGAAAATATAACACACTTGTTTTGGAACTGTGTACATTCTCAAATATATTATTAATTTTGCTATTCACGTTGTAAATAGAAATAAACCAAACTCACCTATCCATCTAACATGTCAGGAAATGATACTTGGTATTACAGATTCAAAAATGAACAATCTAAATATTTTATGCCTAGAAATTAAACGATATATTTTTCATTGCCAGAGAAAAAACAGAAAGCCGTCTAATTTTGGATTAGTAAATAGCCTCAAGCACTCATTAGAAATATATAAAACTACAAAAAAACTTGACGAAGGATTACAAGATTGGTCACTAGTCAGCATGTTTACAGATATTGCTTATAATGAAATAGAAATAGTACTTAATAATAATAGTGATTGAATACAGTTATCAGCATTTTTTATGTCTACAATGTCATAGCACATATAATATATACTCAATGCAATTCATTCTCTTGTAATGAGTCTATTCATTGTATTGTGAGTATATACATTTTTGTGACATGATTATGTTTTAATGTTATATATGTGTATATGTCTATTATGCATGCCTTCATGTATGAATGTATGTATGTATGTATGTATGTACGTATGTAAATATACTATGAGCAAATAAAATATTGCACACACACACACACACACACGCACACACACACGCACACACACACACACACACACACACACACAAACAAAAAAAAACAATATAGCCAACGCGTTTCGACAAAGCTCATCAGGGCATAATACAATATATCATAACGTCAAAATGTCATAGAGATAACATAATTGAGTATTTTCTTTCTTTTTTCGCTATTAAGATGAATGTTTCTGTCATTTCTATTAACGTCATAGTTTGTTGTTTATTTTCAACGTTTATCGATCTAAAGTATAACGTTCTCGCGTCTCGTTTCATCTTCACTCATTTAGTTTTTTTTGCACGCGGGGGGGGGGGGGGGGGGGGTATCCGCCAAATAAAACTTTACAGAGAAATTTTTTAAAGTAAACACCAGAACAATGTTAACAAAGAAGAAAACACGTTTACTGACGAAAAAGTTAGCTGTATTTTGATACGTGTTACAGGCTTTTTTTTAAACACTTCATACTGATAGCAATTCCCTCTGAGTTTTGACCATAGCTTAAGATCAAACCCAGCTTATTATGTTTAACTTTTTGTTTTCGTTTGATGCTATTATCCTGAGAAATCGTCCAAAAACCAGCAAACGTGTCCGGATTTAGGTACTGTACCAAACTGGCCCTATCACATATATACAGTACTCAAAATAAACGTATAAGCCTTTTGAATTTGGATAACATCATGTCTTGTTGTAATATTTTGCATTGAAACTTGTTTTTCTTAGCTACAGAATACAATGTGAGATTTAAAAACAAGCTAGTTTTTGAGCTGTAGGAACTAAAATTCAAAGTAAATATTTGCGTTTATACATTGATATACAGAAAGGTATATAGACTACCATGAACTTATTCAATATATGTACATTTGAGTGTTGTCCACTGACATTTGTTTGTTACTGACGTTGTTTATTTTCTCAAAAAAAAGTTAACCAGATCGTTACAATTTATACTTTAAACTTTTAAGGAGCATATCGACGGTATTTCCCACAAATATAGACACATATTAAAACAATACATATTCCCTTTTTTCAAATATATAATTTTAGTAGCAATAGTATTGGTGGAATCGTTTTATAAAAATATACAAAGCCAACAACTTTTGTTTTTTGGATACACGGTTCCAGCAGGATTCGAACGCACGAATTATAACACAAGGTTATTGTATTTAACAATGCTTCAGTATTTTTTTCTCTGTAAATGAACTTGATTTGTGCAATGTTATCTGCCATTATTGATACACCCCTTTAACTGACCGTTAGCGTTAGCAATTTACAAACACTAACAGTAGCGACGTCAACCATTAACGTCCTGGTTGTTTCTTACAGTGCATTGGTTGAGTCGATGGCCCATTCCTGTAAATTGTAACTTCAACTTTAAAATTGTGGGTACAAACGAGATAAACAGATATTAATTATGCTTTATGACAATCTGGTTCAGACTTTTACTAGTATAGACGATACTACAAATGTTAATCATATGCAAATTAATCTAGCGTGTTATCCAATCATTCAAATCATATCATGTATTAAACAGTTAACCAATTTTTCACAAAAGAGCACGTGTTGAAGCTTGTGAAGAGTTTGTGATCATCGATGAATTAAAATAAATCCTTGACAAATAGCTGGGGAGGAGTTAAAAAGCTAGTGGCAACATCTGGAAAGGTCTATTGTATTACATGTAGTGGACATTGTCCGGCCTACATGGTCAAGTCGTTGACCTTTGGTATGTTTGATCTTTACTCGATTATAATGTACGCGCAATGGCTGTTGTGGCGTTGGCAATAACACTTGGGAAAACTGCACATATTTCTTCCATTTGGCATATTTGCGTATATATCGCTTACCGCGAATCAGTCGAATACGAACGAGCGAACGATCGTCTGCAAACTACTAATAAAAAGGCCACATAAGTTTCACAAAAAAGGCGCTCTCTACGTATATAAGACGCACGCGCGCGCGCGCTTTCATTGATCTTTTAAGACTGTTGTGGTTTGGACAAAAGGGTGAGTTTAAACACTTAGGACATTTTGTATAAGTTGTACATTTAATGCTGTTACTTTATTGTCTTTGTAAATGTTTAGGAACGATAATGTTCATGTGGACTTTTCAAGAATAATTAACATGTCTTAATTATTTTAATTAGGTATTTAGATTACGCTTTGTTGTATCGCTAATTATTTGTGAAAACAAAGAAATGAATAAATAAATTAACAAATAAATGCTAGTAAAAAAAAATAAAAAAATAAATAAATTAATTAATTAATAAATAAATGATTTACGCTTATTATTTTATGCTTTGTTCAGCAAACAAAATATTATGGTTTCAGCATCGTTATTTTGCAGTGTCACGTTATGAGGTTGATTTAATTGTCAATGTTGATTATGTTTAACGACGTGTTCTTGTAAATGGTATTACAGGACATGCAATGCGTTATTATCTTTTAAATAGGATTTGTAGGTTCTGGTTTAATATTTTTTGGCGAATGGGCTAATATATTCGATAAACATGTTTTCTAGTATTTACAGCAGCTTGACGTTGCATTGTAAACGTTTAATTTACAACGCTGTGGGTTTCTTCGTAAATATCACTGCATGTGTTAAATAAAGCCATTGTTTATTTAACAAGCCTATCTCATTCAAAATCTATTTACTGTGTAAATGTTAACTGTGTCCATTTTTACAATGTGCAGTCATATATATGTGTGTGCGTCTTTAATTGGAAAGAAATTAATTGAGCAGAATTGTACATTGCCGAGTGATTAAGAAATAATGAACAGCGATTACGTGCCAAACTACAACCGCTTATTTAATTTAATTACAATCCCTACAACGCGATGCTCTTCATGCATTCATCAATTTCTTTGAATGATAGAAAATCGGTAGCAATGACGAACATTTCCGCCACAAGAAAAAGAAAGAGAATTGCACGTCGTTTTGACAGATAGTTAAGTGTACCGGTATTTAATCTCGTGAAAATATATAGGCGCGGTTCCAGGAATTTGAGTTAGAGGGGATGGAAATAACTGAAACTGAAAAACGCTGCTAAAAAACTTATTTTAGTCTCTCTAACATGTAGGGATAGATACCAGGAAGGTGCAATATCAACAAAAAGGATAAATTTAACGAATATATGATAGAACGGACTTAAATATAACTATACAATGCTTGAATATCACGTCATTGGCAACATAATACGTATGAGGCGTGTCGTGGGAAAATAGGGCTAATTCACGCGCGTAAAGTGTCGTCCCGGATCAACCTGTGCAGTCCGTATGTTTAGAAAAGACTTACTTGAAACAGAAAATACCATAAAAGCGGAAAGTGTCGTTCCGGACACCTAACGCACGTGCATTTGGCCCGGTTTTCTCACGACACGCCTCATTATATATTTTAAGATATTGTAAACATTAAACATAGAATGTTGGGCAATTTTAGAGGGGGCGTACGCCGCTTTCGCCCCCTCTGATTCCGCATACTAGTATGCTTGAAGTGACCACCAACGATCAAGCGTTTCCATTCCTATGTTATACTTGTAGTGACTGCATCAACGATGTGTGCAATGGTAGCTATTAACGATTTTGCAGCAAGCAATATTGCTTATACGGCGAATGATGCAATTCGAAAGTTGTAACGAACTTGACCGTAAAATGTTCATAGCAAAACATGCAGGATAACAAGATTTGAACATGCTGTCAAACGGTTCTAATTATGTAAAAGTCAACTCCATTTAGACGCAGTATTCCAAAATAAAAGAAACATAACAAAAATACATTATTTTAAACAAGTTTAATATGGAGACTTATCTCACGGAAAACAACAACAACAATTAACTCCATCATCACCACAAGATGATAATGTATGTCAATGGCGCTATCTTTCAATGTCAAATGCAAATAAACAGTATAGTACATAGTTTCTCAAATCTGCAAATCAGCTACATTGTCTGTTAGGAATACAGAAGCCCTCGGGGCTTATTTTGTGAGTTCATTTTTGTTTTGTATGTCATTAAACTATCTTATTGTCATAGAAGAATAACCTAATGCATGTTTAATAAATAAATTGTTTTGTTTCGATTGACGTTTATGAATTTAGTATAGAAACTTCTTGAATTTAAAATCTAATACGACATGTACAGACAGATGTTGTATTATCTGTTGTTTTACTTATAGAAATGATAAAAAATCTAACGTAAATGTTGACGTAGCAAAGACGGTCCACAAGAAGACGTCGATGCTGTCATGGTCATATAAGAAAAAACTCGTATTATCGAATATTGCGATTTACATGGTTTTAACTTTGTTTATTACTGGCTTTACACGAACATTTTATTGTGTTTTATTTTGAATAAAGTAAATAACTATTTTTAAAGAAATAATGTTTTTGTAATTTATTAAATCGTGTATGTGTGACAAGATGTTAGAAATAGCTATCTTCAGTTTATATCAAAGCAATAAGATTGTGTTGGAATAGAACTTGTTTGTAAGATGGTTGGCTGTCCAATAACCAAGGTAAGAAATTAGGAAATTGAGTAATTCCGACGCATCTACCGAAATCGCTGGTTATTAAAAAGAAAAACCAGCATAGAACCATAATGATAACTTAATTAAATTGTTTAATCTTCTATTTTATCATTTGAAACATAAGCTTGTTAGCTAGTAAGAAATGGACAATCTACTTAGTCTGATATTTTCTTAGGTGTTGTTTGTCAAATACTGCGTAATCTGATTATTAGTGTAGTTAATATCGATGTTTCAAAACTTAGAGATATATACTGGATCCTGAGTTACTTAACCGTCTGATACCAACAATATACAATCAAGTTTATTGACATTGCATTATGAAAGTATGTTTACAATTGTGCCCCACGTGACAATGGTATTTATTGAGCTGTCTGCAGGATCAGAATGTTTATTTCGTTTATGGTAATTTGTTACATAAAAAATATTGGTATTTGTACCTTTATTCGTTTACTAGAGGGATTAGACCGTATTCCTGAATGGTATATTAAGTTAAATTAGCTTAAACAGTTCAGTAAGTTAGACAGTTAAAGCAGAATTTAATCGAGTAAGAGCTAGTTACGGCAGCTCCCGTATCAGTTGAAGTTTTCATATTACATTAGAAAATGAATATTACATCAGCAACTGTTCAGGACAATTTTATAATACAAACATACATAAATATTAAGAACTTTGTATGAAAGAACAATTGAACAATAAAACATGCCATAACTATTTCAATGTGTCACGTGCTGCGTTCAGCTACAATTGGCTGTATTCGTGGTAAGGCTTTTACGGTTTGATTGTCAACGTACACAGATCACGCGTAAGCAGAATACGACGTTAGGTGTATACGGCCTAAAATAGCATTGCAACGCCGCATATGCGCCTCAAAAAAGAGAACACACGCTTGTATGGGGTGATTTTTAACGCTTATACGGGTTTCGTTAATGAGGCGACACACAACGCATAAAGAAATCGTTGCTTGACTTTGCCTTTTTAACGCATTAAGAGAACTTTTCTCTGCATACTTATGGTCATGTTTACGAGTTAAGGCTACCTCACACATAGGCGAATCCATTAAACGCAGTCTGGCGAATTTGGTAAATTTGTCAAATTTGGAGAAGTTTGACCGAAAACTGCTTGAAAACGTGTTACATTGTTTGAAATATAACGAAAAGCAAACGTAGGGGAACTATTTGTTGCGAATGATTTACGAAGTGTGACAAACGGATACTGTTATACGCTAGGATGCGATGGGTCGCGCAAACAATAGTTGTTCTTTCCTTTAGCGATTAAACGCGCAAACATGCGAACTTAAGCGCAATTTGCGCATGATAACGCATGCTTCCGAAGCCGTCCGAAGCTTTCCGAAATGGTATTCCTGCATCCACCAAGCAAAAGGGCATGTTGGCTGTGTCACAGGGAAAGGGCTGTGGGTCTAGAGATCCAATGGAACCATCCTGCATCATCTCCAGGAATTCCGATGCATTATAGATCCTGGCATCTCCACTTGAACCATATCCTGAAAATACAGAAGGATAAGAAATTGTTAGTATACTCACCACCCTGGTCACACCACACGAACTTGTAGTCAGAGTCGACAATGGCCGGTCAGATGATGCTGAAGAAACCCTTATAATAATAATATAAGGAACCAGAGCTGGCAGGCTTTCTGATGGCTATGTGTTTGCCATCAATGGCAGCAACACAATTAGGAAAGTTCCACTTCTTGAAGAAACCGCCGGCCAGTTGTTTCCATTCTTCAGGTGTGGAGGGGCCTGTCATAACCTCATCAACATACTCCTCACATATAGCATTAGAGACTTCTCTGACTACTACAGAGAGGGTGTTCTCAGCGACCCGCCAGGAGTACTGCATGTCGAAGTACTTGGCACCAGAAACTAGGTGACGTAGAGTGGCAGCTAACGAGGCCTAGATCCAATGGCACCCTGTACCAGGTGTGTTGTTTCCAGAGGCGATGAGGGACCCTCTCGAATATTTCATCATACATTTCAGTTGCATGCTGAGGAATTTCTTGAAGGTTCTAGGATCTTCTCTTCTGAGCTCAACCATGAGCTGATCGTAAATGCAAATTTGGCGCCGTCTCTCGTGATGCAGCCATGGTCGTGTCCAGATGCGACGTGCTCTGGCTCCTCTTCTGCACCTAAACAAACCTCTTCTCCACCTAAACCTCTGACAAACTGGTGGATGTTAAGTTGTAGCTGGAACACTTCTTGGTGGGCCATAGCAGCCACATACTGCAGCATCAGCCGTTTTGTGTATTCCATTTTGACGAAGGAATAACTAATAATCTTGAAATTAGACATGTCTTCGCAAAGCTGTTGAGGTACTCAAACATTCCCAAGAAATTTAGATGCGTTTTGATTCGCGTGGATTCGCATGTCCTAGTTACCATTCGTAATGATTCGTATGCAAGCGTATGCCGTTCGTTTTCTAAACGTCAACCAATCGTTGCAATTTGCTTTCATTCGTCATGAAATTCGGATTGAATCAGCTACAATACGTAAATATTCGCTACATGTCGTACTAGTTCGCAAACTATCGCAAAGATTCGTCAAGGGATCATTCTTGATCACCTGATATGCAAATTAGCTCGCGACCTCTAACGCCAGTTGACGAATGCTTAGCGAAGACGTTGCGATTGGTTAACGTAATGAAACGCATTTTAACGAATGATCGACGAAACTTTTAATCGCCACAAATTTTTCAACATGCTCAAAATTTTCCGACGAACAAAACTAATCGCAACGGACGCAAAAGCTCACACACGCATCCAAACGAACACCACCAACGATGTACAACGTACATATACTGATGGAAACAAATTTTGCTCAAGTCCTATTCGGCAGTACACGCATGTTGACGTCGAGGGGTTATCGTCTACGTGTGAGAAGGTTTTTAAAAATCACATCATAAACGAAACCGGTCACGTTTATGTGACAACGTGCATATGCGGCGTTACAGTCATAGCGTCATCAAGGCGATGAATTAATCGCATCGAACTGTTCAAACATTCCACATATAAGATTTAATTATCAACATTTTTATTGGCAATTCTAACACGACCCCGATTTTTCGCAGGTTGTCCCGACCACCGACGACGACGAAAATCACGTGTTTCGTACAAGAAGCTGCACTCTACCTACGTGCATCAAAAAACATAAGACGTTCAGAATGACGTCGCACACCACACAATGCCGGAAAATGGCTGAATTCCGTGACAATTTCCGGAGAGGCGACCCCGACGAACAGTCACTCATAAGGAGCCTTTGCACTTGCAACAAAAGACGCGCGCGCAACGCGCTCTACAGCTTGGTGCCCTCGTACCTGATATTGAAGAAGTACCAATGGAAGACGGACTTCATAGCTGATATAATCTGCGGACTTACGGTCGGAATTATGCAACTGCCACAAGGTTGGAGTCTTTTTTTATGAACTTATTTAAAATCTGATTTCATGCTCCATTAAAATATTTTTGAGGCGTGTCTTTGGAAAACCGGGCTTAATACACGTGCGTTAAGTGCCATCCAGAATCAGCCTGTGCAGTCCGCACAGGCTTATCTGGGACGACACTTTCCGCCTACAGTGGAATTATGTTAGGAAGAGACTTCCTTGAAACAAAAACTACCATCAAAGCGGAAATTGTCGTCTCGGATCAGCCTCCGCAGTCCGCACAGGACGGCACTTTACGCTACGCACGTTCATTAGGCCCGGTTTTTCCACGACATACCTCATTTTGATTTTGTATTTGTGTACGCATTTTCGTTCATTTATCATGCAATGCTCTTGGTCATGTCAAGTTGCACTTATTTCAATGCGTCTCAATTAACTTATATGCGTATTTATTGCTGGGGTTGTGAATACCAAATCACACAAATGTTCATTTGCATGCCGTTTTGTATGATTGTACATACAAGCGAATATATGCCTAAAGGATCAATATGATTATCTCTGGTTATCTGTGCGTGTGTAAATGTATCGCCAGGAAGAGTACATTATCATAATTATCAAGAAAATTGCATAACACAGTAGCATGCTAATGGTACAAAACTTAATATTGACATTACAACGAGATCATAATTAATGAACATGCTATGCATTTATGCTAATTAATATAATTTAAAGGCAAACGACAATTTTAGTTTATAACGTTCCTTATAATCAAAGCGCTGAAGGCACTACAGTTGTTCGCTATTGCGTAACACTGGGCACATCATGGACAGTCTGGGGAATTAGATAGGGATGATATACGTTACCTTAAATACCTGTTATGCGTTGTTTGTTTACATGGGTATACTTTTATGGAATTTATATGAATTTCCACAATGATCGGCTTAAGTTTAGCAAAATGTCATGGCAAATTAACCCCATACGTGTTAACAGTATTTGTTTGTTGTTTTGACTGTTTTTTCACTAGTGGGCAAATAATTGGTATGGGCGAATAATAGGTCGCTAACCAGTATCGTCATTGTGTAATTATGTTATTTTTTTCTCTCAGTCTTGCCGTTTTGTTCCAATTCAATATATTTATTGCGTAAAATGTGTAGCTGATGAATTTAGGTCCATTGTAAATCGTACGCCACTAATTAAAACGTTATCAGATGTAAAAACTAGATAAAGTTACTTTCAGCAGCTTAAAACTCTGTACGAGTACAACATATGTAAAGCCTTTAAAAAAATATCATTTCAAAAAGTAAAAAGAAGGCGGGCAAGAAACCTAATGAGACAAATTCTTTGTCCGATTTTCAATTGCATGCCCTTTCGTTGGGCTACAAACATAATGTTAAGTTAATGGCATTCCTACTTGACATTCCGACATTAAATATTCATTACTTACACACATTATCTGGATATACATGTTTACAGTGAAAAACGACCATTATGAGTTTCATAACCGGACACTCTCTGTGGAAGACAGATGATTACGATGTCGAATAACAAAAGCTGTGGAGTTGAACAAAACTCAATACTAACCCGAAAAAACAAACAAAATGCTGAATATTAAAATATTAAGCAGTATATGAATGCGAAGACTAAGCTACAAGCTTTTCAACCGTATTAGCAACCGTTTTAAGTTCTTTAAGGGAGTTACTATCGAAATATTGTTTGTTTCTTTTGGAAATGTCTTAAAATGTATTCTCTTTCAATTAGTTAAGCTCCTGGAGTAGCAAAACTGTCAAAAAAGTAGATGAAAAAATTCTTAACCACACACGGGAATCGATCCAGGTCCTTTAGGATGCGAGTCCGACATGCTAACCACTAGGCTATTGCCGCTGCGACTGAGTGCAAAAAAAAATTCCGCCTATTGTAGTTTCTTATATGATTAGTGTATCCAACATCACTCGTGATACATTGACTATATCCGAAATGCTCCATAAATAACCGCTAAACTGTTCTTTATCGTTATAATGATGGCCACGTAAATAATAAAATGAGTAATAAACATTCCCTACTAGATTTCTTGCGATAATTATGCAGCGTGAAAATTGAGTGCCAATAGAATTTGGCAAATTTTCTAATTTTAGGGATTGCAAACTTCAAACAACGGTTTAACGTATACCAATAACTGTTGCATACTTTTGGGGATTAAAAATTTACATAGTTGTTTACATAAGCTGTAAAATTAAAGTTATAAACATATCTTCGACATACACTCTAGAAATGAAGATAATTATGAACAATTTTACTCATTGTATGTCATGTTCAGAATGTTATATTCATTCACATAATGAAATAACTATATTGTTCTTTAAATAGCATTAACAATGCTACAATTCACGGGGACGACAGTCGGTCACAACGTACAATGCTGCCTGTTGAGCTCGCAAGCACAAAATATAAAGTGGTAAATTTCTGCTATTTTTCTGATAAATAAGCAAAACAAATATTAACAAATTTGATTGAGTTTATATTTCCTATTATTTTATCATATATATAACTGTACGCTGTAACTGACTGTCGTCCCCGTGAATTATTTCAATAATTAATACAACTCCAGGAGGAGAATCATTCTAAAAATAGCGCGCGGTAAAGCTGTTTTAATACAAACGCATCAATTAGTGTCTGGAGAATCCGAGAAGTGCAATAAATGGGGAATTCATAACCTTACTGCTCATTCATTCCCGCTTTTATTTTCTGACAATGTTAATTTATTAAATTTGCCTGACAAATTCGTGTATCAATCATGTTTACGTAAATAACTAGTATTTAGCTTATTCATGTTTCACTGGTAAAAACATGGGGCGGTATATGATAGGTTTATTTACGGTACATATATTAATAATTATTGAGTTCATCTCAAATTAATTTTGGGGGCCGATACGTTTTCTTATAGTGTCCGAAATATCTAGTGTCCGAGAAGTCTCCTTAGTAGGGACCGACAAATCCAGGTCCGAGAAGTCTCCTTAGTACGGAACGAAAAATATTGGGTCCGTAAGTCACAGCTTGGTCCATTTGTATTATATTAAGGGCCAAAAAATGAAATCTCATTAGTAATTTCTACGCCAATTGTCTTTTATAAAGACATTTCTTGTTTCTATTCAGCTCGCCTTGTGACCCAAGATTTATATTTATAAATGAATTAGGACGTTGCATAACGTACTATTTTATTTTCTTCCGCGAGTACAGTCATATTTGATCCTACATTGAAAGTTGTTGACTACGTTTTCCCAACATGTCATGTTCTAATCAAATTCATGATCGTAATGATTACCATTTGACAAATTAAACGATATTCAGAACAGCACTTCTTTCTTTCGCGTAGTCGACTGGCCTAAAGCAGGGGAGACCACTGTGAAAAGTCTGTAACCGCTACGGTGTCCTGTTTCTGCTATCGTAGTTTCGCGACTTTGACCTGTGCTAATGAAAGAGCGATACGCCAACGTGCCAACACGATGCGCCGAAGCGACGACACGATACGCCGAAGCGATATAAACGTCGCAATCTCGTGTGTTTTTTTAGGGATGGCATCGAATTTTGAACTTTGTGGCCTTGTAGACATAATAGTTATTTTGTGTATGACATATTAGTTCCGTTAGCCAGTACCGTCATATTTTCACTAACAAATTGCGCTTTCTAATTAATGTACGTATTGCACAGTATAAAAACACTAACAACTTCAGTACCCATTTTAATGGTTCTTTTAATGAAATAGTTAAAAAAACACGCATTTTTATCAATTTAAAAACGCTCCGATAATCATTAGTTTATTAGCATATTTGAGCGAAGTTTCTTAGATATAATGACAGCTAAAATTTGTGATCCCACTTCTGTAATTTATTTTTAGTTACTTCTTTCAGAAGCTTAACGCGAGTTGCAATTACAATTAACAGTTACGCGTGAATCGGGCCCATACTATTGAAACACGGTATTAGGTATCTATTGGTGAAATACTGCCTATGTTGACAGAACAATATTTTCTACAATCAGGATAGTATTGGTTTTTAAAAAGCAATACAAATTTGCGAATATTCGAATAGCGTTTTAACTTTTCGAATGGTAATCATTAAATCGAATATTCGAATATTCTAATAGCTTTGCCATCGCTAGTTTTTGTCATATGTGGCAATAAAATTGGGCGAAAATACGATGAGACGACGTTTATATCGCTTCGGCGCTTCGGCGCATCTTGTCGGCGCATCGTGTCGGCGCATCGGCACATCGTCTCTGCGCTTCGGCGGATCGTGTCGGCGCGTCGGCGTACTGTCTCGGCGCATCGGCGCCCTTTCATTTCTGAGGTCGCCGACTCGCCGACACGATACGTCGACGCGCCGAGACGACACGCCATAGCGCCAACACGATGCGCCGAAGCGCCGAGACGATACGCCATAGCGCCGAGAAGATGCGCCGAAGCGCCGACACGATACGCAGAAGCAATATAAACGTCGCAATCTCGTATTTTTTTTCATATGTGGCTACAAATTGGGCGAAGATACGATGAGACGACGTTAATATCACTTCGGAGCATCGTGTCGGCGCGTCGGTGTATAGTCTCGGCGCGTTGGCGCCCTTTCATTTGTGAGGTCGCCGACGCGCTGACGCGATACGCCGACGCGCCGACACGATGCGCCGAAGCGCCGAAGCGCCGACACGATGCGCCGAAGCGATATTAACGTCGCGTGTATTATTTTTATCTGTGGCTATAAAATGATGCAGTACCGTTTGAGTCAAAAGTAAATGTTAACACAACAGCTATAAATTACGGTGACACAGAGGTGATATGCACTACTTTTTTTCTCGTTCCCACGAGATATTAACTCGAGGGAACGAGATACTAGCTCGTGGGACTGAGATGCTAACTCATGGGAACGACTCATGGCGAGGGAACGACTTACTATTTCGTGGGAACGAGATGCTAACTCGATCGAACGGCTTAGTACCATCTTACAACATGCTCGTTTTTGTCGGCCATGGTATTATCAAAACATATATACGGAAACATTTGATGAGTTCTCTAACTCGTGGGAACGAAATAATAACTCGTGGGAACGAGATACTAATTCGTTCCCTCGACTTAGTGTCTCGTTCCCTTGACTTAGTATCTCGTTCCCTCGACATAGTATCTCGTTCTCATGAGTTAGTACCACATATGAAAAAAAACACACGAGATTAAGACGTTTATATCGCTTCGGCGTATCGTGTCGGCGCTTCGGCGCATCGTCTCGGCGCTTCGGCGACTTGTTTCGGCGTGTCGGCGTATCGTGTCGGCGCTTCGGCGACCTTCCATAAACACAGGTCTAAGTCGCGAAACTACTATGGCGGTAACAGGACACCGTAAACCGCTAAGCAGGGAAATTTGATGCGCTTTAACAATACCGATGTTTGGTTCCGAGCATAGCATGAATCAAATCCCCGTCGGCATTGACGTGACCATAGTCGGATCACAGTGATTCCATTAAACTGGTGGACACGCAGGAAAACAAAACAACGTTGATAACGTTACATTATTGCGTTGTTGTCTGGACAAGTTATGCAATATTTCTTAGCAAGTTTAATACTATGCAAAAAGAAATCCTTCCAGACCTGGATTTCATTGGTGGTTACTGTAAACCGCTTATGGGAAGTTACCACTGCGAGGACTATGGAGTCTCTACTCTTTTACTCTCCCCGACTTAACTCCCTTGGCTGGTGTTTTACAGGAATGGCGTACGCGATGTTGGCCGAGATGCCGCCAGTCGTGGGCCTCTACATGTCGTTCTTTCCGGTGCTCTTGTACTTCATCTTCGGCACATCACGTCACATCTCTATGGGTACCGAAAGCTGACCTATTACGTTCCTATTAAAATATATATTTTTGTATTCATGATTTCAATCAACTCAACATAATGTCATATCAGCATTGCACTGATTAATGGAAACACACTGGTATTGTATGTTTTTAATGAATAATAAGGTTTCTTTATTGGTAAAAATAAAACAAAAACCCTTATTGCAAAACTATAATACTACTTATCATCATTTTAAACTTCAACCGTTCAGTATGGGAATATATTGTATCTCTAAGTACGTGTATACTGATGATTACCTGCGCTGCCCCTTCAGGATTTAGCATAACCATAAAACACATCGTTGAGCACTGTCTTCTCCATCGAAGGTAATTAGAAATAAACATAAATAAATAAAGCAAACATAAATAATGTATTTCTAGGCCCATATCTACAAATCTCCTAAGGAAAATCTTAACTTGAGTCATATTTAAGCGAAATTAAAAAAACAAACAATTTTCTTTGTGAAAATACAACGAAATATAACCGAAAAAAGGTAAAAAAAGAAGAATCTGTTCATTCTTAAACAGAGTTAAACAACTTACGACAAAATAAACTTTAAATAAAGTAGCAACAGACTTACGGAATTTTATGATTTTAAAGAATTTACTTAAGTTTCCACTAAGGAGCTTTGTTTATATGGGCCCTGAAGCTTATACGAACGACCATTCCACTGCGGGTCGTAGGCACGGTCGCCGTGGTAAGCCTCCTCACGGGATCCGTGGTGGCCAGGTTCTACACGAAGACCGCGCCCACTGCTTTTGATGACCCGGGGGCCAACACGACTCTGTCACCGAATGTGACGCTGGGGGTCCTGGATCCGGCGTCTGTTACCGAGCCCGACCTGCCGATAGAGACCAAACTGGGCATCGCTATGTCTATCAGCATGCTCGTCGGATTTGCACAGGTACTTGCCTGGTGGACCTAGTCTTCTCGCAGACTGTTGTTCTTTGGTTATTTTAGAGACAAGACAATATATGGAGTAAAATCTTGCATATAAAACTAAAATAACGTATCAGAAATACATCGTAATGTCTAAAGGAAGAAATGATACAAATGAACGAAAACGGTACATATGAAATATGCTATTATACCATCGTTAGTATAGGTTTAATACTGTTTTATTGCTTTTCATTTATATACAAGTGACAAACACATACAAATATAGCATGGTGTTGACATAATAAATAATAAATATTGACATGCTTCTAAAAAGCAAAGGGGTAGGATCACAAGTTTTTGCAACATTAGATGACGACCCTTCCCATATGGTTAGTTTTCCAATACATTTAGGAAATACAAGTAATTGTAATTGTTAAGCTTTTGCGCTATTAACATATCACATCATGTTAAAGTGTGGATTCGTTTATTGCAGATCGTAATGGGAGTGCTCCGCATGGGTTTTGTCACCACGTACATGTCCGACCCGCTAATTGCTGGCTTCACTACCGGCACGGCTATTCATGTAGGAACCAGCCAGGTTAAATACATCTTTGGACTCAAGTTGCCCCGCACAGACGGCATGTTTCAAGTCATCCAGGTTCGTTTATACATGACAATTGATTTAGTACATGTATACAATTTATGTTGTTTTTTTTAAATCAAATATTTAAAAGCTATTAATTTCATTCTTATACATCAACAACAGTTCATGGTCTGACTAGAGAAACATTGTACCATGCAAGGAGGTGTCAAGTAGCAATATCGCAAAACTAATAAAAGCTAACCAAAATGCCATTTGTATAAAGAAACGTAGATTTTCATTTGAACTTCTAACACAAACAAATACACAAACAATACACTACAATTTTCTGTATTCAGTGAAGATGAATATGTAGCTATACTGCGGAATATTGTCTAATATATGGGCCGTCAGTATTCATATTCGTCGAAGTGTTTCACGAGACAATGCATTTGTTTAATCATTTGCAAGTTTAATGTATATCTAGTTCATTATTCCGCGTAATACCAGTAACTGTTTAGCTATTTGACAGTTGCCAATTATACAGACAGACAGACAGACAGACAGACAGACAGACAGACGGACGGACAGACAGACAGACAGACAGACAGACAGACAGACAGACAGACAGACAGACAGACAGACAGTTTATTCAAGAATTGTACAATGTTGCATATAAATAACGAAATAAGCCAACATGGCCCCTGGCCCCGTGTTCACAAAACTTTGTATTGAAATTGAAAACAAATTTAACTTGACGAAGAAAATTGATTTCCAGTGACATCGATGTCAAATTTGGTGTTCACAAACCATTTTAAAATCGATGATGCGTGACACTGAAAATCGATTTTAACGACATCGATTTTTTATTGCTTGTTGTGAACGTAAGCGGTTTAGCGGAAACGGAAGTGTTAATGCTTACATTCGTCTGCTAAAATATCTTGGTCAACATCCGAAAAAGCATTTGCAGTACAGCTGATCAACGATCGGTATGATCAGCTGTACTGCAAGTTTAAAGGAGCCACGCTGGGTGCGAAGAAGAAAGAAAAATCATGGAAGGAATTGGCAGAAACCTTCAACAGGTATTTCCTCATTTCTTAAGAACAATCAATTAGTTTTAGACTTTATTGTTGTGTGTCTGTGTGTATATCGATGTTTATGAGGCCCTTCCGCACCTGATGTGTGGACCCGGAGTGTGTACTGTAATTTGTACCTAATTAACTTACTAGAGACTCACGAAAGTTTGGACGAATATTGAATCATAGCTGCAATTTTTAGCTATTTGTTTTTTACTTAAATATATTTTAATTTTGGTGTGGTCTTGTGCTGTGGGGGAAAACCGGAGTAACCGGAGGAAACCCCACCTGTCCGGTATGGTGACCAATCTCACGTGTGCCTGGAGTGGTCAGCAAACCCGGTACGCCTAGGCGGAAGCGAGTGTACCAACCACTGCGCTTGCCGAACAGCCACTTTAAATGTGTTCATGGTTAGTCATGACGATGTAATAAGTTATCACTTTACATCAATAACATATGCAATGAAGGCAATCACAACAACAAGATTTACATTATTAAATACATTTTTTATAGGAATAAACACTATTTAAACAGTCGTGAAATGATGAAAACAAAACTCATCGTTTTTTTATTTGAAAATAAACTAATGACAAGAAAAAGATTACAGTTAAATCTATATATGTACACTGATTTGTACAAATTATAGTGTTTTGTAACCATTTCTTTTTTGTTGTTGTTGTTATTTTCAACCGAAAGTAAAAGGTCATGGTCACATGCCACATGTAAAACAAAACAAAATGGCCTAATGGTATTCTGATGTAAAAAAGTCTGGATCATTTTGTAAACAGGTACCCCTGTATATTACAGGTGTATATTAAGTTTATTGGTAGAAAGTATGTTATATTTTACGTATATGTAACATTTATTTTGCATTAATTTGAAAATAAATATATGAGGCCTGTCGTGGGAAAACTGGGCTCAATGCAAGTGAGTAAAGTGTCGTCTCGGATCAGCCTGTGCAGTCCACACAGGCTAATCCAGGACGGCACTTTCCGTCTACAGTGGAATTATGTTTAGAAGAGACTTAATAGAAACAGAAAATACCATAAAAGCAGAAAGTGTCGTCCCGGATTAGCCTGTGCGGACTGCACCGGCTGCTGCGGGACAACACTTTACGCACATGCACATGCAATAAGGCCGGTTTTCCCATGGAACGCCACATATATATAATTTTACTGAACATTGAATGTTTCCACATATATCCTATGCGGTGTGTTTATGTGATTACATAGCCGTTATTAGGTCTTATTCTCAAGCGTAAATATTATCCTTTTTTGCACAAACCCAGTCCCGAGTTTCCCAGTTGATGGTTTGACTTGCATATTCTTCATTTGGATTCACTTAAGCTATCTGGCGTGAGGCGACACATCCGACTCGCGGAGTTCTAGTTGAAGATTTAATATCATACTAGCTGACAATACATCTCTTCAAAGGGTGAAATCATAAAACTTTATTTTGAAAGAATTCAAGATTCTTTTGGTCATTTAGCACTATTATTTCATTAAAATATTAGATGAATTTGAATACTGGCTTTATTTCAGTTCCAGTGTTGCCCAGGCTGTAAGAACTGTCATACAAATTAAGGATATGTATGCCCAGCTGAAGTGTAGAGGTATTTTCTAGATGTCAAACATTATGTATTTCCAAATAATTTTACGGTCACTTTATTTAGTATTAACAACAGTCAGAATGAGTTTTCATACTATATAGTTGGAAGGAATTGTCAATTCATGCATAAACCATACAAGTACAGCAGTATTCACGAATAAATTTTGAAATCAGTTGACCATCGTCCACTAAGCCAGCTAGAAGGACTCGAATGGACTATAGGTTGTAGGTTTACTTCACGTTTTTTGATGTAATCTTTTATTGAAATAATTTTAAAAAGTCATGATTGTAAGACTGTCTTTAAGATAATTTGTCTTTTTTAAAGTTTGATTTTCTTATTGACTTAAGGACATTCAATTGATGGACCATCGGTTCAGTTATCTTTTAATTCTTCAAGGACCAAGCAAAAATTTGATGAAACCGGTCCATGCTTCACTATTTAATCGATAAGGCTGTTTCATATTGCCTGAATCAACATGAAATGGTCGGAAATTTTGAAATAAAATCTAAACAAAGTACCTAATCACTTAAAATGATAATGTTGTAATATGGAAAATAAGTTAGCTAATTATAATTTAGTTCGAGACAAATATCTGGACAATGTATTTTTTACTGCATAACTTTTCAATTTCAAAAGAACTAAATTTTGCTTCATTTTTCTTGCCTTTCATGCAGAGGGGTCAGGTCATTTTAAATTGCCTGAAAATGTTTGTTTTTTCTTGTCATTGTCTTCGAGCGTGTGGATTATTTCAAAGACTGTTAAATATCATTTAAAAATATATAATGTATACCGTTGTGTCCTGTAGTTTTGTGGCAACATGTTTTACTTAAGAGCATAAATAACTAACATGCTTTAAACATGCTTACTTTTCAGCCAACAAGAAAGAATCTGACAAGAAGGAAACTGGTGGGGGCCCTCCAGTGGTGATGCATGCCATTGATGAACTGGTTATAGACGTGATAAGGAATATAAGCCACAGCTTATTGGCATTCCTGGTGGCATTGAATCAGGTAGTTTAAATACAAGTTTACAATTATCTCCATACTGTTACTTTTGATATCAATGTAAATTTGTACTGTAATTAATTTTATGCTGTGTAAGTACTTAAAGCATGGTATTACTTTTAGCAGTCCAACAATTATTTAATTAGCTCCTTCTCTAGCTACTTGGGTGTTCGAAACCATTTGATATTTAAATTTTTTAGTTTTTATGTCGCCGAAGGAAACTTCGTGGCCATATAGTAATCACATCGTCCATCCATCTGTCCGTCTGTATTGACCGCCAACTCGGTCAATAAGCAAACACTGGCTGAAATGAATTTTCCATCCAATGTTCATGCTTATATTAGAGTTGCTTTCCTTTAGGTGTTGTTGCAACCACTGATGAATTTGATGCCCCTGCTGAAATTGATGTTCCGCTTGATGAATCTGCGTCCGTAGTTTCTGCTACCAGTGTGGACATCAGTGGCGGGAGAGGACACGAACGAGCCGTAGCCCTCTCCAAATTTACAATATTAACAAGGAATAATACTGTCTCAGGAAAAAAACGATACCGCTCACGGACTTCCATACGTGTCAACGTCTCCAGCGGATTCGTTCGATCGCGAAAGACCCTTCTGTCGACGGAAATTCTGCCATGAGCATAACGAGCGCGACGAACTCGGCGTTCAATGTCGGCCATGTTGTTATTATTTTACCATGTGATTGACATCGATTTTCATTTTGAAGACGCCCAAAATCGATTTCAATTTGTTGACATCGATTGCCAATTTAAAATTGATTTTCGATGTCAGTTGACATTGATTTTGTTTGTGAACACCATCTTCAAAAATCGATGTCAATATGTGAAAATCGATGTCAACTGCGATCAAAAATCGATGTCAGAAAGTTTTGTGAACACGGGGCCTGATCGTCATGATAATAACAATTTTACAATTTTACAAAGGGAATATATATCTAAGTAATAGCTAAAAGAAATCTGTATTGTATTCTCATGCTTTACACGAATAATTTCTATCTGAGTAATTTATACAATTTATCTGTACTGTATTTTCATGCTTTACAAAAATAATTTATAATTATCAAAGCAATACATAAAAGTAAACTGTACTGTGTTTTCATGATTAACAAAAATTGTTTATATGTAAATAATATATAAACGTGATTTGAATTGTATGCTTATGTTTTACAAAAGCAAGTTATATGTAAGTAGTAAATAAAAAAAATCTCTTGTTTAGTATCATGTTTTCCAAAAATATCTGATATCTTTGTACTACATAAAAGTAATCTAAGTAATACATAACAGTTATCTTTACTTTATTATCATGCTTCACAAAACTTATTTATATTTAAGTAATACATAAAAGTAACAAATACAGTATTCCCATACATTACACAGATAATTTATATTTAAGTAATACATAAATGTAATATGAACTGTATTCTCATGCTTTACACACACACACACACACACACACAGAAAAACAAGCATGTACATGACTAGTACATAGAAGTGATATGTACTGTATATGACATAATGCAATAGTATTAAATGACGTTAGTATTATATATTGACTTTGTTTCTCATTTCAAACGCTCTATATGCATAAACAGCTAGTAATTTAATAGTATTTGGATTCTGTGAGGAAAATTACTCTCGAGCTTTTTAAACATGCTTGGGTGACGTCCATAATATACTGGTATGTATGTGTGTCTTAATTGTGAGTATATGTTACATTAAAAATAAAATGATATTCATCTTCGAGAACATGGCAAACTGAGCAAACTCTATTACTAATATCAGTATTATTCCACCTTCCCGTCTCAATAAGTAATCTGTGTGACGACAATCGTAACTTGCTGAGTGCAATTCTATACTTCTCAATGTTAACACATTTCAGGTAAAATTGGAGTTCAAAGCAGAAAATAGTTCTATAAAATAATGCCCTTGAAGAGCCATTTATGCTTCCTTCTACACCTTGGACAAACTTGATTGTCAGTCATTCTTTGCTTAAATACGGAAAAGGAACCATTATGATAACCAACACTTTGTGCCAACCAGACATGATAGAATCCCAATGAACTAAGAATAGATTCGACTTGACTTGCCCAGTTGGTCTTTTGGGGGTTACTTTCAATATCGTCTAGCATGATTTTAATTAATTTATGTTCTAGAGAACAGATCACCTTAAACCAGAACTTTATCATATACATTTTACTCATAGTTAAAAAGTTAAGTCTCCCTGTCTCTGATAATATAAAGTCATTTTATGTGCTAATTTTGACATGTAATATATATTTCATAAACATAGTATGCACTCGTTCTATGTGCGCCATTTTTTTAAATCCCCACACTTCAGAGCCATAAAGTAATATTGGTTTAAAAAGCTTGTCAAAAAGCTCCAATTTGTGATCCGTGGCTATATTAACAAACTTACTTAGGTACTGTTTAAGCTTAAAAATAGCTTTTGGATCCTGCCCAGTTAATGTCTGGGTTGCTTCTCTAAATGAACCCCCTGCTGTAAATACAATTTATTTACAATTTCAATATTATTTCCGTTGTATAGAAAATGCAAGCTTTGATTTATTCTTCCACCTTTTCTGAATATTAATACTTTTGTTTTGCTAATATTAACCTTCAGCTTCCAGGTTTTGCAATTATCACAAAGAATATCAAGATTATTTTGAAGATTTTGCGGAGAATCAGCAACAATTACAATAGCGTCCGCATACATGAGTAGGAAGAATTTTAGCATGCCTATATCAATACCACTTGCACCTTTGGAATACAGTATATCCTCCAAGTCATTGATACACAAAGAGAAAAGAATCGGGGACAAACATTCTCCTTGTCTTGGACCTAAATGACTCTCAAATGCACTTCCGATATCATTCTGATGTTTTACTTTTGTGTACACATTAGTATACATTGATTTTATAACTGTAAAAAGTCGTCCTCGAATACCGAGCCTGTATATTTTGTACCAAAGGTTATCCCTTACAATGTAATCAAACGCCTTTGTAAAATCAATACAACAACAATATAACTGCTTGTTTTGATTTAAAATATGTGTTATTAAATCGTGAAGTGCAAATACGTTATCCGTTGTTCCCATTTTCGCCCGAAATCCAGCTTGGGCTTCAAGCAATACATGGTAATTTTCAGCCCAGTTGGATAGCCTACTATTAATCAAATTTGTGAACAATTTACCCATGACACTTCACAAAGTTATCCCTCTAAAAGTATTCGCGTCATTTAAATCTCCTTTCTTATGTATAGGTACAATAAAACCTTCGGTCCATTTATCTTGAAAATATCCAAGACATAATATTTTGTTGAACAATTTAAGCAAATAAGGTGAAAGTTCATCTCTGCCATTTATTATAAATTCGTTTAAGATCAGATCTGGCCCCGCACTTTTTTCCAGTTTTTAGATTGGCAATGCCTTTGGATAATTCTTCGGTAGTAAAAGGGGTATCGAGTTCCTCAAACATAGAATTTAATTCAGTTTGCATTATATGGTTATTAAAATAGATAATATCGTCGTCGGCTTGGAACAATCGATCATTAGGATCATTTATAGATCTGAAATATTCTGTAAAAATATCTGTACTCCGCTTAGTTTGCCTGTGTTTAAAATTGCCCTTCTTTAATAAATTCCAGTAATCTTTTGCGTTTTTATATTTAGCTTTATTTAATTTTATTGGGTTTTCCTTAAGCTGATGAAAGTGCAGTTTCCGCACGCTACTCTTGTATTTACTTCCTGCCGCAGTCATGAAGTGCCTATGTTCTTCAGAATTATTTCTCCTAAAGTTATTTAATGTTTTATAACAAATTCTTTTATCATCTGCACATATTTCGTTATATTAATGATTATGTTTAAAACGGTTATTAGTTATGTTATTAAATTTATTATGGTTGTGCTTTTTACAGAATAGAGGCTTGCATATGCCATCCATTCTTTCAAGAAATTCATTAAGACTTGAGTCAATTTCTTGACATGATGACGCATTTTCAACAGTGTTTTCCAATAGCGATAAATTGTTAATAAAGTCAGAACACCTTAGCAATTGCTCATATAGATCCTTTTTTCGTTATCCCACCTACAACTATATGAAATGTTTTCATGGTTAGCAGGGTATGAACAATCAGTTTGCATTGAATTATCTTGTTTACAATCAAAACAAAATCCAATAAGGCAATGATCAGACAAAATGTTAGGACTATGCACCTTAAATTGAGTAAACGCCTTTAAAAAACATTCGTCAACAATACAGTAATCAACAACAATGGATCCATTACTACCGACATACGTATACGATCCAACATTTTTGTCCTCGCCTACACGACCATTTGCTATTCTTAAACCTGTTTGTAACAAAGTCAATTAAAAGACGCCCGTTTTGATTTACTGATGAATCAGCTCACGTTCTTGGCAATGTATTGTCTGTGCTATAATCATCAGGCAAAAAATTCTGATTTTGTAGATCTAAGTTATCGTTTTCAACAAAGTCACTTAACATGCAGACACGCGAATTTAAATCTCCTAAAACCATAAATGAACAGTCAACATCACCAAGTTTCTCTCTTATGCAAAACATATTACCTTGTATAACATCAAATATTATTTTCAATAAGATAATTTCTACTTGAGTTAGCTACAAGTACAAACAAGTGCTTCGATTGTTTAAAAAAGCGCCCATCAATCTTAATCCATAGGTGAGAATCGCTATGCGACTATATGAACATATTATCGGTAACAAACTGGTTTCGTACATAAATCAATAATCCGCCAGAGCTTCTTTTAGCAGACGACAATTTGTTAGATCTGTTCAAAATAAAACACTGAAAATGTTCAACATCATAATTAAACTCATCACCGCCCCAAGTTTCAGTGAAACAAATTAAATCGTTCGTTTGAAAAAGTGATACAATTTTAGGTGATAACTACGGAATCCGGTTAGGCCATATGAAATATCGTGTCTCGACCATTGAACCCGAGGCACGAGAATTGCGCGAAACACGAAGCGAGACACGATATTCCCGCGAGACATGAAGCGAGGCACGATATTGTAAAACGATATATCGCACTGTCGCAGCATCCCATACCACGAAATCTCGCAGTAAAATATCGTGTCTCGCTTGGTGTTTCGCTCAAGTCTCGTGTCTCGCTTCATGTCTCGCGTTAAAATATCGTGCCTCGCTTCGTGTCACGCGCAATTCTCGTGCCTCGCGTTCAAAGGTCGAGACACGAGATGCGAAGCGAGACACGAAGCGATACACGATATTCAGGCGAGACACGACTCGAGGCAAGATATTATATCGTTCAAATATCGCCCGATTCACGTGTTTCACGGTAGATTGCAAACCACGAAACACGAAGCGAGAGGCGAGACACGAAGCGAGGCACGGTATTGTATCGTTTATATATCGCACGATTATCGAGTATCGTGTCTCGCTTCGTGCCTTGCTTCGTATCTCGCGCAATTCTCTTGCCTCGCGATCCAAGGTCGAGACACGAGATGCGAAGCGAGACACGATATTCAGGCGATACTCCATATTCGGGCGATATTTGAAGGATACAATATCGTGCCTCGCTTCGTGTGTCGCCCGATTCTCGTGTCTCGCTTCGTGTTTCGAGTATCGTGGTTTGAAAATCTACCGCGATACTCGAGATTCGGGCGATATTTGAACGATATAATATCGTGCCTCGCTTCGTGTCTCGCCTGAATATCGTTTATCGCTTCGTGTCTCGCTTCGCATCTCGTGCCTCGACCTCTAAACGCGATGCACGAGAATTGCGCGATGCACGATATTTTACCGCGAGACACGAAGCGAGACACGAGAATTGCGCGAAACAGGAGGCGAGACACGATATTTTGCCGCGAGATATCGTGGTATGGGATACTGCGACAGTGCGAGATCTCGTGTTACAATATCGTGCTTCGCTTCGTGTCTCGCGGGAATATCGTGTCTCGCTTCGTGTTTCGCGCAATTCTCGTGTCTCGCCCTTGCCGTAAGAGGCACGATATTTCATATGGCACTAACCGGATTCCGTAGCTAACAGTTTATTATTACTTTTCGTTACAAGGCCCTGTACATTCAACAATGCACATCTGAAGCTGTTCACGTTTTGGCCGCTACGACCGTCCCATTTATTGACCGCCAGCGAAGGTGAAGTAGCTCTCACGTTAGTATTAGAGTTGTTTTGGTGGGATTTCGTGCACCACGTGCACTAATTACTGACCGTGATTTGGATTTATTCGCTGTTGGTTGTTCCTTGGTGGTTTTCCTTCCACGTGAAGTTTGACTGCTTACAATGTCAACTGATTGCGGCGGTGTGAATACGTCGTGTAGACTGGTCCCCTGATGGTCACCATTAGCGCTACCAGTTTTATGTGCACTTTCGATGGTAGTTGAGCGACCCGGATTCACACTTGATGTCGCAGGTTGGGTCAAAGGGTTGGGCGGCCTTTTCGCAGCGGGGGCGAATGTTGCTGACTTGCCGATGTGGGCATTGTGTCCTCTCTGCGCTCAGTGTGTCCAAGGACGGTGTTAGAGTTCATACGTGGTTTGTATGGAGTATTTCTAAGTGTTTTGGGGGATATAATTTCATACTAATCAGGGAACTCATCGCGAACCAGGCAATCGTTTACATACAAGGCAGCTGGAAATCGTAGCTGGACTCTGTTATGTTTGTTTTCCCTGTACCATTTAAAGTCTGGCCAACAACGTTTCCTGGCAGCTCTGATGTCTTCAGGGTAGTCCCTGTCTACGGCAAGGCTGGACCCTGCAAGTCGCTTCGCGTTGCGCATAACCGAGTCCACTTCGCTTTTATTCAGACGATTTACAAGTATAGGACGAGAAATCAAGAAATCGATTGCATCTTGTCTCGGTGATGATTCTCTACTTTCCCTATAACCATATATAATCAAATTCGCATTTTTACTTTGTGCTTCCATGTTGAGGATTTTGTAGTTAAGACATTTGATTTTAACCTCATTGGCGATGCAGACAATGACACTTGATTTCGCTCTAAGGCCTGTAATTTAGCAAAGAAAACGATCAATTTTGCATTTATGTCAAGGGTCTCATATGTCTCAAGCTCAACACTACAGGTATTTTGTCTAGCACGCTTACGTGAATGCTCGACGGTTGTCCATTGTTGTTCACCTGGACCTTCACCTGTACATGTATCGGGTGCCGCCATTGTGATATTCTCCACCCGTGCACATCCAAACATATCAATATTTTCCATTTCCTCTGACTTATTTAGAATATCTAGCAAACTTTTACTATCACTATCCATACTTGATGATTATTATGGAAGTTTGTGATATTTTTAGTCCAGAACAAGCGTTTTATCCTTCTTAAAACGAGAATACAAGAATATGAAGTTTTTATACGCTAACGTTCATCAGAGCTCCGTTGCTTTCAGACTTACAAGCACATTTTCATGAACATCCACAAGTCGAACATCGCCACCCTGGTCATCTCCCTTATCTGCGTGGTGATCATCTACACCGTCAAGGTCCACATCAACAAGAGATTCAAGCACAAACTCAAGATTCCCGTCCCCATCGAACTGTTCGTGGTTAGTAGTGTTGGTAACCTTTATTTGAATAAGACCAATTTCGGACTACCAGGTTTCACAAAGCTAGTTGTGGTTCATGAATTGTTCGACATTAGAATAAGACCCCTATCTGCATCAGCGCCTCCAACCGACGTGTTCGCAGTTAATGATGTTCTTCATCTTTCATTTGAATAAGATCGAACTCTACTTTTACATTCCCGATGAGCTTTTTGTAGATATTTTTTACCATTAAAAAAAAAAGACTGTGTCGAAGAACCCGTATCGTCGCAATGTCATTTATAACAACCAATATTCGTTTTATCCGAAAGTGAAGAAAAACACTTAAAAATAAAGTACGTGTAGCTATTAATTACTGTGTTAAAATCTAAGAAATACGATGGTTTAATTCTGTGAATAGTTTCTGGATGTATGTTCTCCATTTATTAACAGTCAACAGAGACAACTATCAAGATAAAAATATCTTGTCCAACGAAATGATACTCCACAATGTTATTTATGTATATATATTTTTTTACATCTAAATCTATAAATGCAAATTATATTCTAAAAGAGTCTTTGGCCTTTTAAGTTTTAAACTTATTCCAACATAGTGGTGATAGTTTTTTAACTTTTTAAATTTAATTATGGTTAACCAAAATTGAATGTTATAATCCCGTATTTTAATTGCAATTTGCATAAATTAGCAAATAAAATTCAATATTAAAGGGACCATGTCAACGAAAAGGGCCTCTTTAATTTAGACATACATAATGGCATATAATAACGGTTAAAATAAATATATAATGGGGAAAAAGTTTTCGCATTCTTAGACAAAAATCAATTTGTAATATGGGTCGTGTTTGTTTGGACCTTTTATTGTTTACATTTTGACGTCAGAATTGTATGTTTTGTATAGCCGTAATTACACACGTTTCCTTATAAATCAGAATAGCGCAGTTAGTTAAAGCGCTGTCTACTGTCATTTCTTCGTATGACACCCAAGTCGTGAGTTTGATACCCGCATGGGGTTTTATTTTTTACAAACATTTTTGCATTTTTGTTTTACTGACTATGTCATGATGTATTATATATTTTGTTTTATATTTAATTTATATGTCATAGTATAGTGCATTTCTGTCAACTAATATCGTTTATAGTGCAATAGGAAACCAATTGTTCATTGACATAGTCCCTTTAAATTGTGATATTCATAGGTTATAGCGGGGACTCTGGCATCCTACTACGGGTTCTTCCATGACAATTACGGCGTCAAGGTCGTTGGGTATATTCCCAAAGGGTTAGTACACATTTATAATTTTGCCAATTGTATATGCGTTTTACTGTCAATAGTTCGCTATAATTAGTGTTAAACAATACGTGAAGTACTAAACCGATGTAAGAGAACATTTTCATATACGGTGCAATCATTTTCTTATTGCACCGTTTATTGTCCATGTCATGTTTATTCTTTTGATGTATTATACAGTGAACAATATTAACATAGTGCATCAACGTGTAAAGCGATTATAAAAGAGTACACATAAATGGAAATAATGGACTGTTATAAATATATGAGTAAACCAAAACACTGTTAACACCGAACGATCGGCCCGGTCCCGAATCCGTTCGGATTTTACTTGTGCTGCTGTATTGTCATGTTAAGCTCGAAAGTCAATGAGAAGAATTCCGACCAGTTTAATACTGGCATAGAGGTTTTCACAGCTAACTACCCTTTAACCATAATACACGTTATACTTACTATTCTTTCTCAAACAGTCTCCCCAAACCGAGTGTGCCGAGTTTCTCTGGCGCTGACAAGTACATCACGGATATCCCCATCATCGCCATCATATCCTTCGCCCAGTCCGTGTCCCTTGCCGCCCTGCTCGCCAAGAAACACAAGTACTCCATTGACTCCAATCAGGTTTGTTAAGCCTGCATACATTACATAAAACCGCAAAACAAACAGTGTCTTATGACGAGGATAGTAAAACCCTCCCAAATCAACACGCGTTTAGATAGAATGTTCTTTTAACACGGGATTGAGCTCGGAAAGCAATCTGCTCCAGTTGAAAGAGAACCTATTCAGATTAATCAACATCTCTTGTGTAATCTTCTTCAGGAGCTGATTGCCTATGGAGCAGGCAACATTTTCGGCTCGTTTTTCTCGTGTTACCCGTTCGCTGCGTCCGTCTCGAGGAGTTCCGTGCAAGAATCCGCTGGAGGCAAAACTCAGGTACGTTTTGAACCGTGTCATGTGTGTATGAAACCGTATGCCTGTATGCCATGTGTTTGACTTTCTAATTGCATATTGATTTGCAGGTTATATACTTTCTATAAAGGGATCACTTTTTCAATAGCTGTTACATAACTACTACACTAAATGTAAATCGTGATTCAGTTTCTTTTCCTCTGACCCAAATATTGAATATGTATTTATTTCCGTTTTATAACCTGTCTGGCCATGTAATTGCTTCTTCGCAAAGATGTTGTTGTCATGGATCTTTGGACCTTATACGTACAAGTAATAATACACAAGCTATCAAAATATAATAAGTCTTTAAAAAAAATTATTGACTGTAACGATTTTAATACTTGAAAGGGCACATTTGTTCAGACATGCAGATGGTACCATAATCCACAATTTCTACGCAGTACACTAATATTTTTTATTGACTGATACACAAGTATAATGTTATTGCTTAACATTTCTGATGTGAACCAGACTCTATCATACAAACTCACGTCATTTACAGACGTTTAAAAGCCTGATTTATGTACAGTTCCAGAAACAAGTTATGTGGCGCGTCGTGATAAAACCGGTCTTAATGCATGTGCGTAAAGTGTCGTCCCGGATTAGCCTATGCAGTCCGCACTGGCTAATCCAGGACGGCACTTTCCGCCTACAGTAGATTTATGTTTAGAAGAGACTTCCTTGAAACAGAAAATACCATACAAGCGGAAAGTCCCGTCCCGGATTAGCCTGTGCGGACTGCACAGGCTAATCCGGGACGACACTTTTCGCACATGCATTAAGACCGATTTTCTCAAGACGCGCCACTTGAATGATACAAATACACATTCTCTTGCAGATTGCTAGCATATTCTCGGCTACCATGGTTTTGGTAGTGATTCTTTGGCTGGGGCCGTTGTTTGAATCACTTCCAAATGTAAGTACACCAGTACTTGTTTTCTGTCTTCCGTGCAGTTATAAGCGCATTGTCATAATAACTACTAGACCGTCTAAAATATGGCAAAGGCACTAATCAATTTCCAGTGATATATGATAACAATCACGACAATAACATGCATCGTTTTCCCAAATCGAAGCGGATAATTGAACACATTATTCTTTCACACTGTGATATACGGTTCTGTCATTGGGATACGAGACTGGACTGTGATCGGGTTGACAATCCTGCTCACGAAAGTGTATTACATTAATTTCATACGAAATCCACTTCAGAAACAATCATTTAGCGTCAAATAACTTCGCGGCACTTAAAATAATGAGTTTATGATCTACAACCGAAACGTTCATTTAAGGTACATATAACTAAACATTAGTATCGTCTGTTTAATTACAAAATAATCGAAATATGAAAATGTACGTATATGAAATTACATTATAAATAGAACACGTCTTTTTTTCAGTGCGTGCTTTCCGCTATCATAGTTGTCGCCCTAAAAAGCCTCATTATGCAGGTGTTGGAACTGCCAAAAGTATGGAAGACATCCAAATACGACTTTGTAAGTGGCATTGTAGCTTTGTGAATGTTTGAGGCTTAAATGTTTAAGTGTACGTATAACAATTAAACACATTTATGCTGTTCTGTTGAACAGCCATTAAGACATTCCTCAGGTAACAATCCAACGAGCAATTAGTAGTTCCTAACTTTTAAATTGTAATAAAGTTTTTTATAGTTATTGTTACATGAATTACGAGGGAAGAGAATGCACAGAGAAAACTTTAGTACTGCATTTCAGAAATCAACTAGTTATAAGCGGATTTTATAATTACATATCAGCCATTTGTACCCAGTTTCCAATACTGACGCAGTAGTAAAACCAAATGGCATACCGAAAGTTTTGCAAATTGATCGTCTTGAAATCTTTACTTCATGGCCGCGGTGTCTGTTGGAACTCAACTTTCTTAATAAATAACCATGCAACCATACATTTTCGGTGCTAATTTCGTTTTGTCCTTTTCTATTTCCATCACAATTGTCTAAGATAGTCATGCATAAAGGAATTATTACTGTGTTGCAGTGGATCTGGCTGGTGACTTTCCTCGTGACTACACTCAGAACTTAATGTTCTATTATTATATATTTGATATCCCGTCTTTGCTATTGCAGTGCATCTGGTTGGTGACGTTTCTCGTGACCACGCTCCTGCACGTGGACTACGGACTCTTAGTTGGACTGGTGTTCTCCTTCTTCACAGTCGTCCTTAGAACTCAAGTGTACGTTGTATTCGTGTGTTCAGTGGTTTCATTATTTTATCATGACACTTGCCGATACTGAGTTTAATAGTGATAAAAGGACCGTTGTTTATTCTATAATAAAGCACGGGTGGAATATGGCTTTGATACTGAAGTATTTCGCTCAGTTTCCTTCAGTAAAGCTGGCATATATGCATCGTGCTTTCCATTGCTTTGTTTAAACTATTAACTATGCAAATATCTTCATGTTAACCATAGCGTGTATGTGTTTACATTTTTTAATTTGGAATGTTTGGGCTAGTTAAATAACAATTTTAATTATTCTATATATTTGTTACACTGATATTCTCATATCTGTGTGATTCAAAATTGTAGTAGTCGTGAGTTTATTAACCCATGTGTACTTGTTGGTAAGAAAAATGGATGCATATACATAATTCTGATATATGTAAAACGTTAACTATAATGGTTCAGCTATTACAACAATACGGTACATTAAAACCCGTTTCGAGTTGGATGTTAATGTCCGTTTACTTATATGTATTGGTTTTCTCTATTAAATATAACAGTAGTGTCTCTTAACCAATGACCTTTAAAACAACTTAGTTTCAAAACATTTGTCAGTAAATTATGCACCTAATACGTCAATCGTTGAACGTTTGATTGTGTAATTGTACGATACTTCAATTTGTTTGTTCAGTGCGAAGCCGACAAATTTAGCTGTAGTATCGGATTACAATATCTATAAAGACCCCAGATATTACATCAAGGTATGTCAACATTTACAATACAACGCTATGACAATGTAACTACATTGTTTATAGATCTATTATTAAATAGCAAAAGTGTTTTATTTCACACATTGATGCAAAACCACTAGTATGTAATAGTTGTAGCATCCTTTTACCGAAATATGTTAGTTATTTAACGAGCCAGCAGGACGAGGTTAAATAATTAATATCTTGAGGTCAAAGGGTGCCACACGTGTTTTATACCATATATACCTATCACATCGCAACTTGCCACTATGTCGATCCCATGGACGTTTCCGTGCAATAAGAAGCGTGCGTATAAATTCAAATTTTAATGTACCGCACGATACTTATTACACGGTAAACTTGCACATTAGGCTCCGCCCACCAGATACCGTTCTGAAATCACAGTTATTGAATACCGCAAAACAAAGAAATCTCTCTGAAATATGATAACAGTTTCTTTTCTGCATCAAGAAACATATTAATTGGGTTATATTTAAACTGTCAACATTTTTAGATTTCGAATTAAAATGAGTAAATAAATTCACCTAAGATAAGTAAATGTTTAATTTGATTAGTTATTAATAAGTTTTATGATATACTACAAAACAAATAAACAACTGTTATATTATAAAATAAAATACATAAAAATAAAAATACAGTTGTTATATACCATGACAATATAGTAAAATGCAAATAATCTTTTTTTTTCAGACTGCAGTTCACAAAACCATCACAGTGATTGGCTATCAGCACCCTATCTACTTTGCCAACGCCGACCTGTTTGTAAGGAACGTGTATCGCCTAGCAACCATCAAACCGGAAGTACTCCGAAAGCAGATTCGGCGTGCCTCAGAACGCCAAACGGTATGTACATTAAGACAGATTGAATTCAGACACTATTTTGGTTTGGTAGTGTAAAATGAATAATAGTACATTACGAATCGACTGTGGTATTATACGACGACTGCGGCCTTTAGGATTGTGAATTTCAGACCTGTGATGGTTTTTATCCCTTATATTTTTATAATCTACTCATCATACCAAGAAAAATAATTTTAATTCATAAAGGCGCATATACCTCATAAGCCTTACAGCGAGTTATTTTGTGTAAAGCAGGTTAGCAGTTAGTAGGTTAACAATGTAAACATGATTAACAATTATTAGAAACATTACCAAAATTTTTGGAATACAAATGACAAATTGGGGAATCAACCAAAGAGTTGCCAACATGCACACACACGAGTTGTTCTCACTGTTTTGTTTTCGCATAATCAGATGAATTTCTACAATCTTCAGGCCATAACGCCGATGACAAAGAGCCAGGATAGCATCATTTCCCTAAACGCCCAGCTGCCCATATGTGACCCCGTCAGCGTGTACCCCGTGGTGTTCGAGTACCCGATCAGTCACATCATCATTGACTTCTCCGCAGTGGCCTTCGTGGACTCTGTTGGCTGCAAAGTTATCAAAAATGTAAGCCTTTAATGCCTCTTAAAATACAAGTATGGCATAATATAATTATATACATACGGTTTACGGCAAAACTGAACGTTTTCAATTGCCAAAAAAACAACAAAAGAAAAAAAGGAAATCAGTGGTTGAACTTAGAATACGCGGTATGACAAACAGTAGCAGTCATTTTACCATCGGGCATATCCTCTGGATTGCAATATGAATTGTCTTGTTTAGCTGAATGCCATCTCTTGATTTCCATAGTAACCGTTTTTCAATTTACATCGGGATTCCTGAACGGGGTAATTTTGCCTATGCATTTTTGTAGTTAAGCTTTTCGTTATTATCATATCTGAAATTCCACATCAACTATTTTTCAGTTAATTGCACCCTCTTTCGTATTAACCTTTTGCGAGCTGATTGTCACATTCTGAACTCCGAATTAGTTTTTGTTGCTACCTTTTTTGCTACCAATCACATCTGAATGTCCACATCAACAGTGTTCAGTTAATTGTTTCCTCTGGAATGTCCTTGTCACCTTCCTTGTGGGTTCCGTATTAACTGTTTGTTTAGTTAATTGTCCAGTATACCACGAAAATTGCGAACAACATCACAGATAACCTGTGTTGAATGTACAAACACCAAGCATTGAATATCTGTTGTAATGGATAATAAATGTGGTGAACAATGCAGCTTAACAATGTTTTACAAAGTAATCATGTTTTCATTTGGGCAACCCTGAATTTTTATTTCCTGGGATGATCATGAAATTAATTGTTGTTTTTTTCGATGTCATTAAACAGGAGTGCTTCACACATCCAATGATAGGATTGAAAACATAAGTGCTTTGTCCTTGATTTTCTACAGCAATGCCCTCATCAGTGTGACGGCCGAACAGAATCAGTACCGATGTAATTGCCAATGGTATAACCACACGCACATTAATGGCTCTGAGTAAAAATGTTGCATTCATAGACAACACGTGAGATTCTATGTTATCACCAATCAAATGTTTTATTAACATTTCCAGTTAATTCAAGATTACGACAGCGTGAATGTTTCCGTATGGATGGCAGGAGTTTCAGGTATGTACTTTGAAATTCTGACTTCAAAATAGATGTCGTATAAACCATGAATTCATTAAGCGTTTAACGAAATAACGAAAAGTTGAATATACGAATATGAACTTTACTTAGAACAGTTACATATATATCACATTGAATTAGATTTACTGATATACGATACAAATTGTTTCAGTCATTCTTTCGTCAATATCTGTTATGCATATATCTTTACAACGCCATTCATATTCGGGGATATACAAAAAGCAATCCACAATCTGAATAAGAGGTCTGTCTTAAGGATAACGATCCAGTAATACGGTTCTTCTATAGGCCGAACATTGCAGACAAATCGTTGACTAATATGTCATTACATATTTATTATAACATTTTTTCCACGCGGTTATTTATACTTCAGATGACACATGGAACATTTTTGAGGAGACAGAAATACTTCTGAAACACAAAGACAATATTTACCTCTCCCTGGATGAAGCCATAAAAGCAGCTAATGAGGACCTTAACCGTGGTAGAAGCCGGACTGAAAACGGCGTAGAAAAGGTATAATAGCATGGTATTTAAGTAAAGATACGTTTGCGTCCAAAGTCATTTAAATAAGAAATACAATTTTATATTCTATAATACCTGTCTAGAACATTTGTATCAGACAGGCGTCTCTTCGTACTAGGTTTTCAACTTGTTACATTTATTTAAACAGTGTAACATTATAAAATGTGTGTGATGCAATGGATATACAACATGCACATTCAAACAATAAGATGAACCAGTTATAGACATTCACTCAGTATTTGTCAATGGAAATGGTCTCAAGAGGACAATTCAAACTGATACGTTAGACGTTTAGTTTACAATAAATGTGGCACGTCATGGAAAAACCGGACATAATGAATGTGCGTAAAGTGTCATCCCGGATTACCCTGTGCAGTCCGCACAGGCTAATCCGGGACGACACTTTCCGCCTAAAGTGAATTTATGGTTAGAAGACACTTCATTGAAACAGAAATACCATAAAAATGGAAAGTGCCGTCCCGGATTAGCCTGTGCGGACTGCACAGGCTAATCCGGGACGACACTTTACGCACATGCATGAAGACCGGTTTTCCCACGACGCGCCTCAATTATTTTATTCTGTAAATGTTATTCAAGACACCCTTAATACGACCTTAACTGGATCATTCATGTATCAGTTTTGGAGCTTTTGTAGTTTAAACACACATAACCGATTTAATTGCAATTTCATGTATAAAATAAAAGTTTTTATCATATCCTATGCCTTGTTTCCCGTGTAATACAACCATTACGCATAGTTCTATCTTACACATGTGTAAAAACATTTTGAGCGTTTTCATTGGCTACATATTCTTTGACTGACCAATCGCATGACGTTATTTTGGTGAAATGACGTCGTCAACATTTTTCAAGTCAGTACACATCTTTGAGAATTTACCAACTTATTTTGGTAAAATTAGAAGGGTTTTATTTCGTTTAAAAGCATGTGATAAAAATATCTGACACTCGTTGTCATTTCATACCATATTTTATTAAACTCGTCCAGGAAATTTGTAAGTAAGCTCGTCAAAGGCTCGCTTACTAACACAATTCCTGAACTCGTTTAATAAATTAAGGGATGAAATGACAAATCGTGTCAGATCCTATATATAATATTTTCTTGAATATTTTTGTAAACAAACATCTGAAATAAAAGTGATTGCACACGTTTGGTAATGCTGTTGTTTTAAGCTTGCGTTTTGTTTCATTTCGAAATTCAATTCCAACGTCAATAAGAGCACAAATATTAGTTAGTTCTAATCGCAAGTCTTGGTATTAACGAAACAGTTCTTGTTAAGTTATAATGTGTTATTTTGTTCTGTATCATTGCACGTGATAGCGTCTAACTCCCACCTTTGCATCCATTGTCGAAGACGATGAACTTTAGACTGAGGGTTGTTCCCTACGATACATAAGTAGATGATTTTTACATACAAAAGTAAGCATGTCTGATCTGTTTTGTCGTGTAATAGTTAATAAAGGTTATACACCAAAATTTCCAATTTCCATAGTATCCAGGGTGTTAAATAACAAAATCGCGTTGGTCTCTTTGCTACCTTTCTCACGTTGCCAGCATGGTGTATATGAATTGAAGTTTAAAAATACTAAACCAAAACTGATTTATTTCGAAGAAAATATATGTGACTAGAACAAGTCACTCGTTGTAAACAAGTGACTAGAACAAAGTCACTCGTTGTAAACACGCAATGCATTCACGAATACGACATGAATGCCTATAATTTTAAAGTCCTGACAGTTCAGAGTGCAATTGTTTTGTATCACAATGCACCCAAAATGCACAAGAGACATACCGCTAGTACTAAAAATATGTTGAACCAGTTCCCATGAAGCAAAATGTCACATTATTTAATATACTTCTAACCGCAAAATGATGCTATTTTCTTTTACTGGTATCTAACCTATGTAGATTTCCCATATACATGGAACAATAGAAAGTTGCATACGTGCATGCATAAACACGGGAAAACGATAGCGTAGTCCACATGCCCTACATATTGTGATCCCAGTTACGTAGTGGCTTGCAGAGGTCCACGAATAACAAGCATGATCACTTTTTCCGTTAAGTAGAAAGTGACGTAGCATTACTAACAATAACCAACTGAACAAGAAAATAACAACAATAACGGTTCAGTTAATAGATTAAAATGCAAGAACAATGTTCTAATTTATTTCATAGTAGATATATTGTTGTGTTTGTCTATGACGGTTATTTTTCTTATATTTATGCAAACACATTAATTGTGCGACTTCTTTAATTTCTAATTTTGTCGAAAACAATTGGGGATGTTTTATAGACACTCATTATGGTTTGGACACGAAGTATTAGTATCATTAAAAATATATTGTTGTGTTTGTCTATGGAGGTTTATACTATGGAGCAACTTATTCGATGAGCATTTGGTCCATTTTTAAATATCTAACCAGTGGTCCTTTGTTACAGATTTTAATCATGTGATACTACCAAGAACACAAAGTACCAAGGACACAAAGTACTAATGACACAAGATGCCAAGGACACAAAACGGTTTTTGGAGTAAATATAAGGGACAATGTACATAATATTTTGTTATAATGTAATTATATGTATTGTTGTTTTTTTGTTTAAACCTAACTCATTTTAGCGAATGTAAAATAATTTATAATGTACCATGTATATGTATATTTGTTAAATGTATTGTTACACAAACTAAAAAAAAAAAAAATTATAAATAGTCAAATTCTTGATTTTCCAGTCATATCGCACATTTTTCACCAATATCTGTGGGCAAAAGAAAATAAGGCTAGTTCTAGAAAATAAAAATTATTATACCTTAATGTGCCCTTTTTCAACAGTGTCACCACGCACCATCTCATATAAAGAACAATATGCGCAACATGTAAAATTTCACATCACATGCGCATACATGCATTAATGACGCTCAATGTCGCGAGTTTTTTTAATGTAAAAATCAATATAAGTGGCAATCCCATAAAACTAAAACTATATCCTCCATACATACTAAATAAAGATAAATGTAGTAGAAAACCTTTCTAACGCATAGTATTATAAATAAAGATCTTGCTCAACAATATCCAATAAGACATACATGGCAGCGATTGCACTTGCCACTAACGATGATCACTCTTCCGACGTTATGACTGAATTAGTAATCCCGCTCAATAAACCTTTCAAGCGTTTCATTTGCTTAACCAGTTGCTCCTTGGTCAGGCCTTCCAGCGTTCGTACTTTTTCCTACGCGTTTAACAGGTTCCTACTTTGTCCTACTTCTCTGCAAAATGTATGTAATATTCTTACTTTTTTGTGTGTAATTAGTGATTCAAAGTATCATTTGGAAAATGCTTTAGCTGACGCTTCACTGGCAGTGTATTCGTTTACAGATATTTTTATGAAAATGCTGACCTCAAAGGTTTTATTCAGAAACTGAACTGTAGATACATATGTGTCTACAACACATACAATCAGGATGATTTTTCCACAAAATCTGTTCAGTGGCTTCAAAACATGCCATGTTGTGTTTATTAAAGTTAATCGTCCTACTTTTCTTTCTTTTTAGAACACAATTTTTGTACTGTCTGCTTCTTTTTGACGGAATATACCCTTATTGTTTCTTCTTGTTGGTCGCACCATACTGGAAGGCCTGCTTTGTGTGAACTAGGTTAACAGTTTCACCTGTGATACCCGAGTGCGCTGATTGGATAAAACTCTAAATTAATTTGCGTACGATTGGCATTTGTGGATTCGTCCATAACAGTTAATATTGGGTTGAAATACGCATGTCCTGCTTTTGAACTGAATTTCATTCTAAACAGCGAATGGTTTAAAGTACTAGTCGTCTTAGAGAAAAGGACAACTTGCCATTCTACCGTTAGTGTGTGCACGGCGCAGTTTTACGTATAGAGAAGTTGATCTCAGAATTATAACAAAACAAAATTACGGGCAAAGAACTACGAATATTTCATTTACTCGTTTCCTCAAAGATTGCTTTGTTTATTCCCTATACAATTATGTGTTTTAAAACAATCAAAAACAATCTGTGAATTAAAATCAACAGTATTACGTATGGATAAGTCGTTGCCAATATATTTTGAAACAAGGTCGTTGGTGAAGACTGATATTTAATTAAGCTTTTCCCTCAAAGACTGTTGTGTTCGTATCCATAAATAATTATTATATGTTAATACGAATAAATACACATTGTGAAAGAAAAGATTCCATTGTCACATTATGTTTGTAGAAATTATTTTCAAATTATAATATTCAATATTTATTTAGAACTGGGTCTTTATTAGCATCTGAACAACGCTATTATTAATGTTCAGTTTTTTGTTACGCGACTTTGTTTGAGGGGAGTTGCGAATTGTTGGTCATACAATTGTGCGATTTTTTAATTTCCTGAAGTCACAAGTTCAAATAATTGTTCGATACCGCTGACAACTCACGCAGTATTAACGCAGTTCATTTCAATACGACACTCCGTGCACTGACTGTTAAATATTGACGCATGCATTTTCAATTGGTCATAATTGTGCGATCTAATACTTCACTACTCTTTAATGGCTAACAACAGAATACATTTCGGTATGGCCCTGTTAGGGATTTCTCATCCACGCATTAATGTTATAATCGTTTTCTTTATATATATCAATTATTTTTGCAAAAAGTGAAAATACTCAAGTTGCAGTAGATGTGCATAAAATACAGTGAATGGATGACTGTATGTGCGAATGAATGTTTTTCATTACAAAATACAACACACTATATGTTAAATTATCCAACAATACGTGTGACCATCTACTACAATCACTATATGTTAGAATATTAATTATCTGCTAGAATATTGGTTGTATACGATGTAATAATAAATGAGAAAAAAAAAGATTACGTTATAATATACATTCATTGATACATACATACATTTGTATACATGTTCATAATACACTTACCAGTTTGTTTTTCATTTAACTGTGAACTATGCAATTCCGGCAAAACATGTTTGCAGATAGTTGTCATCTTTGTAATTCCAATTAAGCTTTCGTTATTGTTTTAAGTCAAACATCAGTTACGAAAAATCATCCAAACATTACTGTTTGGCGAGGTCAATGGAAAGCATATGATTAGTATATTCACTTTTTTAACTGATGATATGAGCAAGACTGTCTTCCCAAATCCAACAATAAAACACAAATCCATCATGTTTTGTTGTGTCAACACTTTTACGCTGTATGTTCTTTTTTACGATTTCATGAAATTGGAGGAATATAAAAATACAGTTGTAGAAATAAACAGCCATACAATTTAAAGTTCAGAACTCTGCAGTCGTCAATATCGCAAAACAAGAACCCATAGACAATTCCTTGATGAAGCCTAAATCTAAAGGGTATTAATGAATGCAGTAGGAAAACAAGATTACCTTTACAGACAATAACAATTATTCTTTTGTTCACACTTCCATTTAATATTAAATTTAACGACATGACCATTAAATTACATTCATAAAAACAACGAAATGATATCGTGTGTTTAACATGCAAAAGCATCGCTTAAACATGTTTATAAATATTATTTAAACGAAGACAACTGACCTTTGGAGAGACAATTAAGAACTGAATATAATAATGACATCTGACCGAAGATCTAATGTTATTTAGATTTTTTAAATGATGCATTGATAATAGTTTCGATTCTTCCACTGCCGGATTGTAAATGTGTATTCTGAACATCGTCACTAGAATACCCAGTCAGGGACATTTAAACCAAATGAAAACAGACGTTTTAATTATTAAGACATTTATGCACGTATATTGTCAACATTTGTATTTCTGAGACATTCAAGTCATATGAAACCATGGGCGTTTGGACACCATTAAATAAGGACAGAGGATTGCCTATGTTGCACATGTTTCTCTTAAATTTGTTGTGTTGATTACCAGAATAGGGTATTACATTTAATAAAAACCAATACAAATTAAAATGTGTAGTTACTAGAACAATTGCATTGGAAGGCTAAGGAGGCCATTTGATCAAACAACTGTGCGGTGCACTTATATTGTATTCATTTGTTTCAATGATCGCTCACTCCCATTCATAGATACGTTCATGGTTTATGATGTTCATTCCAATATGTCGGCTGAGGAATTCTGCCGACAATGACATGAATCAATATATTATTTCTCTTAATTTCATAGCAACAAAATACATATTGGTGTTGCCCTCTTAATGATTCCTCTGGGTCACAAAGAGTGTGGCAAAGCACGTTATGTAAATAATAAGCAATAGCCTCTTAATGATTTCTCGGTCACAAAGAGGGCGGCAAAACACGTTAAGTAAATAATAAGCAATACCCTATTAATGATTTCTCGGTCACAGAAAGTGTGGCAAAGCACGTTGAGTAAATAAAAGGCAATGCCCTCTTTATGATTTCTCGGCTAAAGAGGTTGGAAAAGCACAAGGAGTAAATAATAGGCGATGCCCTTGTAATAATTTCTGGGTCACATTGAGGGTAGCAAAGCACGTTGAGTAAATAATAGGCAATGTCCTCTTAATGATTTCTCGGTCACAAAGAGGGCGGCAATGCACGTTGATTTAATAATATGCAACGCCATCTTAATGATGTCTCGGTCACAAATAGGGCGGAAAAGTACGTTGAGTAAACAATAGGCAATGCCCTCTTAATGATTTCTCGGTCACAAAGAGGGCGGCAAAGCGCTTTTAGTAATAATATGCAAAGCCCTTGTAATAATTTCTCGGTCACAAAGAGGGCGGAAAAGCACGTTTATTAAATAATAGGCAATCAGTTATGAGTATACTGACTTCCGAATGTTGTTATGTGACCTTGAAACCTTTACTCATTTGCATTTTAGAAGACATTGGCTCTTACTGCTCTTGTCTGTATATAATACAACTTAGACTTTGCTTAACATCTTAACGTGTCCCAATATTCCCATCTAAAACATGATTGATTGAGTCATTTACAGCAGGATGCTTGGTATTACAAAAACAATACGGGGGCTAGTAAGGATTCAGATGACGAATATTTTGCAACTTGCAAATTTCCGATTGTGTTTCATTACGAAATTGTCATCAGAAACCCACACATTTTAAGCTAATTAATAGTTGATACATGTAAAGCAAACGATGTTTTTAAAAATATCATTACTGAATGGTTAGCGACAACTTGAGGTCTTTTTTGTCTAACATGTGTCTTACTCATCCATTGATAATGAAACTTGGCACAAGCAATGTTAGGCACCTAAGTCATAGGACAATACCTTTTTTTTCAAAATACATTCACACATATCGAAAAATATTACGTGCGAAAAACACCTATAATTTATTGGTAATTGTTAATCACTGTACCAATTATTCGCGCAGCTTAATAAAACGGGTTTTCATCCCGCAAAATAGTTTCGTAATATTATTTCATTCAAGCAAAGCGTTCGTGAGAAAAAGGCATATATATGTTACAATTTGCACACAATCACTACAGGTTTCACATTGCTAACAACTGGCAGTTTGCAATTGTCTTGATTCTGCTTAAATTTATTGTTTTACAAACCTACTTTATTTCTATTCCAATGATAATATACTCCATGATAAAACAAGTTATTTATCCTGTTTACATTTAACTTGTAAAGAGTAGGCTAACTTATTTCCGTTAGGCTCACTTAAAAATAGAAAAATATAAATAGCAACAGTTGGGACCCGAACAGGGGTACTGCAGTATTTGTAATTTCAACATTGTATTTTACACTTTTAATAGTTCAATTATAACAAGTTAAAAATTGCATTGGTCGTTTGTATATCTAGATTATTTCATGACTCACTAACAAACAATCTTCTGGAAGTAAAAAGCATTGCGGAAAGAATAACCCCCTTCCAACGCCTCAAACAAATAAACGCGTGCGTTATGACGTCATGCCCGCGTCATACTGCTAATGTCAGTTGTGCATTGTTTGTTTACATAGGTATAATTATAAGGAATTTATACGAATTTCCCCAATACTCGGCTCAAGTTTAGCAACACAAAAAGGCAAATCAACTCCAGAACAGAACAGAACAGAACAGAACAGAACAAGACTTTTATTTTCACCCAAGTATATAACATATACAATTAGGGCAATATAACAAAGCAAAATTGTTAGTAAATTAGTAACTTCCGATAATTTTTACGTTAACACAATTGTGTAGATGATATACGGGGGGTATTTAAATAATAAGATACATAGTCGGAACATATGATAATAATAATAATAATAATAATAATAATAGCAATAATGTGAGATCTATAATCAAAATCAAAATACCAAAAACTTGATAAAATTATCAAAATCACAATCATTATCATATCATATTCAAAATCATTATACTAATCATAATAATCATAATAATGATAATCGTCATAGTTATCATAATCATCATAATAGTGGCATTTAAGAACCAAATAATAGTACAGTTCTATAAAAGCATTTTAATACTAGCACTGGTAAAAATAATTAGTGGTTTGTGATCATAGTTGTGCGGTGACGTATTTTCGTTTGCACGCGGCGTTTCGGATTGAGAAATTGAAACGACTACGCGTTTTAAAAGGTTTACATTTTTTGCGTCAGAAATTTAATTCATTATCAATACTTAAGGTTACAGTATACTAAATATTTCAGGTGTGCAATGCTATACTCTCTAAATAAATCAACACCATTTATTTGAAGACCCAATTTTCTGTATAGTCACTTGCCATGACTTTATTTTTGAATATTTCTTTGTACGTGTGGTAGGAAAAACATTGTTGTGTACTAAAAATTCACTGTTTCGCTTGAAGGTTGGAGACTACATGACGAGACTTTGACAGTTGGCAGTATACCTTCAACTGGAGAGTAGCCGGTAAAAAGATGGCCGTAAAACAGTGAACTTTGATTCGCGTCGAGTTCTTTCTTACATATCACATGACCTATCTTTTTTATTGTCTAAATCAATTCGGCTCGGAATGCTCTTTAAGAAAAGGTATGGTTATGAGGGTCTCTACGCGCAAAATGTTGAGTTTATTTTTTGTTGAATTTATTGCTTTTACATTGAATTTGTTAAGGAAATCTTTTAGTATATTGTGACCTAAACTGACTTTGGGTTAAAATAAAATATCGTCTGCAAGTGCAAAATATGGATGAGAAAGCAGATTTTTGGTCATTTCTGAGCAAAAGAGTAGAAAATAAGTGCATTAAATGCATCAATTCAGATTGTTTGATCTGGAATGGTTGTATTTCAAATAGTTCCTACCCTATTATGGCCGAATGAGGGCTAAATTGCCTTCGGACATAAAATCAGAGACATACTTGGTTCACCGTGTAGCGTTAATGTGCTACATGAAGTCAGAATTGAACGCCAGGGACTCTGTGAGCCACTTATGCAACAATAGCTTGTGTGTTAAGCCTGAACATTTAAACATAGAGCCCCATTCCACCAACATGGAACGGCGGACATGTTTACAGTTCGGACAGTGCAGCGGGCATGGAACTGAGCCAGCCTGCATATTTGGTAAAAACATGAATACAACAAGCTTTATCACTTCCTTTTATTCATAGAAATACACTTAAAATACATAAATGGATGCTTTTTTTCATTTTATATCTATTTCTATTGGGTATTTTTGCCTTTTTCAGGTAGAGGAACGCCTGATGCTGACGCGAGGGCCAATTGTTAGTGGTCTCTTATGCCAAAACAGGTAATAATAACAATTTATTATCAGGTACACAATCAACTAAGCATATTTATGATGCTTAAGGTGTGGAAGACTGTCATAATCAGGTTTGGGGTCACTCATGCCCTTGCCGTAGTGTAATTCCTCATGCAGTTTGTATCGATAATTCCGCGTCCTGGCACGTAAAGCGCGTGCTTTGTTGGTAGCGGATGTTTGCTTTCGGTTAAGGTCGTTGCGGTCCTCATATGCTATCTGCTTAATAATCTTTGACCCCTGGGTAAGGTTAGCATTTAGTTCAGTGGTTTTTGCAATTACAGAGTCAGCATAGCCATTGTTTAATTTGTGAACCTGCCCGTGAATTCGACCTACACAGTTGCGTGAGAAAGTCACAGTTTTAGGATTGACAGCTTGGTACGACCTGTTTACTGCTTCACTTTTTTGGGTTGTGGTTAAAAGTTTGGTAGCGTCAAGAGCAGCTGGACCTAAAACCATTTCAATGCATTTTTTAAGGACTTGTTGGTCACTGTCAACCATTTTAACCTTGACATTGTCTGGCATGAAATTCTTAGCTTGCCTATTTGTACCAGCACAGACATAACTGTACTTTGCACAATGAGTACCGCAGTAACCACTGAAGCATAGAACAATGGTTGCGATTACATCAACCATGACCTTCTTTAGAACCTTGATGTCACCCTGGTGTTTATTGTGGGCAGCTTTAAGCTCAGCCATACACCTAGCTTTGACCGAGAGAGCGAACCGACTCATGATATTAGACTTGGAATGACCCTTGAGCATGCCCTTTGAGAAAGGCGCTTTGTTGAGCTCGCGCTTCAGCGAGTTGCCTAGGTTCCTCAGATCCTTAAGATGACCCACATTGTGACCGTGAGAGTTACGAACACCTTGGAATGCCCTACTGTCCCCATCACAAGTGAAATTTGCTATTTTGATGTCCTTAGAGATCTGGTCACCTAACAACCTATTCCATTTGCCTTCATCACCTATTGGTTCCCTCTCTGAAACATTTGCAGAACAATGCCCCCTATGATTGGGGCATTGAACAGGTTTACCCTTATTCCTAAGCATTGATGCAGTCCTGCATAGTTTATTTGCTACTTGTACCCCTACAATTTGCTTGTTTCTGGTATTGTTTTCACACATAGTGCTTATGGCAATAGTTCCGGCTTGAAAGGGTGTCGCGTCAGAGTTAAAAATTGGATTGTTGTAGCAAGTGTCCCCTTCAACATTTACCTTAGAGGGATCTTTTTGACCAATTTTGGCATTTTCAGCAACTAAGTTTTCTCTAATCTGGTACATGCTTCTCTCATTTAGGGATTTAAGGGCAGTATTGACCTTATTTGCTTGTTTTTGCATAGCAAGTGGAGAGGGAGCAATGATATTGGTTGTGTTGAGAATTCTGCGGGAACCTGTGTTCCCAATAGAAGTACTTGCAACACCTATTTGGAAGCCTACATTGATCTGAGCTGCCTTTCTGCCCCTGGTACTTGATGGAACCTCATTGTAAAGCTTGTAATGCTTGCCTACATATCTGCATCTTGTACATTTTAACCTTTCCTCCCAGCCTAAGCCCCACTTTATGGAAGCACTGCCGTCAATTACCAAGTCGCCCCTACATTTATCACTTCTTAACCTATGCTTTCTATTTTCAGAGGACATCATAGACTGGAGTAGGGCGGGGACATAGACCTTGTTCGTAAGTAAGTCGGGATGGACTTTTGATGGAGCAGGAACCCGTAACAGGTCTGCATAGCGAATCTTGTTCGCTCTCGGACGCAAGGGCTTAGCTGGGGTTTGAGAGCCGTCTACATCCCGAAAAGTAAGAACCTTGTCATTGTAAGCTACCCGTGCTTCAAAGGATGACCTTTCTAACCTTACATAGGTTGTGTTGGAATTTGACCTTCTTTCATAATTATGTTTTTTCCCCTTCACCGGACTAGTCCCACCTCGTTTAAAACCAACATTGAGCAACTTTTTCTTTTGCTTGGTTATGAACCCCATTTTGACCAGATTGCCACCTTAAAAAAAGTCAAAGTACTTATTTTGTGCCCAAAATATGCAATTTTGTATTCTCTTAAACCTCTAAATGTGAGCAGGCAATGCAAATTGACCACCTGCTGCAGTTTAAAGGCACTCATGACATTATATACTAGAATATATAATTGGTGGCCTGTAATTAAAGAGGCTGCGACAAACAAGGTGCTTTAAAGATTTTACACTTTATTGGTTTGAAACAAGCAATTACTGGAAGCTGATTGATTTCTACACTTCAAAGTATCTTTGATCTCCCATTTTGACTAATTTGTTAATTGTCTTGGATGAAATTGGAATTTTTTTTCTATTAAATTTACATTTTTGGGGTGATTTTTTTTTTTAAATACACAAAAAATACATTATCAAAATGGCTTAGAGTAAAAATATCTAACAAAGTCATTCTCTCCTCACCCCACATAAGCCCCCCATACATGTTTGTTTGGTTTGTTTGGGTATTTTGTCACAAATATTGCAAATATCAGCTTTAATTGTTAGAGGGACATTTAAGCTTCAAGACGCTTGAAATCACCGGCTTCCGACCAAAATCACCTGTGTTTGAAAATATGAAATAAAATGGCCAAATGGACAGATATACAAGCCAAACTTAATATATTGGTGCAATATGCATGGGAAGATAATTATATGCAAGAAAAACTAATTTTAATGAGAACAAATTTCTCTTATTAAAAGACATATTGTTGCGAAAGACTGTGTGCGTTAGCGTTTATGGTGCTGGAGCTAGCTTTGTAACGGTTTCAGTCAACAGCAGTTATTTTTGTCCTGATTTACGCTTGAGTGCACCTGCAGGCGAGGTCGATGTTGAACACAAAGGCAAGATGGAGGACCTATTGTGTGTGGTAATTACTCTAATCAGCTTTGCATTGCAGGATTACAATGGAGAATGCCGTTATCTGAGGGGTTAACATTAAATGACTGATGGGGCAAAACCAAATTATAATTTGTGTGCTGGATAAGTTTAAAGGGAAGTAACAAAGGTATAATTATTAATTTATGTACTAGAACTGCTATATTAATTAGGATAAAGAAACAGGATTGTAGGTGAAATATAGGTATCAGTTGTACTCATTTAGAATGCAACAATTGTTTCCATTGCCTTAATTGAAATATAATATCAATATAGCAGGCAAAAATATTTAAAATGTTAACACTTGTACTTGAGTGGTACCATTTTGTACTACTCTTATATAATGCTGCAATTATTTCTGTTATATAAGTATATAGCAATCTTACGTTAATATTGACATATAATTATGCAGTTATCATTTGGTACAAATACAGAATGAAGTTATTATTTACATTGCACAGTTTATATTTACATGCATATATTTCTAATTAAAGTAAATAATGTGATTAGTATATACATGCAAAAATATATACATTTGTGACCAGACAAATATTTTGATATATTGATTACACAAGTGTAAACGGTCACTTATATTGAGATAATATGTAAATATGTTATGCTGTTAACAATAAAAATACATTGAAATAAAAGGCAGTATTGCTACAAACTACAATATTAGAGTTGGTGTATTAGCTGGTGGCATTGGTAAAAACAGGTAGTTAAATAGATAACTTGCTATCGCTTAAACTTACCGAATATGAAGCGAATAAATTTGCTTGTATTCTGTAATAGTTGTAAGGAATTAGATGTTAGGATTTTAATAAGAGTAGCATCATAAAGATCATGTCCTAAGAAATCGCAGTTTAGTAGATAGTGATGTTCGGAGCCAACTTGACCAGAGTTACAAAGTCTGCATATTCTTTCCTCAAATGGGGTTCCATCGTATCGACCGGTTTCAACTGGTAACCAGTGATTTGCAGTTCTAAATTTAAAGAGGTATGTATATTCAGTTTTTGTAAGTTTTATAAAGTAGTCTTCAAAGGATGGAGTTTGTTTGAAACTGGTATATATTTGTCCCTTATGTGTTTGCTGTAGTTGATTGTGCCATTGGGTTTTGAATTGGGTTAATAATTTGGCTTTGACTTAGCGGCAAATATTATTTTGGGTTATTAGGAATTGGTTATCCCATAAGTTACTTAAGTTTACTGAGGTGAGGATTTCTTTAATTTTGTTGGCCCATTTAAAATTTGAGATTGGCAAGTTCATCATATATTTATAGATTTGGATAGATCATTTCTGATCTTTGCCTATTAAGATTCTATTCCAAAAAGAGATCATGCGACTTTTGATGTTAATTGCTATAGAGTATCTGCCAAGTTCACCATATAAAAAAGCCATTGGGGTTGATTTCCGAGCATTCGTAATTTTTCTAAGAAAGTTATTATGGACTTTCTCCAAGATATCTACATTTTCAAAACCAAATATTTCTGAGCCATAGATTAAAATTGGTAAAACAGTGTGGTCGAAAAGTTTAAGAATTAAATCAATAGGTAGCTCTGCATTATTTGCTCTAGTATATAGAAGGTGCATTGCTTTTGTTGCTTGCTCGGCTAAGTGTTTCCGTGCATTGAGGAAAGAACCACGGTCAATGATTTTTACAGGGTTGTCACCTAATGTGAAATGGAAGTTTTGTAGTTGTCTTGCACCAAATATTACAATTTTTGTTTTGCTAAGGTTTATTTTTAAATGCCAGTTATCACAGTATTTATGGAAGGTATTTAAACTATTTTGGAAGTCTATTTTTGAATCAGATAAAATCACAGTGTCATCAGCATAAAGTAGAATAAGTAGTTTTAGCCAAAGAGACAAATCCAGGGGATTTTCTAGTTCTATGCCAGTTGAGCCATTGAGGTGCATATGTGTTTGAAGGTCATTTAAGAAGATGGAAAAAAGAATTAGAGATAGATTTTCGCCTTGTCTAACCCCAATTTCTGATACGAAGGGTTCTGAAATATTGCCGTTAATAGAGATACTAGATTTGATATTGTTGTACATGTTTTGAATTAAATGTAAAAACTTGCCATTTATATTTTGTTTGATAAGTTTGTGCCATAGGCCAATTCGCCAAACCTTGTCGAATGCTTGTGAAAAATCAATGAAGGCGCAGAATAGTTTTTGTTTTCTTTTTTTCAGTATTTCGATCAATGAATTTAATGTAAAAATATGGTCAGAGCAAGAGTAGCCTTTCCTAAAGCCAGCTTGATTTTCATCTAAAATATTATTTTCATTAAGGAATTTGTTTAATGTTTCATTGAGTATGGAAGTAAAAAGTTTACCTAGACAACTGAGGATAGTAATTGGTCGGTAGTTATTAGGATCTTTAGGGTCACCTTTGTTTTTAAATATAGGTATGATTATTCCATTTAGCCAGCTTTGTGGAATGAACCCTGTTTCCAGTACACAGTTAAATAGTTTATGGTAAACGGGCATAAGTAGATGTTTAGTGGACTTGATATACTCATTTAAAATATTGTCGAATGGGCTAGGTGTTTTAGAATTTTTAAGCTTTGTGATACATTTTTCTATTTCTTCTTCAGTAATTGGGGTATTAAGCCTGTTGCTTGTGTCATTTTGTAGATGAGAGTTTGTGTCATTGAAGCGATTGTCATCGATTGTGCTGGTATTAATTTCTTTGAAGTGATCATGAAATTCATCTAATGTGGGTATAGTTTTAACTTTAGTTTTTGGTTTAAGTTTATTTAAAAAGGACCAGTACTGTTTAGGATTTTTGTCGGACATTGAACGAAGTTTATTTGACATGTTATGTTTGCTGGCATTAATGTGGTAGTTCATGGTGCGTTTATATTCCTTACTGGCATTGATCATTCTTTGTTTGTTGTCTATAGTTTTGTTTTTTGTGTAGTCATTTTTGGCAGTATGATAATTTTTTCGTGCTTTAGAACATTGAGGACCAAACCATGGTTTATTGTTTTCTGGTCTATTATAATGAAATCGTTTTTTATTTTCAGGGTATGTGCTGGTGGAAGCTTGATGGAATACTGATTGGAGTTGATCGGTTATGTGCTCAATTGTCTGCTGTGATTGTGGGTAAGTGTTAATTTGCAAGAGTATTTGGTCTATTATGTTAAGGTTAATATTGTTAACAAATTGGTTGGACAAGTCAGGATTCCATTTTGGTTTCAGATTCATGTCACTTAGATTTTTGGTGGAAATATTGGAGCATTTTCTGTGTGGTATGTTTATGGACAAAGTGAGGGCATTATGACCATCTGAGAACAGTGAATCTGTTTCAATGATATGAAAATCTGAGAGAAAGTAAAAGCAATCAGATGAAGCAATTACATAATCAATTGTAGATTTATTTCTGAAAGTTAAGATAGCACAATCATTACCTGATGATAATCTTCCATTGAAGATAAAAATGTTGTTATTTTTGCATAAATCAATAAGTTAACCAGACTGGTTAACAGTATTTGTTTGTTGTTTTGACTGTTTTTCACTAGTGGGCGAATAATTGATACGGACGAAATAATATGTCGCTAATCAGTAGTGATGTGATTTGAATTTATTTTTGAAAAAAGTATTTCCAAAGCATCTTATGTTTATCAATATATCAGTTGCTGGTAGCCATCATTAATCCTCTATACATTTAAACATTCCTAAAAATACGTCTAAGACGCATTTAATCTCGTTTTGGTATGCAACGTACGTATAAAAATCCTTCAAAATTAATATTAGGATGCTGGGCAATACCAGAAAATCCAGTTGTTATTACCTACTAAAATAGACTGCCATGTGTGTATAATTGTTTGAACAACAGTATTTCAGTCGTTGTCAAAGTGATTGATTGCATATAATAACATTGTCAAATGACACATAACGTATATGGTCGCTGTTAATTGTGACAGAATCGATTTTGAAATACAAGTAATCAATACATTTGGAAAGCTTGACATTTTGTATAAACTTAGACTAATTCGAATAAAACTATTTTACTAAACCTAAACACACAAATGCGCCACGTATAGTATACTGTATTTATATCATTATTTAGCAGACAATGATAAAATAAAAAAACATCGTTTTCTTAAACTAATATCATGTTTTGACCGTTATTTCCGCCCGTAACACCGATCACCTCAATAAATAAGAACGTACACATAAGTTCCATGAAGACCTAAAGACGTGCGTCAATAATACACATTTGTTGTAAGGAAATCATCGAAAATATACAAACGAATGGGACAAGTATATACATATCCTTGACGACAGACGTCAGCAAACCATGACAAGAAATCACAGACTGCTTAGAAACGTAGTGAACAAAAAAACAAAGTCTGTTGTTTATTTTCTAAATCATAAAAGGTCGATATAATAAACATATAAATTAATGCATTATGAGCTAAAAACGTGTGTATTTTCATTCAATAATGTCATGTCATATTTCGACAAAAGACCCATACCAGAGTAAACACACCCCAAACGTTCACCTTTCCAGTTAGCCATCATGTTTCAGACACACATGGGATATAAGAAATAACCACAAAAGGCATATACGAGATTGTTAAATGGCTTTTATAACAGAAGAGAAAAGGAACTCTTTAGTAATAGGAACTACTTTCGATCGGACCACGGAGGAATACGCACAGATTTAATAGTATCTAACCTTAAAGAAAACTCAAAATGTTGCTATCATGAAAAAACTCTTCTACATCATTATTAACCTACTCTTACCGCGCATGCAAAATTTCAGTTAGTTCCGCTAAGTTTAAATGTTTCAAAAACGCATTTGAGTACAGAACAGAACAGAACAGAACAGAAAGTTTATTTTGTAAATAAAGGCCATCGGCCCAAAATACGACATACAATCAAACTTATATAATTAAAGGTTGTGTCTCACAATCGTGCACAATAAACATGTAAATCGATGTCTATGTTTTCATTAACTGAAAGATATATGTCATTATTTTCTGTAGTACAACTTCATTTGTGGATTGCATAAGATTTATAAAAGAAGCAACATCACTTTGGCCGTTAAACCATAAATTCAAATATAATTTGCGTTTTTGTATATATTTTTAACACTCAAAAAATACATGAAATTCTGTTTCTACTATTCTTAATTGCAATTGTTCTAGACAAAAAAAGTACAATAACGTTCTTCTCTTAAAATACCTGCATGTCTTCCGGTTTCTATGGCAAATGTATGGTCAGAACATCTAAATTTAGCAAAGCTTTTACGATAACAAAAAGGAATGTTAACAGATAAATATTTTTCTGGATTTAGCAATGACTTAAATTGCCTATATGTATCAGAACGAGTTGAATTTAAACTGTCATGCCAATTTAATATCACGTATTCGTTGTTTAAAAGTTTCTAGAAAAACATTAACATTACCAATTTCTTGGGATATCGAAACGTTACCAAAACCATGTTTGAAAAGCAAATGTTTAACACCAGTAGTCCATTTAACTCTACCTAAATGTTTTTTAAGAATTAAATAACAGTTCCGAGGGTACCTATGATTTGGCATGTGCAATATTTTACACCAATATTGTATACAAATTGTGAAATAGTCAACACAAAGCGGAAATCGCCCACACTCTCCCAGCGCCATACAATCATTAACAGAAATATTAACACCTAGAACGTGTTTACAACATTGTATTTGAACACGTTTGATTATTTCTGAAAATTCAAAACCCCAGATTTGAGCTCCGTACGTGAGTATAGGCTTCACCATTGAGTCAAATAGTTTGAAAAATTCTTCTCTATGGAAGCTACCGAATGACATCTGAAACATTTTAATTGCATTAATTGACTTTTTAGCCTGTGCAGCTAGTTTTTGTATTGCTTTTGTCCATGAGAGAGTGGGAGTGAAGAGTAAACCCATATATTTATACATGGATGTAACATTTACAGCCTCGCCATTATATAACCAGCGTTCATAAGAACGAAGAGGACCACCATTTCTGAAAACAATGATTTCCGTTTTCTTTTGATTTATAGTCATCCCTGTATTTGCACAGAATTCAGAGAGGCTGTTAAGCTGCGACTGTAGTTCTACTGCTGTATCAGCACAATTCGCTACATCGTCTGCATACAAAATACATATGATATCAGAAATATCTTGCGTTATGAAAATACCCCTATGACCCTTTTCCCTCAAAAAAAGAGACAACTCGTTTATAAATATAAATTATCGTGCTGCTTACGTCCCATTGTTTGGTTCCAATATTACATTTAAAAGGTTTGCTCGCTGTATTTTGAGATATACGCACACGGGCGAATAAGTTTGTGTACATAGCTACAATTACATTGTAAAATTTACCCCGTATACCGATTTTATACAGAATTTCAAACAATTTATGGTGCATAAGCCCATCGAAGGCCCGTTTGAAGTCTATATATAGAACATAAAATCTACCACCAGACTTTGAGATATATTTTTGAATCATACTTTGTAACGTGAACATATTATCTACTGTAGAATACTCAGGCCGAAAACCGGCCTGCGATTCTTCGATTTTATTTAATGTCTCTGCCCATAAGCATAACCTAGAATAAATGATATTTGAAAACGATTTATACATAATGTTTATCACAGAGATTCCTCTATAGTTGGAAGGCTCCGCTTTTGAACCGGATTTATGTACCGTGACAATAACGCTTTCGCGCCAGCTATCGGGAAAGACGCCAGTATTTAGAATAGCGTTAAAAAGATCACATAATATTGGTGAAATAATCGTACATGTATTTTTGTAAAATTCGGCACTTATACGTCAGTGCCTTGAGACTTGCCCGATTTAAGCTTTTGTATGGTACTTTGTACCTCGGATAATAAAATAGCAGAATTTAATATATTATCACCTCGTTGTTCGGTATTTGATTGTTCCATAGAATTATAAAGTAAAGGCGATGGCAAATTTGGCCTATGTAGTAAATCTTCGAAGTATTCTACCCACTTATCAGGAGAAATATGTGATGAATTTTCTGACTTATTAAACTGCTTACTTAGCTTAATAGTTCTCCAAAATGCGGATGCGCTATTTCTAGCATTAATTAGTTTGTTTTGCATAGACTCTTGATGTTGTGTACGCTTTAAATCACAAATACGTTTAAATTCATTTCGTGCTAGTAAATATAACTTTAAATCAGCCGATAATCTGGTCCATCGGAATCGCCTTAGTAGGGAGTACTTATGGTGTTTGACATAATTGCACTCACTATCCCACCACGGCTGGTTACGATATCTGTGTGGTTCAGATACTGTCCTACTTCGAGCGCATTTCATTTTGATTGCCGCATTTTGGTAAACATACATTATTTTATTTACTGCCTCATTAACATTTGATTGTAAAGATAGAGTAATTTCCTCTCTAAAGTTATTAATTAATGACATAAATCTATCGAGAAAATCTTGTCGATAAACTTCTTTCCATTTAAATTTATCTAACTGGACGCACTCGACCTTATCGTTAAGACCACTGCGCAAACCTGAAATTGGATCGGCTGCAATATGACCAGGAAACGTTAAACATGACGTCAATGGTAGATGATCAGATTCATCGCGTAAATCAACAGCAAAGTGCGTTTCATAACGGAATATGTCAGACGATACGATATGATAGTCAACAACGCTAGCACCATTGACACTCAGGTACGTAAAGTTTCCCTCCACATCATCAAAAAGTCGCCCATTTAAAAACTGTACGCTATATGTACAGCAGAGGTCGATAAGTGTTTTACCAAACGTATTGTACTTTACGTCCTCGTTATTCCGTGAGAGATCAAAATAATCTGATTCATAATCAGCTGTAGAAGTATTAAAGACAAAATCGAGGCTGTCTGATGGGATATAATCGAGTAAGTTAGATGTGCGAGCATTAAAGTGACCTGCTATATATAAATTGCAGTGAGGGTATGATCTCAATACGAGTCTTAAATTTTCATCTAAAGAACTGATTCCATCAATTTCTCTATCCCTGTAAATATTAGACCCTTCTGGTGAAACATACGGAATATACAAAATAGTATCTAGGCAATCTGATATCATACTCGTTTTCATATACAATACTATGCCATCAGCAATATCATGAAAAACACGTGAAAAAAACAATTATCCGTTAATGTTTGTTTAACAAAAACAGCTATACCCCCGCTATTTCGAATAGAGTTAATCCCTTTCATTCGTACACATTCAAAACATGTGAAATCATGTAAAAAGTTATTGAACTCCCCAATTACGTCTCCCCATGTCTCAACTAATCCGATGACGTCAAATTGATTTAAATAGCTTATAACACTGTTATTGTGTGTATACTTCTTAAGTCCACATATATTCCATGTACAAATGCTAATACATGAGCCTTGACCACTACCCTAGTCCATCGCAGCGTCACTCTGCTCCTCCTCGGCCTCGCTCTCGCTGTCCGTTCGGTTGACCGCATCGCCCCCTGATACACCTCTCGCCCTTTGGCTGACTGCCCCGGATGAAGTAACGCTCCTTGTTGCGATACTCTGTTGTAATCGAGAAGCACCGGTAGCAGTAGCACCGGAAGCCGTACCATTTTATGCACGATGAATGCGCACCGGAGCTGTTCCGATCCGCTCCATCATACTGGTATTATCATTGTACCTATACACACCATCATCCGTGACAAGCTTGTCATAGCGCATCGATGCATACTGCCCCCTTCTCCTGGGTTCCTCCAACTTTTTGCCCAACTCTCGCCTGTGGACCTGCACCCGTTCGGTGAAGTCTTCGCGCACACTGTATTGCGAATCCTTATTAAATGTTAGACGGGCCTTTTGCCTGACTGCCTCGCGATCCTTATAACGTGAAAATTTAACGACAATGGGACACTTTTCCGAATGCTTACCACCCACCCTATGAGCTCGCTCAATGTCAACATTTTCCATTTCCGGCATATCTAGATCCATGCTTATAAAACTACGAACCTTTTGCTCAGTGTCCTCCCATTTTTCTGTAGATCGACCGGAAATGCCCAAGAATCTCAAATTGTTCCTGCGCGAGTGGCCTTCCAACTTTTCTAGCTTGTTTGTGATTATATAAAGCTCCTGCCTTATACTCCGATTTTCCTCCTTTAGGCTCTCATGTTCTGCTTTTAATATGCTAATAGAATTTTTAATATCATCCGTCTTGATATTTATTGAATCAAAATCCCGTACCATGTCCGATTTCATTTCCCTTAGGAAGCCCATTATTTCTCCATCTGAACTTGCTTTTTGACTCCAAGATTCAGCTCTACCACTGGAACAAAACAACTATTTAGAAGCAAATGAAGTAACATTTGTTTGAATCAATTAATATGAAGGAAAGTTGAATGGACGGAAGATTTAGTGTATGTATGTAGTACCCTAGGATGGCCCATGAAAGCCCAAAAGCTTATTTTTGATGGGGACCATCATGTAAGCTGTGTCATGCCATACATAGTATGTTTACAAACGGCACACCACAAGATAAACGAATAATAAAAAACAACGAACAAAACAAACAAACAATATCAGCAATAACACAAAACACAAATATGAAATAAATGCAATTTATTAAATACATAAGAGTTCGTGTGGAGATAAAATCTTTGACTTTATGTAATTCAATCCAAATCACAGAAATGTTAGAGTTTTCCACAATGATTCTGTATATACACAGTCTCTAGTGTCAGTGTCTATTGTTGTTTTTTTTTAAAATTATTTCGATATGTAATTAGCAGTATGTATGTCATACATTGGCATTTTTACATGCCTAACATGCCTTTTGTTAAGTGAGAAACATATAATGATATAAAAATAATACTATGAATGTGCAATGAAACTCATTTCATAATTATATTTTGTACTGAGTACGTGCATAATTTCAAAAAATACGTCTGCTTCAGACTGCTTGTATCGATGTTTTTGTTTTGTTTTTGTTTTTAAATCGTTTAAATGTAGAGAATATTGTATTTTTTATGACATTGAGTTGATTGATATAGAGGATGTTTGTATAATGCAGTGTAAGATCGTATTTTATTTCATGAGTGGTCATAGATACAATATTTGCACGAATGTCGCAGGCACGAGTGAAAATATATAGTTTCTATGACACGAATGAGATAAAATATGATCTTACACTGTATTAAACAATTTTGTTTCATGCTTTTGAACGATAAATAAAAAATGCGCGAGATATGCTAAAGCGTCGCAAGTTTTGTGTATTATGACGTCATAAATATGACGTCATTATGATTACAAAATTGTCGATCACTGTTGTGGTGGGAAAATAGTGCCACTCTTACTGCGACGTTGTCGCTTGATTATATTTGTATTAAATTTTAGTATGTGTTTTCTGTTGTTTAAAAAGGCCGATGTTTATACTGACGATTTGGGTATTCACATACTTTCAAAAAATAAAAATACAAAACAAAGTTAAAAGTAGTTCCATATAACCAAGAGTAAAATGATCAAACGTTCTTATTTCACTCGACCTAGGGTGAAATGATCGGGTTATCATTCACTGTTATTCTCCACTCATTCACCGCATAGCATGAAATAAATAAAAAATACCTTAATTCCTTATAACGTGACAAGTATTGAAATATAAGAGGGGTTAATTTTTATAAAGGACAGCTCCATCATCCATACGCTGACTGCAGCAATACTTCTACAGTCAGGCTCCATCATCCATACGCTAATTGCAGCAATATTTCTACAGTCCAGCTCCATCACCCATACGCTAATTGCAGCAATATTTCTACAGTCCATTTCCATCATCCATACGCTAATTGCAGCAATATTTCTACAGTCCAGCTCCATCACCCATACGCTAATTGCAGCATATTTCTACAGTCCAGCTCCATCATCCATACGCTAATTGCAGCAATATTTCTACAGTCCAGCTCCATCACCCATACGCTAATTGCAGCAATATTTCTACAGTCCAGCTCCATCACCCATACGCTAATTGCAGCAATATTTCTCCAGTCCAGCTCCATCATCCATAAGCTAATTGCAGCAATATTTCTACAGTCCATTTCCATCATCCATACGCTAATTGCAGCAATATTTCTACAGTCCAGCTCCATCACCCATACGCTAATTGCAGCATATTTCTACAGTCCAGCTCCATCATCCATACGCTAATTGCAGCAATATTTCTACAGTCCAGCTCCATCACCCATACGCTAATTGCAGCATATTTCTACAGTCCAGCTCCATCACCCATACGCTAATTGCAGCAATATTTCTACAGTCCAGCTCCATCATCCATACGCTAATTGCAGCAATATTTCTACAGTCCAGCTCCATCACCCATACGCTAATTGCAGCAATATTTCTACAGTCCAGCTCCATCACCCATACGCTAATTGCAGCAATATTTCTACAGTCCATTTCCATCATCCATACGCTAATTGCAGCAATATTTCTACAGTCCATTTCCATCATCCATACGCTAATTGCAGCAATATTTCTACAGTCCAGCTCCATCACCCATACGCTAATTGCAGCATATTTCTACAGTCCAGCTCCATCACCCATACGCTAATTGCAGCAATATTTCTACAGTCCAGCTCCATCATCCATACGCTAATTGCAGCAATATTTCTACAGTCCAGCTCCATCACCCATACGCTAATTGCAGCAATATTTCTACAGTCCAGCTCCATCACCCATACGCTAATTGCAGCAATATTTCTACAGTCCATTTCCATCATCCATACGCTAATTGCAGCAATATTTCTACAGTCCAGCTCCAACACCCATACGCTAATTGCAGCAATATTTCTACAGTCCATTTCCAACATCCATACGCTAATTGCAGCAATATTTCTACAGTCCAGCTCCATCATCCATACGCTAATTGCAGCAATATTTCTACAGTCCAGCTCCAACACCCATACGCTAATTGCAGCAATATTTCTACAGTCCATTTCCATCATCCATACGCTAATTGCAGCAATATTTCTACAATCCAGCTCCATCATCCATAAGCTAATTGCAGCATATTTCTACAGCCAAGCTATAATAATGAAGTTTTTTATGCGTTTGAAGAAAGATGCGGTTATTGTCATGTTTCGAGACGTAATCATATAAAGTGAGGGACATGGTTTATCGCATTTATAAGAGAAAATATCAAGATTCTCTATCATGTCATGCAGTTATTGTTCTTCCACTGTTTGCTGACCTGATTGGATTCATTGATTTTCGTATTCATATCAACATCTCAATAATTACCATACAGTGGTAATGTTTATTGTCTCTCCTAGTCTGCATGCACGATTAAATGTTTCACAAACATCAAAATTCTCAGTTTATATTCATGCCCCAATATGTGATTCCCTTTTCTCAAAATTACTGAGCCTACAACTTCGTTTTACACAATGCCTGTATACTTCACTGCACATAAACACGTACAGTACACATATACATGAAACAATGCACGGCGATCTTTACGATTCCAAATTCGCTCATTTTAGACATGATGATGTAATTTATGTGTTGGCTAATTTAACTAAATATCTCTTATATTTAAGCTATGTTTCTTTAGATTTCATACCAATGTTTTCTTGCTCACAATGATCGTCGTACCAGTTTTAACGCCGATGAATGTTTTCTTTATGCATACATGGAAGCAAGTGAATACATTTTACATCGCTAATTTTGTGGCTTGTTCTCTACATTTCTCATAACGACAAGTTTGCATCATCATAAACAAAGTTAAAACATGTTTTTTATATAATTGTTTTCTTATATTTGCTTCTTTAATAAACAAAGCACAATAACAACACCAACACAAATCAATATATTTTTTTAATATTTTGATATGATAACATAAGCACTACGAGAGTCCTTCGAAGTTACAATATAGTCTGAAACTGTGAGCATAACACGTAACATGTTTCTCAATCAATAAGGTATAATTTAATCTTTAAACTAAGTCAATACATATGTATCAGTGCCATAGAATGTGTAATATACACAAATCAATATGAAAGTAAATAATTTAATGTAATAGTTTCTTATCAGCTATATAATGAGTTTAAACGCGTAGAAGAATAGGCGACAATACACAAACCTCGACTTCTTGTTTATGCAACATGCTATTATTAATTGCATTCTTAGTCACATCATCAAGAAAGCATTTACAATAAAATATTTTCAAAAGTGCACAGAAATGTATTTATTTTTGATAATTATAATGCCAAGAACGTTAGTTCGTAAGATAATTATCCATTTTGTATTCAGGCCCGTATTTCTATTTCTATGTTTACGCCTTAAAACAGGACCTTTCATTGTTAAGATAAATGAACAACATGTCCTTTATCGTGGGAGCTAGGCTGGCAGCAACTACACATCGTGTTTGTGATCGCTAGACATGTTAAACGATGCCAATGAAAGCAACAATGTACGCGGGTTTGGGACAAGGTACACATTCCAGAACTGCATTTCTTCCTCGAACTGTTCGATTTCCGACACATGCTTATGAGATCAGATCTGAACTTGGAACCAAACAGCATGTAAAGAATGAAGTTTATAGCATTGTTCATATACAAGAGCATGAACGCAATTGACGAAATGAGGAGGATTTCGGCCAACTTGGCTTCACTTTGTTCTTGTAATGGATACCAATACGGCTGTCCGATGCCAAAAGCGACCGACGGCAAAACTAGAAGAAAGAATGCCGAACTGAGAACGATGGACACAACTGTCCATTGAGAAACCTTCCTACCCTGTGTAGACGGACCAGAAGCACTGTTGCGGCTCCTTATTTCGGCTTGAAACCCGTCACTATATCGCAGTCTAATAACTATGATTGAGTTCCCAATGATAAAGATGCACAGTGGAATTGCAAATGCCATTGCGAAGTCAATCCACGTCCAAATGTTGTATAAAAAATACTCATAATCAGGTTTCGCAACACATCTGTTTCCAATATGAGGAACGTGTATCATCTTAAATCCAAAAATAACATGAACATTTAAAATAGTAAGAAGCACTAAAAGTGCCACCAGTACGGCGCATATCCTCCTTTGTGTGAATACATTTCGGACATCGTGTGGTCGTAGAACACTGTAAGTCCGCTCTATGGTTACCAAAACCAATGTCCATGGTGACAGCTGCAGCAAGAAATATGTTATGAAAATTTCAAATCTACATAGATGCTCATTTAAATGTCTGATGTCAATAAGCGTCAAAACATGTATCCATCTTTTTAGCCCACAAAACAGTAATATTGTTGAATCTGTCACTGCTAGAGATATGAGTAAAATACTCATTGAAGTTAGTTTTCTTCTCTTTAACACAACGATCGAAAGTATATTTCCACATAAGCCTATGCAAATGAGTATAGGTAAAAATATTTTATTTAGTAACTCTGCTGTCTGGAAATGTTCATCGTCTCTTAAAGACATGATAACTTTTATACCATGCTCACAAACTGGTGCAGTCCAAAATATAAATTTACGTTTCACGAGCACACAAACTGTACTGGCGAGAATAAAAATACTTGTCTATTTATATGAACAATCCGCAATATTCATAAATGGCTCAACTGCTACAAAAATAGTGCCCATATTTTCTACCGCAGATTTGACGTTAAACTAATGTAAAAATTCATTCGCAGGAGTGTCAACCATACGCTTCCACTTTTCCAATAAAGCAATATGTCACATGATTTTTCAGTGTGATACGCTACTAGTCAGGCTTTTTTGTTTAATGTGGACGTAACCGAACTTCCTTATTACAGAGTGAAAAATTGTGTGCAGTAAACTATACGTGATTGTTTAATCGCCGTGTGCAATGAACTCCCACTAGCGGATCCGGGGGCGGGGGGAGGCGCCGTCCCTAAAACTGCCGGACTATACATATATGGGCATATATAAAACGGTCAAAACTGGAAATATATGCGTTTTCGTCGCTCGCTTCGCTCGCTAGCTCAACTTGGTAAAATAAACACAGCACATTCAGTAAAACATACCCAACCTAGCCCGACCCCTACGATTTCTTACGTACACCGTAGTACTGGCGCAAAAGTTCATCGAAAGCGATAAACAGGGGGTATGCCTTATTTTTAAATGATATTTATTTTTTTTAAATTCACATTTTATAGATCGCTGTCAGATGCAATACACCCTTGGCACAGGATAACACATACAACATTCAAAAATTTCGTTTAATATGATTTAAAGTTGAAATTCAAGTAAAATCAATGACTACTTTCGAATTTAGATCAACAAAAATCTAAATCGACAAACCTCTTGCTCATTGTTCCATTAGCAGTCATTCCAAATTTCATATTGTTTTATGCATTCAGAAAAGAGACGTGAAGTGATAAATAAGAGGGGTGTCACAACGTCGGCTCCAATTCCAGGCGATTTCATATGTTTTTCGGCACCATAAGGCAGCGAAAATGTCACACCGTCGGCTTCACTTGTCGTATTTTTTCACAACGCAATCATACGAGTACCTTTCACTATCCTTAGTGTATAAAAAACATGCTCGTCTGTCTGTCCGTTAGTTTGGTTCGGTAAAAAAAAAAAACACACAGTACTTAGCACATCTGAAGACAATTGGTGAGCGTGACTGTGAAGGTGTGAGTTATTTAAATGACATTCACTTCGAAAAGAGATAAAAGAGGTAAATGAATAATACAAATAATTCTCGATGCGTGTGTGTTTGAATTTAGTCAGCTACGGATTTTACGTTTAAAGATGTTCCTGATATATATAATATCAAAGATTGTATGTCACTGAATACGTATTTAATTGACAGGCACATCAAACAAGGGCAATTTACTGCCGAAACAGGTTCATGACATACAGATGAACCAACATGTCTTTCGAAAATAATACGGTGAAGTATTAATTTATTCTAAGAAACCAAGTGCATTAAATGATGATGATGATGATGATGAGGAGGAGGAGGAGGAGGAGTAGGAGTAGCAGAAAGATTTATCACATATCTCTGATACGGATCTATAGCTGATCACTGCAGACACACAGACAACATAAAGGGATTATAACTGCACGATCAAACGTTTACGCCCCCCTAACCCGAAATCCTGGAGCCGCCCCTGACTTCGATTAGAAAGTCATGAGCCCGAATATTTATAATGGATCAACAGATAGGGAATATTGAAAATATGCGAAAATGTTTGCATTTTGTATTGAAACGATCATCATCTATAACTCCCGTATCGAGTGAGATGTCCGCATTCCGTAATAATGTAAAAAATACCTGGCATATTAAATAATAATAATATTTATAACACTTTAAGCAGTATTACATATACAATATAAACATTTAAACGCAGAATTACTTATTCAATGCATGCTCAAAACCATAATAAATGTTCAAATATAAAATAAAAGCAACATTGTTGATTGGTAGAAATTTACACAATCACGGAATTCGACAATAATTCATTTTATCAAAGTCTCCAATTGTCTCATGCAAACATAAAAAGCATTATTGAGTGAAATTCTAAATAATCAATTATAGTTCAATTTGCGTTAAACAGATATAAACTGGTTAACATTAAGTTGATATTTCTTATTTAACTATATTTAAAATATATGTTTATATAAAGGTTTAATATCCACATAGAACAAATGAAAATTTGAATTAAAGGGACTTGTTCACAGAAATGGCAAATTGACAGTTTTCTTTTTTTGTCATATATCCCAATAAGTTAAGTACATTACATTGTATATATAAATCATGCAAAATAACACTACTGACAAAGACATATATTAGAAATATAGCGTCGTTTATAAAAAAAAATCGCCAATTGAAATGGATAAAATTATAAAGCCATTCAAGGGCTAATTTTGGTTTCGATTGCGTTTTTTTCAAAAAAGTGTACACACGTGCATATGAATAGGCTCGTCCCTGATTCACATATATTTCAATATACACCACCAACAAATTTCCAACCGACTTCCATTGGCTAAAAGAGCTCATGTGAGATCCCCGTATTTTTCAATACGGAGCATCTCCAGAAAATATTAGGTCAGTAAAAAAATCAAAAAGGCCGTCTGTCGATTAAAATGGTTTTCTTTGGCAATTTTGTGTTAACTTTAACTTGATAAGTTGGCAAATGTCAATGCTGACTACATGAACATATAAGAGGGGAGCAACTGGTAGAGATTTGGTTCATATATACTTAGTGCTGTCTGAACTAAGCTTCCTTGCCGTTTAATTTTCATTGGACTTATTTGATTTGTTTACCTTTTGTTGTTGGTGATAATGTTGGTGTCAAAACGATTTGCAGATGCTTCAAATGAAGAAATTGAGAGGAAGAGGCTAAACCTCCACTCAGAAAATATTTTTAAGTCAAAAGAAATTATTGGATCAGTAAAATTTTGTTGTATCATCTTACTTACTTTAAAATCTTACTAAACGATTGTCATTGTGATATAAACAATACAGGGTGAATTGCTATATTCTTATAATAAAAGTGTTATAGTGTGTTGATATTTTTTTAAATATTATTTACCTAAGTAAATCACGATTATTTTAATATGACAGTTCTATTTAAGCCTTTCACGGAATGTTATTACGGACATCGCACTCGATACGGTAGCAGCAGACGCTGATTATTTTGTAATATAGGATGCAAATATTTCCAGTTATGTTAAATATTCACATATCGTTAATCCAGTATTTAATATTCGATCTCATGACGGAATAATTCCGGATCATTTGACACTGAACTGAACCAAATCGCGCACGAACTGTTTACTGATCCACTCACGTTATTTTCCATTCCGTTATTGGAAGTACGGTGAAACAAAAACCTGATTGATTAAACGTCAAGCTGAATAAGTACGTGACATATTCTTTTATTGGAATATGGCAGAGCGTATTGTGAAAATTCCGGGAATTGATTTTTTATATCAAATAGAGCGTCCCAGCATGGAGTATAAAATGCAACGCATTTGAGAACGAGTAAAGATTCAATTTGGACTCTACACGCAATGATTATACCTAATGCAGTATTGCGCTGCTTGAACAGTTTGTGTTGTGCAAAGTTATTAATTTGGACAATAATAACTGCATGAGAAAACATTGGCACGTTTTGATAACTAATAAAAACATTGCGGATTGTTTATGGTAATAGGAAAATAAGCGATTTTCTGCTTATACAGTTTGTGCGCTTGTCAAAGTATCCGTTAAATATTTAGACTACACAAGCTTGTGAGCGTTGACTAAAACAGATCATGCCTTTAAGAGACGAGGAAAATTACTTGAAAGCAGTGTTGATAAATAAAATATATCCACCTATACTGATTTGTATAGGCTTATGTGGAAATGCACTTTCGATCGCTGTATTAAAGAGGCGCAAATTAACTTCAATGAGCATTTTACTCATTTCTCTAGCAGTGACAGACTCTCTTATCTTACTGTTTTGTGTGCTAAAACGATGGATACATGTTTTGACGCTTATTGACATTAGAAATCTAAATGTGCATGTTTGTAGAATTGACATTTTCTTCACATATTTCTTGCTGCAGCTGTCACCATGGACATTGGTGTTGGTAACCGTAGAGCGGACGTACAGTGTTCTACGACCCCACAATGTCCGAAGTGTATTCACACAAAGGAGGATATGCGCTTTGTTGGCGGCGCTTATACTTCTTCTTAGCTTTGTAAATGGTCACCTCATATATGGATTCGAGATTATCAATGATCCGCAAACTGGAACAGTATGTATCTCAAAACCTGATTATGTGTATTTCATGTTTACTATTTGGACCTGGATTGACTTCGCAATGGCATGTGCAATCCCAGTTTCTGTTTTCGTCATTGGGAACACAATAATAGTTATTCGACTGCGATTCAGTGAAAGGTTCAGAGCCAGTGTTAGCAGTTGCAATACGATCCCTGGTTCTACGACACGGAGGCCCTTTTCGCAATGGACAGTTATGTCTATTGTACTCAGTCTGGCGTTCATACTTCTCGTTTTGCCGTCGGTTGCATTTGGCATCGGACAACCGTATTGGTACCCATTAGAAGAACAAAGTGAAGCCAAATTTGCTGAAATCCTACTCATTTCGTCAATTGCGTTCATGCTCTTGTATGTAAACAGTGCTATAAACTTCGTTCTTTACATGTTGTTTGGCTCCAAATTCAGGTCGGATCTTCTCAGCATGTTTCGGAAGTCGAACAGTTCGAGGCAGAAATACAGTTTTTCTGGGGTGTGTACATTGTCCCAAACCCAATGAACATCGCTGCATTCACCACTAGCATCTTTGAATATATATAGCGATCACAATCACGATGCGTAGCTGCTGCCAGCTTAGGCCCCACGGCTTTGAACATTTTGTAATAACCTAATGAAGTGGAAGCTCCTGTATATAGACGTACTCATTTGTGAACATGTAAATAGCTCTAGCTTGAGAGATTTAAGTCAGAATGAAAACTTGGATATTTTTAACGGACAGCCGTGTGTGTATGATTGCAATTATATCAATTAGTTTCTGTGGAATATTGAAATAATGTCCTGTAAATGCTTTCTCGTCACATGACACTGCAATTAAAACTAACATGCATGTTTGTGAATTGCCGTGTTTATTATTTTTGGTAATTTCCAGTACGTGTGTAGGTGATAATAAACTGTACATAGGTTAATAAGTTAATTAGTGTTTTTTATTTAATGCTAAGTAGTGAAATATAGAAAAATATCAGTGAGATATATCTCGATATCACTCACAGTGATGGACTACTTTTTTAAATTTATCTGATTTGAACAATATTTAATTGTAGGTGTTGCCACCATTTATCATACAGAATTACCAAAAAAGAAAAGTAGTGAAGATTAATAACACCAAATTTTAAGAATGCCTCTCTGATATATTGAAGTGTCTTTCCTCTTATTTTCTCTGGGATTTTCCTCAGTTGTATTGAGCCAAGGAGACTAGAACAGACAATGCTTTGCGGGTACAAGTTTTACCCACAAGGCATTGGAGCTCGTCATCTTGCTCCAAATTTAATTTTAGCATCCAAAGTATTTATTTTATCCTTTGCACTTCATTCATCCCAGCATATTACACTTGCACGTGTTGTTTACTGTAGCTATGAACAGTAGCTCCCTTTGTTTACATAATTGTTGTATTACTCGTTCTCCAATTCCAAAATATAACAAGAATCCAGTGTACCCTTAAGTAATAACTTGTGTTCATTAAGCACATAACAATATTCTTGTGTGTGTATTAAGTTTTTATATCCATTAACCACTCTTAAGTATTTAAGTATCCAATGTGTGTTCTTGTAAGTAGTGTTCAGCGTTTAATTCTCCGCCATCTTGTTTTCTTCAAATTCTTGTACGTACGTATAAGTATTCAATTTCAGAATACTCCTACCTTTTGTTGTTTTACATTTTAACGCGCATCTACAAGTTTAATCAGCTTAAATTGCTTGCGAAAACACATGTGCGTTTCAATATCGTGACTGTGTAAACTATTGTTTACATTATAACACCTATGCACACGCTATTTTTAGAAAACTGAATGTCGGAGAACTGAACGCTCTTTCACTTTCAATATGTACTGTTATCACAACTGTATTTAAAGCTAGCAGAGTGTGTTAACTTCTTGACTTAAAAGCTTACCATTATTCAACGACTCCGTGTATCCAATTGTATTTAAACTTAAATAAATTAAGAAACATGGATTCTGCGTTGTCTATGAATATACTGAGTAGCATAGTAGACTGTCAGACTGTAAACACGCTGCCATGATAATGCCTTGAGTCAAACCAAATTTGCGATTTAAGTTGCTTAACTAGATCTAATCCACGGCACATTTGATCGTAATCCAAGATGGCGCTGGATTGTTTATTACTAGTGCCGATTACTATGCATTATAGAGAAAATAGTGCGGACGTATTATTGTAAATATCATGTTGAAAACCCCCTAAATAAAAATCAAAGTAAAGAATATTCAAACAGCATCTAAATAAAAAGAAAATGTGTTGCTTTCGGTGTGATAACGCGTGATATCGTCACCAGAAAGGGAGACAATATACATATTTTCACTCGCGCAAGCGCTCGTGATAATATTAATTGTATCCCTTTCCGGTGACGATATCACGCGTTATCACACCGAAAACAAACAAATATCCTCTATATATATATTAAGCACGGTTACATATATATTGATTTAGATTACAAATGATACACAGTATCAGACTGAGATTAAAATTATTTACAGTTAATAGTTTTTAAAACATAAATCGCCCGATTCATTTACGTAACTTCAGAGAGTCCAGACCTTCTCCGTAGTAATTGTTCACGGTGTATATGTCTGAGCTCTTATATTAACATAGCAAATTATAAGGAAAATAAATGTTATTACCGGGTTGTTTTTGTGTTGTGTTTATTGACGTTTATTAAGAAAATGTAAGAAAAATAATATGTAAGAAATGTATTAGTTCTGTTTATGAACTTCACTGGTATTTATGTAGACATGTACAGAAGATATCTCGAACCTAGAGATCGTATGTTTGTTTATGATGTTGTATACGTGTTATCATGTATGCATATAGAGAACAATCCTCGGCGTTGCACTGGTTCGATGATCATGGTGAGAAAGTAACCTTTAGGATGATATCTACAGAAACATATTTTTATTTTTTTAATATTATAATTATCATTAGATAAAATAATCAACACGTAACATACATAATTGTGTTTACAACTATGGGTACATTTGTGATCGTAAAGATCGTCTTGCCTTCATACATGATTGTATACTTAATGAGTTCATGTACCGGCAATTAAGGAGAAATTAAATAAAACGAAGTTGTATGCTCTATTCTTTAGACAAAAGGACAACACATCGTCAGGGTGGTATGAATATAAATTAAGAATACTTGTCTATGCTATGTGAAACATTAGTGGTAAACTACGGAATCCGGTTAGGGACATATATAATATCGTGCCACTTACGTCGAGGGCGAGACACGAGAATTGCGCGAAACACGAAGCGAGACACGGTATTCCCGCGAGTCATGAAGCGAGGCACGATATTGTAACACGAGATCTCGCACTATCGCAGTATCCCATACCACGATATATCGCGGCAAAATATCGTGTATCGCTTCGTGTTTCGAGCAATTCTCGTGTCTCGCTTCGTGTCTCGCAGTAAAATATCGTGCCTCACTTCGTGTCTCGCGCAATTCTCGTGCCTCGCGTTTAGAGGTCGAGGCACGAGATGCGAAGCGAGACATGAAGCGATACACGATATTCAGACGAGACACGAAGCGAGGCACGATATTATATCGACCAAAAACCGCCCGAATCTCGAGTATCGCGGTAGATTTTCAAACCACGATACAGGAAACACGAAGCGAGACGCGAGAATCCGGCGACATGCGAAGCGAGGCACGATATTGTCATCCGTCAGTTGACAAACAATCATGGCGAGATAATTTTGCGTTTCCTGTTATTTTCTGCTCTGAATGCTTCACATCACGTCCCTCACTTACACATGGACACGTCTCGAAAAAAGATAATAACCGCATGGTTGTTCAATCAAATCAACGACATCGTTATAATGGCGTGGAATGAGAGATATTGTTGCAATTAGAGTATGAGTGATTGAAATGTGCATTATCAAAATTATCCCTTTAAATATTACAATAATTGTCACGTTATACAGAATATAGTTGATATATTTTAGTAATAGTTTGAACTGTTATGTTAATCATTTTTGTCCTCTTTATGAACTTGCAGCTGTTATTGTTTTATATTTATTTGATATTTATGCATTTGATGCTGTTGTTATTTTCCTGTGTTTGTTTTATGTATTTATGTTCCTCTGCTTAACTTTTCGTGTGCCGTTTGTGTGCCTACTAAGTGTTCACAAGTGTTCTGACATTGCTTTGCAGATGACGTCAGTCTTCGTCTAATAAAGTGTACTGTTAAATTGCTAAAGTACATATTTATAAGTTTGTTGTGTTCAATGATTTCCGTGCAACCTTGGAGCTCTTTTGACAAGTGCATATATCCGTATTTGCTTTGCACTTTCTTGCTTTATGATGCTCATATGGTTCAGAGGCAATAGCCATGACAAGTACACGTTAAAAACATTAAACTATATTCGAATTTGATATACGTATGTATTTATATTGCTTGTAAATGTAAATAAGTTTATGCAATATAATGATGGAAACATATTATAGTTAAATGTTTCACATGTCACACACTTTAGATGTATGGTTTATATTTTAATATATTGCTTCGAAAAAAAATGTGTATGTATTCAACACTTCCATTTCCAAACATTACCTTGTATTCCCTGATCTGGTCTTGATGTACCCACAGTCAACGAGGGCAAAAGGTCATCAGGAAACGCATATATATACATGTGATATCGGTGCTACTGGCAACTCCATTAGATAGAAGTATTTAAAGTGCTATTTACTATCGGTCTTATTTTTGGTACATTAGAAGTATATTTTACCACTAAGGTGTTTTTCTGACAGCATATAATATTAAGCGAAAGTATTTGAATAATTAAAATGCACATCCAATCGATAAATACATAAAGATGATTATTTAGAAATGTTGAATCATATTAAGCATATATCATACAGTTACCGAAATAGAATAAAAGTTACCCATTATACATTAAGAAATACCATTTGCTGATAATGTGCGCAGTAGAATGCAACCAGAAATTTGCAATTAGCAAAAAGGCAGTCTTTGGACACCTCATTCGCTCCCGTATTGTTTCTGCATACAACGTAGGATGCAGAAACTGACTCTTAAACTATTTGCAATGTATACCTTTTACATTTAATTTTATTATCTAATACGTTCAATAGATGTTGTGGTATGGGCCTAACAACCGTGATGAACTCACCAATTTCAGTATAGATACCTGAAGCATTTTTAACTTTGGCATAATGTTACTTTTAAATGCTGCTTCTAAAACGGTTTACTTTTATTGAACGTTTATGTGAAGTACGAGTTCTATTAGAAAACTTTAAAAGTAGGACGATATATTGGAAAGCTGTCATATCAGTATTAAAACAAAGTCGTGCCACATTGTGGTGTATGGATATAGACAAAGAATACAGGCCTCTGATAAGCATTAAATGGTAAGCACAGACTACGGACACCATTAGCACTGTGTCACTTCATGGTAATTCTTCCGATTTGCGTATGTAAAACCATGCATCACAGCGGGTCATCATAAGAGTGGACCGTCATGGCACGAAGTGATAGCGTTTCCTGTTATTGTCTCATGTGAATTCGGCGAATCACGTCCGTCGCTTGCATTTTATTATGCCCCGAAACATGACAAAAACAGCATTATTCTTCAAACAAAACAACATAATCGTATTTATGACTTGGCTAAAGAGGTTTTATTTCAGTATTTTATTATTTTTAATTATTGAGTATGACTGATTGAGCAGTGGTTCATCAAAATCATTCGCTGAAATATTACAGAATTTGGCATGTAAAAAATAACTATATTTTTTCCAAACGATCTTTCGATATCAATCTCTGTTAAATTATTAAATAAATGACATTATAATATATGCATAAACCAATACAATTTGCACATTGAGAAACCTACCGACACACATGAATGAATGCGTGTAAAATCAATGTTCGTGTGTTTGAGCATGGTCGTAATAATAACACAATAATGTTAAATAAACATGTACAGTAATATCTGTATTTCCCACTCTCCAAAATATAGCATCCAATTAATCATTAAATTACAGTGACATCAATATTAAATAATGAGACATTGCACAAATAAAATAAACAATGTACACATGTTTACATGTAGGAACTGGGGCATGATAGTATATTTTTATAAGAAAATTTATGATAGAGGAATATTATGTCAGAGGTTTTGTAAAATACACAACTTCATTTTTAAGTAAAGAGGAAATTGTAGGGAATTGTAGGAGAGAAATAAATATGTTGCATTATGCAAATATTGTATATGGTTGATTTTCAATTCCACCATTGTTCTCACATACTGTCGATTTTCCATGACATACATGCTCTTATTCATGCTATGCATTGGTAGTTGTTATATGCACCTTGGTAGTTGTTGTATGCACCTTGGTAGTTGTTGTATGCACCTTGGTAGTTGTTATATGCACCTTGGTAGTTGTTGTATGCACCTTGGTAGTTGTTACATGCACATTGGTAGTTGTTATATGCACCTCTCTGCATGTGCTATGTATATTGGTAGTTGTTATATGCACATTGGTAGTTGTTATATGCACCTCTCTGCATGTGCTATGTATATTGGTAGTTGTTATATGCACCTCTCTGCATGTGCTATGTATATTGGCAGTTGTTATATGCACCTCTCTGCATGTGCTATGTATATTGGTAGTTGTTATATGCACCTCTCTGCATGTGCGATGTATATTGGTAGTTGTTATATGCACCTCTCTGCATGTGCTATGTATATTGGTAGTTGTTATATGCACTTCTCTGCATGTGCTATGTATATTGGTAGTTGTTATATGCACCTCTCTGCATGTGCTATGTATATTGGTAGTTGTTATATGCACTTCTCTGCATGTGCTATGTATATTGGTAGTTGTTATATGCACTTCTCTGCATGAGCTATGTATATTGGTAGTTGTTATATGCACTTCTCTGCATGTGCTATGTATATTAGTAGTTGTTATATGCACTTCTCTGCATGAGCTATGTATATTGGTAGTTGTTATATGCACTTCTCTGCATGTGCTATGTATATTGGTAGTTGTTATATGCACCTCTCTGCATGAGCTATGTATATTGGTAGTTGTTATATGCACTTCTCTGCATGTGCTATGTATATTGGTAGTTGTTATATGCACTTCTCTGCATGAGCTATGTATATTGGTAGTTGTTATATGCACCTCTCTGCATGTGCTATGCACATTGGTAGTTGTTATATGCACCTCTCTGCATGTGCTATGTACATTAGTAGTTGTTATATGCACCTCTCTGCATGTGCTATGTATATTGGTAGTTGTTATATGCACCTCTCTGCATGTGCTATGTATATTGGTAGTTGTTATATGCACCTCTCTGCATGTGCTATGTACATTAGTAGTTGTTATATGCACCTCTCTGCATGTGCTATGTATATGTATTGTACTATAAGTTTAGTCTATAGTCTATACGAATAAAATATGGTGGTGGAAAACAAAAACAAAAACAAACGGAAACAGGATGAATCAAACATACTTTTTTTTTGACTAGCAGAATATACTAAGTGTTAGCAAATGTGTTTCATATAATTGCTACACGTTCTTCAATTTGTTTAGTGATTGTAATTTTATCCATAAGATGCACGCCAAAATTCTGAAAAAAGTTGAATCGTGCCTTTGACCGAAACACATATTAAGAAACGTTAAATTACTTATATAATACAAATGAGCTAGTTGCCAAACACTACATTAATATATTTGCATATATACGATGATTAAGTATAAACAAAAGACTGGTTGCTGACATTGTCAAAAGAGTTTTGATTGTTCAATATTAGCTTAAATCCGTTGGTTTCCGATGACAATTTGGAATGTAGCCGAAAATACCAATTAGCAAATCCGACGTCATCTGACACCTTACTCACACCCGTCTTTATTTTTGAAAAGGCGTTTAATGCTGAACAAAAACCTCTTAAAGAATCATATGTTTTAGATTTGATTATATTTGATTATTATAGACTATCAAGAAATTGTGTGGGATGTATGGAACAGCCGTAATGAACTTACCAATTTAAGTATAAAGACCTTTAGCAAATTTTACATCGGCATAATATTACTTTTGAATACGTCTTTTAAGTGGTTCTGTTTTTCTGCAAGCGCACATGTTCCCGAACATCGATGTAAGAAGTTATTTGTAAACATCGATGGACGAATTTATTTGGAATGCATATATTAGTTACACATCCTACCTCTCCATAATAAGTATGCAACATTTTAAATTAAAAACCTATGTTTTTTGTCTTAAGAGTCAATGTCACGTTAGTCAATGTCACGTTAGTCACGTCACGTCGTTGAATGATCCCTGCATTAGTGTGACTGAGACAATATTCAGAGGAACGCATTAATATTTAGTGTGTTGTTATGAAATAAATATTAATATTATACTGAATCACAACATTGCCAGCAACCAGACTAGGCAACTAGTCAACAGTCAGTGTAGTCGTCTGTCGTATTTAGGTACAATACGTGGTTGATGTATAAATAGTCCCACATATCTTCCTTTAAATATTATAACTTACTTTTCATTAAATATTCAAATATATTTTCATTTAACTCCTCCATGTTATATATAAGAGGAAATTCAAGATCAAATATAAAGTATATTATTTAGTGTAGCAATATATTTTGAATTTATACATGCATTGTAAGTGACCGTTTAATTATACATGATTTTTCAATAGTGTCAGTTTATGCTTCATTCCAAAAGCGGCCTTTGTGTCGCTGGTAGTATCACGTGATTGAAATCTGCAACACAGGACTAACGGTTAGTCATTTAACAAAGGACTTAATGCTTAACAGTAACAATATATACATGTGCTTACATAAATGAAAGCAATGCGTCTTGATACAAACGCTTCATGTCTTAATGAATTTTTCATAAACTTTAAGGCATTCCGTTTAGATGCAATAGAATGCACACAAATTGACGAGGTTGCATAATTGGTTTTTAAACCTAGATATAAAAGAAATAGGCCCATTTGCAAATTGCTCTACTAGTAGAATATATTCAATGAATATTGAAATCTTGACAGACGTGCATGTTACTCAATTTACCGACATCGTTATTTTCTTGTTCAGGTTATTATAGTTAGTTATGTTAAGGCACATGTCAACTGCAAGGAACAGATCAGTACTCATGCTTGTTAAATTTTACGGACTTTTACAAGCAACTATCTGACTAGAACATTAATACTTAGGGACATACAAACTACTTAGGGACAAACAAACTACTTAGGGACATACAAACTACTGAGGGACATACAAACCCAACATTCAGAACTAAACATTCACTGAACATGTTAATAATCTAGGCATCAAAGAAATACAACCTCAGTAAGATTTTAGTATCAAATCAACTTTATAGTCACACTAAATCTCATTGTCCCCCATTTTGTTTGTGGACTATGCTAACAGTTTAGTCTGGTTGTGGCGGCACATGCGATGTTACCTCATTGTATATGCACATACTACTTTAGGATAAATACCAGTTAATTTTCGGGTATCCTTTAATGGACCAAAGTAGATGAATAGAACAGAACAGAACATGTGTTTTATTAATGCACAATGAACAAAGTATATAATAAATACAAAACATAGTAGTAAGTTAGATTCACGTTATACAAGCTGTAAGCCATGTTCGGATGATTTATAAAAAAATAAAATTGTAACTTGAAAGTATTACAATACAAGTAGTAGATAATACAAATCGATATATATTCTATATATATAAATACACTACGATTTATTTAATTGTATTAAACATTCGCAACCAATAGTCTGTTTTTATTAATTAAAAATCGTAATTAAAATCGTCTGCAACAACTAAATCATTGCCATCATAATTCCAGTGTTCGTTAGATAAAATTCTACCCCTTTTTTGAAAACCATTATTTTTGTTTCGTCTGTGTTAACTGTAAAATCCCATGTATTATAATAGGAATGTAATTTATTTACCTTCTCACTTTCATTGCCGTTACTGTATCTATCTCGTTTTTCTTTTCATTTCCCATAACACATATCGCTCATAATCCTTCACTTGTACACTTTTTTAGCACTTTTATAGAAGATAATATCTAGGTTTGATATAATTGTTTTTTCACCACCGATTAAAAATTGCGTTTTTCCCTCTGTTGATCATGTGACTAAAGTAGATGTGTTCGCTGTAAATTTTAACATTTCGGCTGGCGGGTTCATACTTGTTTGTTTTCAGTGAACAGTGTTTTTCTTGCGCATTTGAATGTGTTGTACAAAATTACTTCTAATGTGAATAGTCAAAATTTAAATAACACAAAATGTAGTGCATTGTGCGTTCACTCCAGATGACTACTTTCAATTAACTTAAAATTGTTCAAAGGTAAATTATATTATATTACATAATTAAAAAAATAAAGGTCATGTACGTATCTTTCCTTAAAGACCAGACTGGTATTGAGAATAAAATAAGACAAACGACGTTAGGTGCTTTGGCTATTTTACTTTGGACACCATGGTTTACAGCTTTTATTAACTTGTACACGACAAAAAGATCAGACATGCTTTCTCTGTATGTAATAACTACATTATATATAATAGGAACAAACTCTCAGTCTAGAAGTGCATCGAATTCTATAACGGATTGGAAAGTGGGAGTAAGACGCGTTTAAGTGGAATGATACAAACAAAATATCGCATCCTTGACTGACCAAGAACTTTTGTAAACCAGGACTTGAAACGTGAAGTAGATGTTGTTGGTGTTTGTGGTTGTGACGCTGGTGTTGGTTGAAATTTGTATACGAAATGAAATAAAATGCAAACTTAATACAACATCATCACCAAACCTGGGCACGTAATTAAATTGAAGTATATTCTCGTTATTGTAGTCTCTTGTGGGATATTCGTTAACGAAAACACGAAACTTTATAAATAAAATGTAAAACAATTATTATCTCGAATTCAATCTGTGATGCGTTTTAAAACTAAATCAACGTTGCTGAATGATACATTAAGGATGAAGTGAAGCTTTACTAAAGACTCGAAATAACATAATTATCCAGAATAAATTGTAAAATACGTATAAGGTTTCATTTTGAACTGCCGTCTGGAGATTCTAGATTTGGTTCTACTAACTGTTTGATTTAATCATGTTTGATCTACGTGCATGTTTTAGAACAGACGTGTACTGTTACATTGTTAAAACAAAGATAACAAGGTGAAAATGCAGCCCCAATAGACCTATTTCAGTTTCGTTTCATGTGTTTCAGACAGTTACAATGTAAAATCTTAATGTATATTTGTTTTTATAACTATTTCACAAAAGTTTAATTGATTTACAAAATAGGACACTCGCTATTCAAGCTACATTCTGCTTCAAAGTCTCAACACTTTTATACAGAGTTGACGGGGTATGTATCTTTAAATAACATTTTTTTCCTTATCTACGCCGTTTCCAGTTGCCATGGTGAATGTCATCTTTAGCTGTTTCATAACTTCAGCCACGGAGAGGAAGATCCTCGTTGTGTTTCAGGATATTTTGTCTTCACAAAAATTGTCCATATGTCGACAGAAGTTAATAATTATATTGTTGTGTGACAAATGTAATGCTTTTAACATGTATTTGTCGATCCAGTTATACCGTTTTTATTTTTATAATATCCCCGAACATAAATGACGTTCTAAAGTGATACATGTATGCATAATTCATATTGGCGGGATGTTAACTAAACTAGTATATTTATATCAGTACATGTAAATCAATGCGAGATTGAATTGTTGTACGTCAAATTCTTTCTTGTAATCAGCTCTCATAATTGCCTCGTAAAATTCTTATTTAAATCAAGGGTAGATTAATTATTTGTGTTTGTAAATTTAGTTAGATTGCAGATTTTAAAGAATTAGGGTTGTTGAATTCTATGCCAACCTTTTAAGCATTTTACTTACGCAATATCTGTAAAAACAAGATATTATTAAATAGAGCTGACTGAAATAACATTGATGACACATTAACAAAAGTTCTAAACACCCAGGTTTAATCATTACAACGCATTCTTTCAACCCGATTTCGAAAGGGTATCGAGACCTTTTCAACTATTTATACCTCTTTGGTTGTTGTTATGAAATTAAAATATAGTCCAAACAGAAATTATAAGTAGCGCTCCGTGCGGTTAGAGCATCCGCCTTTCACGCCGAAGACCCGGGTTCAATCCCCCGAATGTGCTTAGTATTTTTCATTTCAATGCTGTTAGAAGTAACCTTTGTTTGCACGATATTTTTCAAATATTTTTCAGGAAATAAAGAAATATATAAATAAACTCAAATTAATACAATCATATAAAATACGATATTATCTCTCGTTTAAATAAGCTATTGGAATCGCATCTGCCATGTTCATAAAGGCCCAAAATTACAATTACTCAGTAGCACACACCGAATAATCCTAGTCTATTTTTAGAAAGTCGATTTGTCTGCTATTATTTGTATTGTTATTATACTTTTAAGAGATGCTTCATTGACTGTATTTGATGAATATCGTAATGTTTACATTGCAAACAACATTTAAGGCCTCATTTGTATATGTTTAATCATCTGTGAAGTAGCAGTTTTAACGGTAAATGGAACCTTTCAAATTATGGTCATTCATGCTGTTTGAAGTAATAACTCAAGCTAATAAAATCTGTTCGGTCGACACTGAACGTCGTATAAATCCCGTGACCTGTTGTATGTATATAAGTATCAAATACACAAACACAAACACAAAAGTTGTTTTTCTTTTATATCGGATATCAAATGTGGAAAACAATGCTCTGCAACAATCAAATACAAAGAAAACAAATTAAATGATTGTTTGGGCAACACTTAACTTTACGACTTTTAATGAACATTAACTAATTTTTTTCTATGATGTTATTAGATAGGAGTGCTACACATGATAGGATTTATACAGAAGTGTTTTGGCCCAGCGATGTCGTCATCAGTGTCGACCGAACAGAACCATTAGAAATGTCATGATGATTTCATTACTACAAACATCATGAATGACCATAATTAGAAAGGTTGCATTTACGGACGATACAAGTGATTGGACAATTATGAACACTTAAATCTGTTTCATTCACATTTCCAGTTAAATCAAGATTACAACAGCGTAAATGTTTCCGTCACTCAGGAATGGCAAGTCTATACTATATAAATAACGCATGGCTGAGAGGGTGATTTAAAATAATATCAACCCGATAAATGTTATATCACCCTCTCAGCCATGTGTTATTTATTTTATTTTATTATACCGAACAATCCTTAAAACACAATGAAATGCTAACCTTCGTGATGTTTTCGTCATTACTTTAATGTAGACTTTAGTAATAAATGC
>CM051025.1:32696898-32719398 GCA_027627225.1 Congeria kusceri
AGTTTTTTTATTTATTGGTTCTCGGACATTTTTGGAAAAGTGTCCGGTTGGAGGAGGGAAAAAAAATAAATAAAATAGCAGAATTATTTACTAATAATTATTAATGACTAGAATTTCACAAATGGAAATGGGCAGTGATATTAAAATGTTTATGAATTATTACTGACAAAAATCATATAACACAACATTAACTAAATCACTGCGTGATAACCATGACATTAATACCAATAAAAGGCAGCGTTTATCATATAAAACTACTGTTAAAATATGCTCACACTTAAACACAGTAGGCCTACGTCAGATATCGCTGGACAGGGGCCATATTATATGTATAACAGCATGTTTCATGAAGTAAAAACTAACTGAATATATCTTATTAATAAATTAATATACACCAATGAAATTTGTTTACTATACATACTATTGGTATAAAGTTATAAATGTGTATTTAAGATAATGGTTCTAAGATCTAATTTGTTTACTATACATACTATTGGTATAAAGTTATAAATGTGTATTTAAGATAATGGTTCTAAGATCTAATTTGTTTACTATACATACTATTGGTATAAAGTTGTAAATGTGTATTTAAGATAATGGTTCTAAGATCAAATTTGTTTTATTGAGTATTTTGCTCAGACTCTAAGTGTTGCTTGATGTATAAAATAACAGAGAGCTGATCATATGAATCATACAGCGATATACAGTTACAATGCTTGTTACATAAAATGTAGTCATTTCTTCAGCGTTTTATTTTAGCATTCCGTGCATAAATAGGATGAAACCTTTTCACAAGGTCATTTTTACGATATCGGCTACATTCGAATGTTTTTTTGGCTTTTTGAAAAAATCGGGTCGGCGGGTCCGAGAACCAAGAAAAAAAACAAACTCTCGCCTTGGACTTCTAAATGTCCATGTTCTCTAATATTTTGATATTTAAAGTATGTTTTATGTATTAGATTTTAATTATTGCATCTCACGACCATTAAACAAGCTCATTGGAGCTAAGATGTTAGCCCTAAACGAATGATATAAAATAATAATAATAATAAATTTCCTATAATTTTTTATATTTATTGACACACACACGCTATACATTCAGCTGAGGAAAAGTGTTATTATTGTATATTTTTTGTTCAGATAACATCCATTGGTAAAAAGAAAACTGCTAAAAATGAGATATAATTTATTTTAGGACTTAATACAAATGTTTTATCTTCAGCTGTAATAGATGCTAACAAATTAGCTGCAATCCATTAGAATTTCGCATTTAAGATATATTTAACGTTTCTGTACGTTGTACTCACATAAATGTATGATCAAACAAATCCCCCAGGTCTTATGGCCCTTGATTTACCCAAAATTGGCTTTTTCAGTAGTATCCGCTTTCTATGTCAAACAGTTGTCATCTTCAACAAACTTTATATGTCCGGTCTGATGCTTCTTCACTGAGTTATTGCCTTTAGAAATATGGCATTTTTATAGAAAATGTTCGTTTCCGCACAAGATCTCAGGAAATAATAACTTGATTTCAATGAAACTTCACATGCAGTATCCCTAACTAGAAGACATACGCATATTTCCAGGTCATTCATGTCTGATTATTTTTCAGGGAGTTATTGCCCTTTTATATAAAAAAATAACATTTTAATAAAATATTTTTTGTGTAAATGTGTATTTAAGATAATGGTTCTAAGATCTAATTTGTTTTACTGAGTATTTTGCTCTGACTCTAAGTGTTGCTTGATGTATAAAATAACAGAGAGCTGATCATATGAATCATACAGCGATATACAGTTACAATGCTTGTTACATAAAGTTTAGTCATTTCTTCAGCGTTTTATTTTAGTTTTATTTTTTGTTTCCACACCAGATCTCAGTAACTAACAACTCGATTTCAATAAAACTGTATATGCAGCATCCCTACCAAGAGTCCATGCGCATATTATCAGGTCAATGCAGTTGGATGATTTTTGCTGAGTTATTGCAATATAGATGATTTATTAAATTTGGATCTCTTTACAATACTTTTTGGGTCTCTTTGCAATACTTTTTACGCTCCCCGAAAAATTTCGGGGCAGCATATAGTCGCCGTTTTGTCCGTCCGTCCGTCCTTCCGCCACACTTTCTTGTACGGAATATTTCTTAACTACTGGCCGGAATTCAAAGAAACTTTATGGGAAGCTTCAATACAAAGAGGAGGTGTGCATACTACGAGTACATTGTGCTTCAATGATTTTTCTCAGAGTTATGGGACTTTGAAGATTTCTGAAATCTTTCTGAAATATTTCTGAAATATTGCACAATTCTTCACTTTCTTGTCCGGACTATTTCTCAGCAACTACTGCTGGAATTCAACAAAACTTTATGGGAAGCTTCATTACCAAGACGAGGTGTGCATACTACCAGGATGACCCGCTTCAATGATTTGTCTTAGAGTTATGGGACTTTGAAGATTTCTGAAATCAGTATATAGTGAACAATTCTTCATTTTCTTGTCCGGACTATCTCTCAGCAATAACTGGCTGGAATTCAACAAAACTTTATAGAAAGTTTCATTTACAAGAGGAGATGTGCATACTACCAGGACGTTTCTCTGGAATGATTTTTCTGAGAGTTATGGGACTTTGAAGATTTCTGAAATCAGTATATATTGCACAATTCTTCACTTTTTTGTCCGGACTGTTTCTCCGCAGCTACTGGCTGGAATTCAACAAAACTTAACGGGAAGCTTCATTACAAAGAGGACGTATGCATACTACCAGGACGTTCCACTTCAATGATTTTTTTAGAGTAATGGGACTGCTGGCCAGATTTGAATTAACTTTTATGGGAAGCTTCATTGCCAAGAGGATGTGTGCATATAAGTAGGATGTTCCGCTTCAATGACTTTTCTTGGAGTTATGGGACTTTGAACATTTCTGAAATATGGTATATAGAGTGCAATTCTTGTCCAGGCTATTTCTCAGCAACTACTCGCCAGATTGCAATGAAATTTCATGTGAAGCTTCATTGCGAAGAGGAGGTGTGCATATTAGCGGGATGTTCCACTTCAATGATTTTCTTGGAGTTATGGGACTTTGAAAAGTTCTGGTATATAGTATATAGTACGCATTTCTATTGATTTAGTTATTTTAATATCTCTGCCTTTCACATTGCATTTCTATTGCTTGACAAAGCGCATTGGGGAGCATCCATCAGATTTACTGATATAATTGTTACAGTTTGTATACATCACTTATATGACATTTGATTTACTCTTTAAAATTACATTTTTAATATAATTCGAGATAAATAGATAAAAGGATTGCAATGATTTGTCTTCGTAATCATCTGCAATACTTTAAACGGCAGATTAAATCTTAGAGGAAGAACTGTGTACAAACTGGGTTTAATACCACTTAATATATGTTTTATTTTATTCATAATTTATGTAAATTAAGGAGATATTAAAATCATTCTTGTGTAGCATTTGCAGCTGAAAACGGATTTCGATGAGCATGATATTAGGATAGAAATTCTTACAAGATTGTATTAAAGACATCTACAAAACATGAAATATAGATATACAGAAACAATACATGATAAAACATATGTTTTTATCAAGCAATATGTCTTATAATCCCCTATTTAATATATTGATTTCCTTGTCAGATTAAGTCACCTATGTTACACTGAAAAGTCAAATGGAAGCTGGAAATGAGTGCCAACTGAACCAAAAATAAAAAACAAAATCAGTACCATTCAGTACCATTTACCCCTATCATGTTCAAGTCAAAACATCTCGGCTCCACATGTGTGGATTTCGGTGGAATTTTCTGTGATAGTCGGGGAAATACGATAGTGTGTTAAAATGCTTTCGTGTCAATTATTTCCTTTTTTGGTATTTCTGACCAAAGGGTCCCTGGACTATATAGCGTAAAGTTCGCAAAATATTAATAAACGAAAATGTCAGCAACCATAAAATACATCGGTTTTAAATATTTATTTATAAGAGTCAATTTGCATTCATTACCTGAATATCTTGTAAAAGATATGTAGTGTTGATTTTAATTTTAACAAAAGCCCACACATAACATATTGACTTCCTCATAACTGGTACATAGGTTATAATAGAAAATAAAAAGCGCATATAATAAATATGCATATTATACCGATACAGTAAACAAAGTATGTGTCAGAGAATTTTTTTTTTTAAGACACATCGTTTTGTCATATGTAAGTAACAATATATTTCATGAAATGAATAAAATGCAAATATACTAATTGACGTTGCTTATTATTATTTGTACAGGGAATACTGTGTTAACAAAAGACAAATACAATTAAAACAAGGCTGTGTAAAACCACCAGATGTCTTCTTGTCTTATGTTTTGTTTTCATTTATAGTTTGATTGTATATGTATATTGCAGTATGCATAGAGCGACATGAATGTATAGACAAAATGGTATGACATCAGACTAAGAAAGGACAATTTGTACGAGAAATTTATAAGAGTTGACATATACAACGATTGATTATTTATTATACATACGATTATGAATAACAATAAATATCTTTAAAACAAATATTCGGCGTATGTTGTAAATGTTTGTAAAGAGTTTAAATAGCTTATCCTACATGATTATTTAAAACTGATGCATATGGTGTTTTGGTTCATAAATCGTCATTCTACAAGCATTTAATATTATTTTTCGAAAATAAAATAAATATATAAATTTTCATTATCAAATAGCAAACTCATATTTTCATGTGGCTAGCTCCTGAGACATTAGTATGCAATGTTTCTATATTTGAAATAAATAAAAAGAATAGCATTATTTCATGTCAAAGCAATGAACTGATGAACTGTTCCATGCTTTGTATTCTTAATTGTGCATAATGTATGGCATAATCTCATAATAAACCATTTATTAACTCAAATCTTGATGTTTTTGTTATGCAATTTGGATTGCTTTTACGTGTGATTAACATATAAAACAGTGAAATCTTAGCAAATACCAGTTTGTCTTGAAAACAAGTCATCACGAAGCTACATTGTATTTGTGATCGCTAGATATATTAGACGATGCTAGTGAATACAGCGATGTTCGTTGAGTTCGTGAAAAAGTAATCATTCCGGAATTGTATTTCTGCCTAGAACCGTTCCATGTTCGACACATGCTTAAACGATTTATTAACTGAAATCTTGATGTTTATCGTTATGCAGTATGGATTTCTTTTACATGTGATAAACATATATAAAAGTAAAATCTTAGCAGATACCAGTATGTCTTGAAAACAAGTCATCACGAAGCTACATTGTGTTTGTGATCGCCAAATATATTAGGCGATGCTAGTTATGTTCGTTGAGTTTGTGAAAAAGTAATCATTCCAGAACTGTATCTCTGTCTAGAACTGTTCCATGTTCGACACATGCTTAAAAGATCCGATCTGAACTTGGAACCAAACAGTATGTAAAGAACCAAGCACTGTTCATATACATGAGCATGAACGCGATGAACGAAATGAGAAGCATTTTGTCAGGTTTTGCTTCACTTTGTTCTTCTTTCGGATACCAGTACGGCTTCCCTATTCCAAATGCAACGGATGGCAAAACGAAAAGAATGAAAGCCCGAGTGCGGACAACGGACATAACTGTCAAATGTGACAAGGGCCTTCCTGTCGTAGAAGAACTAGGGACCCTGTTGCGATGGCTCTGAATCTTTCACTGTACCGCAATCAAATAATAATTATTGTGTTCCCAATGAGGAAGATGCTCAATAGAATTGCAAATGCGATTGCGAAGTCAATCCAGGTCCAAATAGTAAACATAAACTCGATATGATCAAGTTTTGCGGTACATAATTTTCCACTTTGCGGATCAGTTGTCATATCAAATCCATATGTAAGATGACAATTTACAATCTTTGGAAACAGTAAACGTGCCGCCAGCAATTCACATATCCGCTTTTGTGTGAATACATTTCGGACATCGTGGGGTCGAAGAACGCTCTACTCCCGTTGCATGGTTACCAACACCAATGGCCATCGTGACAGCTGCAGCAAGAAATACGTGAAGAAAATGTCAATTCTACAGACATGTTCATTTAAATTTCTAATGTCAAAAAGCGTCAAAACATGTATCCATCGTTTTAGCACGCAAAGCAGTAAGATTAGCGAATCTGCCACTGCTGGAGATAGAAGTAAAGTACTCATTGAATTTTCACCTCTTCAGCACAGCGATCGAAAGTACATTTCCACTCAAGCCTATACATATCAGTATAGGTGGATATATTGTATTTATCAACTTTGCTTTCAAGTAATTGTCTTGGAATCAGTATAGGTAGATATATTGTATTTATCAACTTTGCTTTCAAGTAATTGTCTTGGAATCAGTATAGGTGGATATATTGTATTTATCAACTTTGCTTTCAAGTAATTGTCTTGGGATCAGTATAGGTAGATATATTGTATTTATCAACTTTGCTTTCAAGTAATTGTCTTGGAATCAGTATAGGTGGATATATTGTATTTATCAACTTTGCTTTCAAGTAATTGTCTTGGAATCAGTATAGGTGGATATATTGTATTTATCAACTTTGCTTTCAAGTAATTGTCTTGGAATCAGTATAGGTGGATATATTGTATTTATCAACTTTGCTTTCAAGTAATTGTCTTGGGATCAGTATAGGTGGATATATTGTATTTATCAACTTTGCTTTCAAGTAATTGTCTTGGAATCAGTATAGGTAGATATATTGTATTTATCAACTTTGCTTTCAAGTAATTGTCTTGGAATCAGTATAGGTGGATATATTGTATTTATCAACTTTGCTTTCAAGTAATTGTCTTGGAATCAGTATAGGTGGATATATTGTATTTATCAACTTTGCTTTCAAGTAATTGTCTTGGGATCAGTATAGGTAGATATATTGTATTTATCAACTTTGCTTTCAAGTAATTGTCTTGGGATCAGTATAGGTGGATATATTGTATTTATCAACTTTGCTTTCAAGTAATTGTCTTGGAATCAGTATAGGTGGATATATTGTATTTATCAACTTTGCTTTCAAGTCATTGTCTTGGGATCAGTATAGGTAGATATATTGTATTTATCAACTTTGCTTTCAAGTAATTGTCTTGGGATCAGTATAGGTAGATATATTGTATTTATCAACTTTGCTTTCAAGTAATTGTCTTGGGATCAGTATAGGTAGATATATTGTATTTATCAACTTTGCTTTCAAGTAATTGTCTTGGAATCAGTATAGGTGGATATATTGTATTTATCAACTTTGCTTTCAAGTCATTGTCTTGGGATCAGTATAGGTAGATATATTGTATTTATCAACTTTGCTTTCAAGTAATTGTCTTGGGATCAGTATAGGTAGATATATTGTATTTATCAACTTTGCTTTCAAGTAATTGTCTTGGGATCAGTATAGGTAGATATATTGTATTTATCAACTTTGCTTTCAAGTAATTGTCTTGGAATCGTAATAAGTCCTCAAATGTGTACCATTTTATCATTCATGCTGGGACGTTCCACCTGATGTAAAAATCCATTCCCAGAAGTTCAACAATACGCTCCATTTTTTCCAATTAAATAATAATGCACGTGATAATTTTGCATTATGTTTTGTCACTCAGGTTTTGTTCCTCGGGACGTTAACGAACATCCTATTGTAGAGAGAATAGTAATTTGCGTGGAGCAGTGGACAGTTCGTGGTTTGTTTTAGTGCCGTGTCAGATGATCCGGGATTAGAGATATATACACTTTAATATGTATCAAGAAGTAGCAATATGTGACCTGAAACAAACATATTTTCACGCCAATTCAGCATATGCGTTTTCCTTATCAGTTGCGATGTCCGTAATAGCACTCTCTTAGTGTAAACATATAACTATCGTATACTATGTACCTGGATTTACTTGTTGTAATGCTATTAATGTATTCTTTACTAGTATCGATTACCTTAGCAAAACGTTTAAGTCAATTGTTTCCATGTTGCGGTTCAAAAGTATGCCATAACGAGCGTCACGTGACAACGACGTGTCACTTTATCACTATACTAGAGAACAATATCTTGGTTACAATTTAGCACATTGACATGTGTATCAGCGAACGAATTTTGAACTTAAGTAAAACTTGTAAATGACACCAATTTACCAGCCGTTCGTATATGTTAAATTGATAATATAGTCCACATAATTAGTACCCGGTCTATAGGTCGATAATAACACATATCAATTCTTGGAGAATACGAGGCAGTCGTTAGTCTGCAAAAGATGTGCAGCATCAATAGTTTCGATATGAAATGTTTTTACTGTATAATGTAGGTAATAAACCCATTTCAGTACCTGCGAATAGATCTTAAATTTCAAAATCAACGCACAAAAATGCAACCAGGTTCACTTTGAAATAATGTCTCTCACAAGAAATCCCCAAAATGTTTTATATAGTTGAAACCTCAAATTGCCACTTAAGACATCTGCATATGTATCAACTGAATTAGGTTGTATGGAAAATGCGAAAGGTAATTGCATAAGCAACAGATTTACTAGTGTTGGGACATTGGTTCGAAATTGCAATCAATCATTGGGTTGAACTCGGTTTCCGCGTGCGATGCAATTTTACCGATTATAATCATTCAAATGTAGTATTGTATTATACATATTTCAATTCATTTGACGTGGAAAAAATACTTAAATACGGATACATGTTTGTTCCTTTTGTGCATCAATAATAAATGATGTAAACAAATAAACAATAAATTCAATAATATAACTTTTAGTTACGTTTATTTACTTAATAGCTGCTTATCAGTTTCAAACAAGTACAGAACAAGTAAATTTAACATGGGACAACTGTAAAATAAAATAATATTTTACGAATCCGATGATCGATTTTGTAACTGTGACATCGATAATCGACCAAAAAATAATTTGTTTCGATCATCGTCCCATCTGTAGTATTAACTGTCGATTAAGTTCCTATATAATCTCATATAGTCGGAAAGAGAAAATACCAACTTAAAAATTCTCCGATTGGTTTCAATATCGTGTTTCGTCGAGTATAAACTAAAAGCATTCGTTATTGGGTACATTTTTGTACATTTTTGTAATGTACTGTAAACGCCGCATGGGCGCGTCGCCGCAAACACGTGAGCAAACGCGTTTATGCGGTGATTTTCAACACCGCAATAACGGAACCTGGTCACGTTTATGCGGCGACGTGTATGGGCGGCGTTACAATGTACTATTACTGTATCATTTGTTTCAATATGTCGGCCACTTGTATTGTTGAACTTGTAGCCGGAATAATTGCCAGCATCAGGAAACTCTAATAGAGCATCTGCACGCATATACCCACTCTCAGATACCCACATTTGTCTGTCGGATTTCCAATGATATTCATTAACCATTCCCCCACTTTATAGTTTCTTTCATTTAATAGTTTCGTCTCAAAAGCAGAGCAATCCGATATGCGTTTAATAACGTATGATTGTCCGACACAATAATGGGCAATGAATATTGTGTCACATCAGCCAATGTAATATGCATAAATGGTCTCACGTACCAGTATCACAGATTGTAAAACGTGAAAATAATCAAAAATAAACATCGTATAACATGTTTAATAGCGATTTTATTGTGCTGTTAATTGACTGGAAAATGATTTACTACAAACTAATGATAAAACCAAAAATTCGAGATTACAACTGAACTAAAACAAAATAAACCAACGTATGACACGTTAGACAATACCTTTATTGTTTTATCATATGGCATGTTGTTCTCTAAATAAATGTTAAAACCGACTGCTTGACACTGGTTATTATGTCTATAATCCTATGTTTTGTTAATTATTATAAGACATGTTAAAACTGCTTTGTATCTTAATCTCGATACACTTGTGTTTTGGCATGTGCGTTTATCACGTGAATATGATCACCGCATATACTGCTGAAATAAAACTGGAAAGCACAGTACACTTCCTGGAAATAGTCGTTGAACAGGCAATATATATCTGTATTTAAATACAAATATTTAACAATCCATATAATATTTGATAACACTACGAGTTGCACTGAACACAATATAAGCCACACATGAACCTTTAATTTTAGTAAAATAGTGCTAACATGGCGTAGATCTCGGTAAAAAACAACAACGAGTACATGTATTGAATGATAAGCATAATTCGCCTTTAAACCTTAAGTTTCAATATAAGGTTTATAGTTCCAAACGTATTTTTTTTTCAACAAAAAAACAGCAATAAGATAACAGAAACATAAATGAGCTTCTATCACACGAATTATAGTCAAATGAAAGAGAAATCTGAAAATTCGCTTCATTAATAAAAGACATGGACACTTTTCACTTCGTCTATGACGAGGGACGAATTTTAGGGGTTAAAGTTGTAAGAATATTTAGCAGCGATACCCACTGCGTTGCGTAGAACTAAAAGTATTGTCACGTCATGATGAAAACCCAGAGAATTAACATTTTCTTGCACTACACTCTCTTTATTTGTCCGTTAGGTATGCGGTGCCCATCCATTCATTATAAAGATAACGTAGTTTTATTACAGCAGTATACGGTGCCATATACACCGTGTCTATGGTGCATTGGTTCTGGAGATGGTGTAAAATGATAACACTAAATGTAAATAATAAAAGAATACTTTTGTTCCACACAATGATTAAAAAAACAATCAATTTCGACAGCATGCATACAATTCGTCAGTTCATGAATAAAAGACATGAACACGTTTTCACTTCGTCTATGACGAGGGACGAACTTGAGGGGTTAAAGTTGTAAGAAGATTTAGCAGACCTGGCTCTGTATTCAGCTCTGAATTCAGCTCCGAGTTGAAAGCCTATGAAAAAGAACACATTTCCACACTAGTACTACAAACTGTTATAATAACTATAAAATTGACAGAGAATCGAATACAGACCTGGCTCTGTATTAAGCTCTGAATTCAGCTCCGCATTGCAAGCCTATGAGTGGTAACTTATTTGCGCCAGATCACTACATGATCTGAATAAATCAACAAACATCACCGTATTGAATACAGACCTGGCTCTGAAATCAGCTCTGAATTCAGCTCCGCATTGAAAGCCGATGATAGAAAACTCATTTGCGTCATACCACTTTTCGCTGGTAACAAAAGAACTAAATTACGTTCTTAACAAAAGAACGAATACAGAGTTGACTCTGTATTCAGCTCTGAATTCAGCTCCGCATTGTAAAGCATATGAGTGGTAAGTTATTTGCGCCAGATGACTACATAGTATTAATAAATCCACAAGAAAACACCGAATCGAATACAGACCTGGCTCTGTATTCAGCTCTGAATTCAGCTCCGCATTGAAAGCCTATTATAAAGAACACATTTGCACACTAGTACTACATAATGTTATAACAATTATAGTTTAACAGAGAATCGAATACAGACCTGGCTCTGTATTCAGCTTCGAGTTCAGCTCCGCATTGCAAGCCTATGAGTGGTAACTTATTTGCGCCAGTTGACTACATAGTATTAATAAATCAACAAAAATCACCGAATCGACTACAGACCTGGCTCTGGATTCAGCTCTGAATTCAGCTCCGCATTCAAAGCCGATGATAGAACTCTCATTTGCGTCATACTAATTCTCGGTGGTAACACAAGAACTAAACTGTGTACTTAACACAAGAACGAATACAGAGCTCGCTTTGTATTCAGCTCTGAATTCAGCTCCGCATTGCAAACCTATGAGTGGTAACATATTTGCGCCAGATTACTACATAGTATTAATAAATCAACAAGAAAACACCGTATCGAATACAGACCTGCCTCTGTATTCAGCTCTGGTTTCAGCTCCGCATTGAAAGCCTCTGATATAAAATACTTTATCGCAAAATCTACCTTCCGTAATAAAACAGCAACAACCAAAACTAACACAAAATCGAATACAGACCTGGCTTTGTATTCAGCTCAGAATTCAGATCCGCATTGAAAGCCTTGGATAAAGAACAACTTTGCAAAATAGAACTACAAACTGTTATAACAACTATAAAACTAACACATAATCGAATACAGACCTGGCTCTGTATTCAGTTTTCAATTCAGCTCCGCATTGCAAGCCTATGATAGAGAACACATTTGCACCAAACTTATTTGCGACAGATCACAACATGATGTTTATAAATCAACAAAAAAAATCACCTTATCGAATACAGACCTGGCTCTGTATTCAGCACAGAATTCAGCTGAGCTTTAAAAGTGTAGGATAGAGAATGCATTTGCACAATACCACCGCTTGCTTTTATAAAAAAAACTATGTAATTAACACACGAGCGAATACAGAGCCGGCGTTGTATTCAGCTCTGAATTCAGCTCCGCATTGCAAGCCTCTGAGTGATAACCTATTTGTGCCAGATGACTACATGGTATTACTAAATCAACAAGAAAAACACAGTTTCGAATACAGATCTGGCTCTGTTATCAGCTCTGAATTCAGCTCCGCATCAACAGACTATGCTAGAAAACAGATTTGCACAAAACTTATTTGAGACAGATCACAACATGATGTTTATAAATCAACAAAAAAAATTACCTTATCGAATACAGACCTGGCTCTGTATTCACCTCGGAATTGAAAGTTTACTATTCAAACACATACCACTAGTTGCTGCTTCCAATGGACCCCAAAATAACATCGAATCGAATACAGACCAGGCTCTGATTTTAGCTCTGCATTTAGCTCTGAATTGAAAACCTGCTATAGAAACGAATATGCGTCATACCACTAGTCGCTGTTTTAAAACGAACCCCAAATAACTCCGAATCGAATACAGACCTGGCTCTGGAGTCAGCTCGGTATTCAGCTCTGAATTGAAAGTTTATTATAGAAACACACGTGCGTCATATTAGTGTCGTTGTTTCAAAACGAACACAAAATAACACAGAATCGAATGCACATCTGGCTCTGGATTCAGCTCTATATTCAGCTCTGAATTGAAAGTTTTACTATTCAAACAAATATGCGACATACCACTAGTTGCTGCTTCCAATGGACCCCAAAATAACACCCGGTCGAATACAGACCTGGCTCTGAATTCAGCTCTGCATTCAGCTCTGTATTCAGCTCTGAATTGAAAGTTTATTATAGAAACACACGTGCGTTATACTACAAGTCGTTGTTTCAAAACGAACACAAAATAACACAGAATCGAATGCAGACCTGGCTCTGGATTCAGCTCTATATTCAGCTCTGAATTTAAAGTTTATTATTCAAACACATATGCACTAGTTGCTGCTTTCAAAGGACCCAAAATAACACCGATTCGAATACAGACCTGGCTCTGAATTCAGCTCTGTATTCAGCTCTGAATTGAAAATTTGTTATAGAAACAAATATGCATCATACCACTAGTCACTGTAATAGCCTCTATATATGCTTTTGCTTTTTCTTTATATGATGTGGACATTTTTTTCATGCTGTGGAGTTTTCTTTATATGCTGTTTATATGTCTTTATATGATGTGGACATTACTTTATACGCTGTGGACATTTCTTAATATGATGTGGATATATCTTTACATGATGTGGATACTTCATAATATGCTGCGTTTTTTCTTTATATGATGTGAATTTGTCTTTATATGATGTGGATATTTCTTTATATGATGTGGATATTTCTTTATACGATATGGATATGTTTTGATATGATGTGGACATTTCTTTATTTGATGAACGTCATAACGTTCTGACAGAATGTAACAGAGAATTGACAGAACGTAATGAAATCAACAACTTAATCATGGTCATCATCATCACGACCAAAACCAAGATCAAAACCAGGACCACCACTAGGATCAACACCGGATCAACACCGGGATCACCGTCTGAATCATCGTTCTGAGCACAATCCGGATAACCACCCAGATCAACATCGAGATAACCACTCGGATCAACAACAGGATCATAACCGGGATCACCATAAGGATCATCATCGAGATCACTATTCGGATCACCACTAGGATCACCACCAGGATCATCACCGAAATCACCTCTCGGATAACAATCCAGACCAGTGCCCGGATCATTATCCGGAACATCTGCGGGATCACCAATCAGATCATCAATTGTATCACCAATGGGATCACCAACGGGATCACCACTGGGATAACCACTGGATAACCACTAGGATCATCATTGGGATCACCACTGGGATGATCATTGGGATCACCATTTGAATCATCATTGGGAAAACCAGTGGGATCACCACTGGGATCGCAACATGGATCGTCACCGGGATCATCAATGGGATCACCATCCGAATTACCACTGGGATCAGCACTGGTATCAGCACTGGGATCAACACTAGGATCGCCAATGGGATCATCAATGGGATCATCAGCGGAATAACAGGGATCACAACTGGGATCATCAACAGGATCATCATTGGGATCACCAGCGGAATAACTTAGATCATCACTGGGATCATAACTGGGATCAACACTGGGATCAACACTGGGATCATCACTGGGATTGCCACCGTGATCACCACTGGGATCACCACTGGGTTTCACCATCGGATCAAAACTGGGATCATCACGGCGATCACCACTGGGATCAACACTGGGATCACAACTGGGAACATCACAGGGATCATCACTGGCATCACAATTTGGATCACAACTGGGATCAACTCTGGGATCACCACTGGGATCACTTCTGCGATCATCATTGGGATTATCACTGGGATCTTCACGGGGATCATCAATGGGATCACCACCCAGGTCAACACTGGGATCACCACCTTGATCATTACAGAAATCACTAAATGGATCACCACTGCGATCATGACTGGGATTGCCAATGGGGTCAACACTAGGATCATTGCTGGGATTACCATTGGGATACACACTGGGCTAACCACCGGGATCACAACTGTGTTCACCAATGGAATCATCACAGAGAACACCAATGGGATCACCAACGAGATCACCACATGGATGACCACAGGACTCACCACTTGGATAACCACTGGGATCCCACAGGGATAACAAATGGGATCACCATCGGGAACACCACTGGAATAACAGAAATCATAACCGGGATCACCACTGGGATCATCACTGGGATCACCACTGGGATCAACAACGGGATCGCCAATGGGATCACTATTGGGATCATCAGTGGGATAAACACTAGAATCATCACTGGGATCACCACTGGGAGTATTGCAGGGATCACCACTGCGATTACCACCGGATCACCACTGGGATGACCACTGGGATAGTCACAGGGATCATTTATGGAATCACCTCCGGAATCACCACTGGGATCCTCACAGGGATTGCCAAAAGGGTCACTACCGGGAATCACTGAAATCACAACCAGAATCACCACTGGGATCATGCTTGGGGTCACCACTGAGATCAACACTGGGATAACTACTGGGATCATCACTGCGATCATTGCTTGGATCACCACTGTGATCAACAAACGGATGACCACACGGATCACCACTGGGATTACCTATGGGATCATCACATAGATCACCAATGGGATCATCACCGGAATCACCACTTGGATCATCACATGGATCATCAATGAGATTACTACCGGGATCACCACTGGAATCACTGAAATCACAACCGGAATCACCACTGGGATTATCACTGCAATTACCACTGGGATCATCACTGAAATCACCACTGGAATTATCTATGGGATTTTGAAACAGCGACTAGTGATATGATGCATATTTGTTTCTATAACAGCTTTCAATTGAGAGCGGAATACAGAGCTGAATTTAGAGCCAGTTCTGTATTCGATCCGGTTTTATTTTGGGGTCCTTTAGAAACAGCAACTAGTGGTATGACGCATGTGTGTTTCTGTAATAGGGTAACAATGCAGAGCTGAATACAGAGCTGAATTCAGAGCCAGATCTGTATTCAGTGCGGAGTTGGGTTCATTATGTATTAGCGACTGTGGTGTGACGCATATGTGTTTGTATAATAAACTTTCAATTCAAAACTGAATGCAGAGCTGAATTCAGAGCCAGGTCTGTATTCGACTCGGTGTTATTTTGGGTTCGTTTTGAAACAGCGTCTATTGGTAAGACGCAAATTTGTTTCTATAACAGTCTTTCTATTCAGAGCTGTATACAGAGCTGAATCCAGAGCCAGGTCTGTATTCGATGCGGTGTTATTTTGGGTACCTTTTGAAACAGAGACTTGTGGTATAAAGCATATTTGTTTCTATAGCAGGCTTTCAATTCAGAACTAAATACAGAGTCAGGTCTGTATTCGATTCGGTGTTGTTTTGGGTTCCTTTTGAAACAGTGGCCAGTGGTTTAACACGTATGTGTTTGTACGACAGCCTTACAATTCAGAGCTAAATTCATAGCTGAATCTAAAGCCTGGACTGTATTGGATTCTGTGTTATTTTGGGTTCGTTTTGATTTAGCGACTAGTGGTATGACGCATATGTGTTTGTATAATAAACTTTCAATTCATAGCTGAATACAGAGCGGAATATAGAGCCAGGTCTGTATTCAATTCGGTGTTAGTTTGGGTTCGTTTTGTTTTAACGGCTAGTGGTATGACGCTTTTGTGTATCTATAAAAAAAAATATCAGAGCTGAATGCAGAGCTGAATTCAGAGCCAAATAAGTTACCACTCATAGGCTTGCAATGTGGAGCTGAATACAGAGCTGAAACCAGCTCTATATTCGTTCATGTGTTAATTTGATAGATGTTATTACACAGTGATTTTGTGCAAATGTGTTCTCTATCATAGGTTTACAATGAATGCGGACCCAGCTCTGTATTCCTTCTGGTGTTTTTCATAGTTTTTATAACAGCCTGTGGTGGTGTCGTGCAAATGTGTTTTCTAGCATTGTCTATTGATGCTGAGCTGAATTCAGAGCTGAAAACAGAGCCAGATCTGTATTCGATACTGTGTTTTTCTTGTTGATTTATTAATACTATGAAGTCATCTGGCACAAATAGGTTACCTATCAAAGGCTTGCAATGCGGAGCTGAATTCAGAGCCGAATACAGAGCCAGCTCTGTGTTCGTTCTTGTGTTCATAACATAGTTATTATAATAGCAAGCGGTGGAAGTGTGCAAATACGTTCTCTATCCTACGCTTTCAAAGCGCAGCTGAATTCAGAGCTGAATACAGAGCCAGGTATGTCGTCGATACGGTAATTTTTTTATATATTTATAAACATCTAGTTGTGATCTGTCGCAAATATGTGTTGCGCAAATGTGTTCTCTATCATATGCAATGCGGAGCTGAATTCAGAGCTGAATACAGAGCCAGCTCTGTATTCGTTCTGGTGTTGTTGTTTTTTCATAGTTTTTATAACATCCTGTGGTGGTATCATGCACATGTGTTTTCTAGCATAGTCGCTCGATGCGGAGCTGAATTCAGAGCTGAAAACAGAGCAAGATCTGTATTCGTTACAGTGTTTTTCTTGTTGGTTTATTAATACCATGTAGTCATCTGGCACAAATAGGTTACCACTCAAAGGCTTGCAATGCGGAGTTGAATTAAGAGCTGCATACAGAGCCAGCTCTGTATTTTTTTTCGTTCTTGTGTTAATTACATAGTTTTTATAACAGCAATCGGTGGTATTGTGCAAATGCGTACTCTATCCTACGCGTTCAATGCGGAGCTAAATTCAGAGCTTAATACAGAGCCAGGTCTGTATTCGATACTGTGATTTGTTTTTTGTTGATTTATAAAGATGATGTTGTGATCTGTCGCAAATAATTTACCACTAATTGGCTTACAATGTGGAGCTGAATTCAGAGCTGAATACAGAAGCTAGCTCTGTATATAGTTCTGGTGTTATTTTGATAGTGTTTATAACAGCCTGTGTTGGTATTGTGCAAACCTGCGGAGCTGAAATCAGAGCTAAATTCAAAGCTGGATGTTTATTTATTAAGATCATGTAGTATCTGGCGCAAATAAGTTGCCACTCATAGGCTTGCAATTCGGAGCTGAATTCAGAGCTGAATACAGAGCCAGGTCTGTATCCGATTCTGTGTTAATTGTATAGTTTTTATAACAGTTCTTTATCATAGGCGTTCAATTCGGAGCTGAATTCAGAGCTGAATACAGAGCCAGGTCTGTAGTCGAATCGGTGTTTTGGTTGTTGTTGTTTTTTGTAACGGAGGTAGGATAAAGGGAGAAAGTGTTTTCTATCAGAGGCTTTCAATGCGGAGCTGAATTCAGAGCTGAATACACAGCCAGGTCAGAATTCGATAAAGGGTTTTCTTGTTGGTTTATTAATACTAAGTAGTCATCTGTCGCAAATAACTTACCACTCATATGCGTGCAATGCGGAGCTGAATTCAGAGCTGAATACAGAGCCAGCTCTGTATTCGTTCTTGTGTTTAGTACATAGTTTATTTCTTTTGTTATCAGCGAGACTTGGTATGACGCAAATGAGTTTTCTATCATCGGCTTTCAATGCGGAGCTTAATTCAGAGCTGAATTCAGAGCCAGGTCTGTATTCAAAACGGTGCTTTTTGTTGATTTATTAAGATCATGTAGTGATCTGGCGCAAATAAGTTACCACTTATAAGCTTGCAATGCGGAGCTCAATTCAGAGCTGAATACAGAGCCAGGTCTGTATTCGTATCTGTGTTATTTTTATAGTTGTTATAGCACTTTGTAGTACTATTGTGCAAATGTGTTCTTTATCATAGGCTTTCAATGCGGAGCTGAATTCAGAGCTGAATACAGAGCCAGGTCTGTATTCGATTCGGTGTTAGTTTTAGTTGTTGTCGTTTTTTACGGAGGATAGATTTTGGGAGAAAGTATTTTCTATCAGAGGCTTTCAATGCGGAGCTGATTTCAGAGCTGAATACAGATTCAGGTCTGTATTCGATACTGTGATTTCTTGTTGAATTATTAATACTATGTAGTAATCTGGCGCAAATAAGTGACCACTCATAGGCTTGCAATGCGGAGCTAAATTCAGAGCTGAATTCAGAGCCAGGTCTGTATTCGATACGGTGATTTTTGTTGATTTATTAAGATCAGGTAGTGATCTGGCGCAAATAAGTTGCCACTGATAGGCTTGCAATGCGCAGCTGAATTCAGAGCTGAATGCAGAGCTAGGTATGTATTCGATTCTGTGTTAGTTTTATAGTTATTATAAGAGTTTGTAGTACTAGTGTTTAAATGTGTTCTTTATAATAGGCTTTCAATGCGGAGCTGAATTCAGAGTTGAATACAGAGCCAGGTCTGTATTCGATTCGGTGTTAGTTTTGGTTGTTGCTGTTTTATAACGGAGAGTAGATTTTGGGAGAAAGTGGTTTCTATCAGAGGTTTGCAATGCGGAGCTGAATTCATAGCTGAATACAGATTCTGGTCTGTATTCGATACGGTCTTTTCTTGTTGACTTATTAATACTATGTAGTCATGTGGCGCAAATAAGTTACCAATTATAGGCGTGCAATGCGGAGCTGAATTCAGAACTGAATACAGAGCCAGCTCTACACTAGTCCCCACTTGCCTTGTAATATATATGTCTAGCTGAATGTAGATATCAGAGCTAGCTATGCAATAATCGATTTCAGAGCTGAATGTAGATGTCAGATCGCATAGCCAACTTCACGGACCTTTTTAAATTAACATTTGCTTTCATTTCTTGTGTCTATATTTTTTTAGATTTTTTAGCAAATTCAAGGGCGACTACTGTGATGACCATGATACAATGTAACATCGACGCAGTTGCCTCCCTTGCCAAAATCCATTTTGTAATTGTACCAGTAGTACTAGTACACTTGTAATAGTAGTACTAGTACATTCTATAATAGCTGTCGGGTGTCAGACACATACCTTATTCTAAGAGAGATTACTATAAAATGTTCGCTTTTTCCCCCTCTACAAACTTCGAAAACTAGTAAATACCGGTAAATAAACATATTTTAAAAATCAAGCGAACCTGACCTGGTGTAAAGGTTATACAATCTCTTGCACACCGGCTACATTCCATTTACCTCTGTTATTGGCTCGGAAAGGAGTTCCAACTCATACACGTGGCTTTAGTCACATGATCATAACATTTCAAACGTAACGCACAATACCATCCAATCATGCTGCTGACATCTGCGAATCTGCGTAAATGGGCATGACAATAGTTCACATAATAGGAATCAAAATTATTATGCTTTTTTGCTAATTAATGATCATTAAAAACATTTATTCTTCATTTATATGCTTGCGGTACTAGAAATCAACTTTAATGTGCCTCCGATTATTTTTTTTTCGCTTTGACAAAATTCTTGTCGTTGAGCCCATTGCTGAGGTGTATAGTGAGAGCAACGAACGACAACTCTGCTAGGAGATTGTTGTAATTTAATGCAGTTGGTAACTACATTTACATGTTTATTCACTCTCGTTATAATTGGCATTATCTTTACTTTTTTAAAGGACCGATTTGAAAGTCTTAAAATGCAAAATTACGTAGTATGGCTGTAATGACATACGACAAACTTGATCAGCAATTACCCGCAAATGCCTTTTTATATTCAGCTAATTTATCTGTACATGTTAGGAGTTATAAGTTTTCTTTAAATATGATTTATATTTGATATAGTGTGTATGTATGAAAGAATGGGACATTAAAAAAACAAGCGAATGATTGGTTTAAATGATAACACGGAGTCACTTTCATGTACGTTTTGTAGTACCCAAAAATGTGCAGATTTTAACAGCCGCGTGTATCTGTGACATTTTACAGCATACAATACGAAGCTTGACCGGGGCATTTTGAAGTACTATGAGCCATTATAAAATTCTTATTAAGGACAATACATACATATAAATAAACTGGACACCAGAATTCTTCTAATATATCAACACAGCGTAATATTGTACTTTATAATAGACGGATATAGTGCGGCTGGGAGCGGAAGCTGCGTACGCGTCCAAAAGGGTCGAAAGTCACGAATTCTTCCTAAGTAAGAATTATATCTTCCTAAGGAACAATTATTTATACCTTAAATGATTTTTTCTAAGGAATAATTTTCGTGACTCTAGAACCTCATGGTGCGCCATACGCCACTTAAAAATGTTAAATATTTGTTTTTCATATCTCACAATTTCTTCGTATCTAAATGCATGTGCTTTCATTAATGTATTGTAATCTATCACACACATGTTTTGTGGTACTTTTACTCAATTGTTCGTTTTTTAAACCCTAATCTTATCATGCGTAACCTGTCATTAACAAAGAACAATGTAAAAATGTTGTGTGTTTTTTGCTTTGTGTTGTTGTAAAGCCTAAAAACTTGTATTCAATTTAATAAAAAGATCAACACATCTGACAGCAATATATCGAAACTAAACAACACATCTGACAGCAATATATCGAAACTAAACAACACATCGGACAGCAATATATCGAAACGAAACAACACATCGGACAGCAATATATCGAAACTAAACAACACATCGGACAGCAATATATCGAAACTAAACAACACATCGGACAGCAATATATCGAAACTAAACAACACATCGGACAGCAATATATCGAAACTAAACAACACATCGGACAGCAATATATCGAAACTAAACAACACATCGGACAGCAATATATCGAAACTAAACTAAGCATGAGCGGATAAAATGTAATTATTGGGGTATGAACTAGGATAGTGTAATTGCTAGCAAATCCAACATCTGCCTCTACATCCCACTAAATCATCGAATAACTCGTTAATCCAACATCTGCCTCTACATCCCACTAAATCATCGAATAACTCGTTAATCCAACATCTGCCTCTACATCCCACTAAATCATCGAATAACTCGTTAATCCAACATCTGCCTCTACATCCCTCTAAATCATCGAATAACTCGTTAATCCAACATCTGCCTCTACATCCCTCTAAATCATCGAATAACTCGTTAATCCAACATCTGCCTCTACATCCCTCTAAATCATCGAATAACTCGTTAATCCAACATCTGCCTCTACATCCCTCTAAATCATCGAATAACTCGTTAATCCAACATCTGCCTCTACATCCCTCTAAATCATCGAATAACTCGTTAATCCAACATCTGCCTCTACATCCCTCTAAATCATCGAATAACTCGTTAATCCAACATCTGCCTCTACATCCCTCTAAATCATCGAATAACTCGTTAATCCAACATCTGCCTCTACATCCCTCTAAATCATCGAATAACTCGTTAATCCAACATCTGCCTCTACATCCCTCTAAATCATCGAATAACTCGTTAATCCAACATCTGCCTCTACATCCCTCTAAATCATCGAATAACTCGTTAATTAGCCTTCAAAGAATTAGTTTACTTATAATTCTGTTGTACCCGTAACTTCATTGTTTAAATATCGTGCAATCGAACTGTTATTGTTTTTTTTAAAACAAATTTTGAGTGTTCTTTGTTACCGATTGTTCCGCTTCAACTAACCCAAATCATTGTGTCCGCGCCTTTTTAACCATTAAAGTACATTACAT
>CM051025.1:32724398-32731898 GCA_027627225.1 Congeria kusceri
TTTATATTTTGGTGTTAAATCAATTGATATGTATTTTTCTGTGTTAAAATAGGCCTTTATAATGTTTATAATAATGACATCAACTCGAGTTAGATACATCATCGTGCATTTTTTTGTACAACAATCGATTACACGTTGTTTAAAAGTCGATATAAATATGGTTTTATCACCAACATCATGACTTATCCAGACATATCCAAAACCATATGTAAACAATAAATTTTGAATTTTAGATGCTCAACTAGTCCGCCCTGATTATCAAAAGATTTCAGCAATAAATAGCAGTTTCTAGGCTAACGATGTGCGGACATTTGCAGTAGATTACACCAGTAACTAATACAATGTGTAAGATAATTTACACATAGTGGTAGCCTACCACATTCTCCAAGAACAATACAATTATTCGTGGTCTTATTTAAATTTAGAAACTTTTGTGATCCGTAGCAGAGAATTGGTCTTATCATAGAATCAAATATTTTAAACATTTCAAAAGGTGGGAAGTAACCAAATGGTTTTTGAAATTTGTTTATTGAAAAAAAAATAGTTTTCTGTGCTTGAGCAGCTAACTTATTATGTGCAAACGTCCATGATAATGAGGGGGTAAAAAGAAGGCCCATATATTTATATACGGATGTTGTTTTAATTTCTTTATCACGGAAATGCCAACGTTCAACGTTTTTTAGAACTCCACCATTACGAAATGCAATTATCTCTGTTTTATTGAGATTCACTTTCCATCCCGGTGTTTCTACAAAAAAATGTCAATGAAATTGAGTTGCTGTTGTAATTTTTGTACAGTTTCCTCACAATTTGCAATATCATCAGCGAACATTAAACAAATAATATCGGGTGTTTGGTTAGTTATGAAAATACCTGAACTACAATTTTCACGCAGAAGGGTAGACAACTCATCAATAAATAGTGCAAAATTGTCGAACTTGTTTTATCTCCTTTTCTGGTCCGTATATTACAAGAAATCCAGCTTGTTACAGCTTGCTCGACTGATGTTTCGTTATAACCAGAATATTAAGTTTTGTTTTGCAGTTTAACACATGATTTTAAATTGCAGTACATAGCCTTTAGAACATTTTAAAAGTAACCATGCAGACCTTTTCTTTTTCCCAGACGTTTAAATAACTTAAAATGGTAAATTTTATCAAAAGCTTTCCGAAAATCAACGTCTAAACAGTAAAATCTGCCGTTCTGTATGGATAAATACTAGGGATGTCAACGAATTATCGAATATTCGGTCAAGTATTCGAATATTAAATGAGTATTCGAATGGCAAAAAAAAAATAATTTCCCATACTAAACTAATTTAATTCTATAGTCCGCGATCATTATGTTTTCACAGTTACCTAATTTGACACGTTGACATGTTATGTTACACCACTGATACCCGTATGCGCATTGGGAGATAACAGATTAAGCAAACAGTGACAATCGAGTCGTAAACGGACCCTAAGAGGAGACCGATAGTTGCGCAGTTATTACCTAACATTATTTGGCTGCTAAACTGAAGCTAATTGGAGACCGATGTTTTCACACTGACGCTAATTGGAGACCAATGTTTGAACAATGTATGGTGTATTGTGCGGTTTAGGTGTTACTATTAATTTAATTTCAATCCTTTAATTAGCGGTGCATTAGCAGCAACATTTTTCATGCCGACTTAAAAGCATTTATTCGCTCAATATAACAAACAAAACTGAGTAAAACAGCACAGGTATATATTCTATGTGTTTCCCGATTAATCTCAAAGTGGCGGATCCGTGGTCTAGTGGTAACACACTGGTTTCACATCTCAGGGGTCGCAGGCTCGAGCCTCCGCTACACCTTAACCTACTAACTCGTCTTTCGCATGAGACGTTAAACCGAGGTGCAGTGTACTAGGCGCTAGTCACCGGACACTAAAAGACTCAGGGTCGTCTCTGGAGAAAATCTCGGTGCACTCGATAAAAAATGTCCCACACACATTAATCTCAAAGTCTTCTCGCTTATTAAAGTGTTTATTAAATTGTCAGATTGCCATCATGCCTCCGCTGTGTGGAAGCATTTCTCACGGTCAGCCGATAAAATGTCGGCAACATGTCAGCTATGCAATGAGAAGTTTGTGTACACATCTGGGGGTACAACCTCAAATCACAGCAGTTTGTGTACACATCTGGGGGTACAACCTCAAATCACAGCAGTTTGTGTACACATCTGGGGGTACAACCTCAAGTCTCAACAATCATCTTCGTTCAAAGCACCCGTCGCTGGAATCTGTAAGCAAAGAAAAGCAAGTGTCTCTTGATTCATTTGTGATGATTTATTAAATACTTTTTCCTCCATAGCTTGGAGGCGAAATATATTATCTACTGCCGAGTGCCCATGTCGAATGCCTGCTTGTGATTCATCGATTTTGTTATTGTTCTCGGCCCAATAATATAAACGATTGTTAATTACCTCAGAAAATACTTTATACATCGTATTTGTAATTATAATTGAAATACCTCTGTAATTTCCAGGGTCATTGATTGTGCCCGATTTAAATATGGGACAAATAATGCTCGTTCCCCATGATCGTGGGAAATAACCTGATTCAAGAATGTTGTTAAAAAGTAACAAAAACACGGTGCCATATCGGTTGAAAGGTATTTATAGAATTCCGATGGAATTCTATCAATACCACAACTTTTATTATTTACTAATTTGGACAAGGACTGTTCTATTTCTTGCATAGTAAAGGGTTCGTTAAGTTCGTATGCTGTTGCATCAATAAATTCTATATTATCAGCAGCATCAATTTCTAATGCATTTTCATCATAGAGTAGTTCACTTAAATACCTGTGCCATTCTTCAGAAGAAATAACTGAATCTGTACAAGTTTTTACGTTAGCACGTTTGATCCTCTTCCAAAACAGAGCAGCATTATTTCTGATTTGATATAACTGTTTTCTTTCCTGACGTTGATAGTTTATAATCTTCGTCTTACAAATGGTTTTAAATTCGTTTCTTTTATCATTATAAAGACGCAAATGATTTTCTAAATTTGATTGCCTAAATTGACGTAATGCAGCGTATTTAATCATCACACTCACAGTTCCACCAGTCAGGCTGTGTTGCATTAAAGAGGAATAATCTGACTTTCATGTGCCTGCCGGCCGTTCTATACAGTGATGTTATTTGTTTTATTGCTTCATCAATATTTATATTAATATTATTTTTTTATTATTTCCCCGTTTGACTGAAGTGTACTCTTAAACTTTGATATAAAGCCATGCATTTTATTTTCACGCCATTTAAAACGTGTAAATGGGTTAGTTAGAGTACTTGGGTTGTGAGTTGGGGACGTTTTGGGAGGTAGTTTTGATTGAAATTCAATATTACATGATGTAGGAAAGTGATCGGAATCATCCTCTATCTAATACTGTAAGTCCTTTAGATATGTATGGATAATGTCTGATGATGCTTTCATGTAATCAACTACGCTTGATCCATCATTCGAGAAACATGTAAATTCGCCGTTTTTATCTGATTCAAATCGACCATTTAATATATGGATATCAAAAACAAAGATTGGCCAGAGTACGACCAAAGTTATTTCCAATAGTATCTTTGTTTTGTCTAGGAATTTCAAATTTGCTACTGTCATAATCAATTTCTCCATAAATATACTCTAAGTTATCGCATGTATAAAATCAATATAATCTTTAGTTCTACTATTAAAATCCCCAGACAGAAAAAGTGATGTGTCGGGATAATCTAACCTAAGTTTTTCTAAGTCATCATTAATTTTGGTAATACCGTCGTGATAATCGCTATTTCTGTAAATCGGCGACCCTTCGGGAGATACATAGGTACAATACATAATAACATCATTTATGTTATACAATCTTGAAAAAGACAAATGAAGTACAACACAATCAAGAAATTCACAATATATCCTTTTTACAATATTAAGTGATTCTTATTTATTATTAACAAAAACATATATTTACATTGCATAGGCATTTTAATATGGAAGGGGTATGCATTCATAATCGTATGAACGCAATGCTTTATCACCGGTGTAGTAATATCTGTGTGTCTTATTTTTATGCAAATTATATTTCGACAAGAATGTTTACATGAACTAAGATGTCTTATACTGTTCAATGTTACTTTTTTGCATTTATTGTTGGTTTTTGATTAAATTTGTTTATAATTAATATACATGAACATTTCGTTCCAGTTCTTCTTCTACAAAAATCAATTTGACTTTTTTTCACTTTTGCCTGATAGTATTCTATCATGCAAGGTCTACAAGTGTTATTATTAAACAAAGCCATTTCGCTAGCAAATAATATGTACATGTTATGGTATTTTAGGTAAACATTACTTTTCTTAGAAGCGACCACAGAAAATCTCCATGACGTAACATCGGTTCAGGAACGTAGCTTTAAAGTGGATTTGATTTCACATTGATGTGTCTGTTTGCTAGATGCATTTAGATCGTCTAATTTATTGTGCATTTATATCACAGCTAATAAGGATGAATTGTTTAACATGTACAATGAGAACAAAATGCAGTTTTTCCTATTCCTCTCAGAGTAGTGATTGGCTCCGCATGTCGTCATTCTCGGAGATGTCCGAATTATAACCGGAAAAGCTTTGGTAATCCTCGATAGCCAATGCTGGATGAGTATTATCGGTCACGGATACCACAAGTGATGATTCGGTCTGGTGGTCAGCCAATCGATTGGTCGAAAATTTCTGCGTGTAGCGATGCGTTCAACACTCAGTGTATAGTCATTGAATTTGTAGATTTCGTTGTTTATGTACAATTTATCGAATCGTAGGGACGCGTAATTACCATTTCTTCGTTCAGTGATCATTCGTTCACCAAGCTTCTGTCTGTGCCGATTGACCCTATCGGAAAAATATTGTTGCAGTGAAAATGGTGAATTTGATGTTAGATAAGGTATGGCTTTGTTGCAAATGAGTTCACAGCCCTTGAGCATCGGGAAACGAGCTATTATTGCACATGCAGTTTGTTTGCGAGATTTGACCCTGTGTGCTCTATCGATATCAATATTGTCAGCTTGTTCACCGAGCCCCGAGGTATTTTTCATGAAGTCCGCAGTTTTTGTTCTGCAGTAGACCACTGCACGTTCATAATATGCCATGAAATCTAAGGTTATTGCGTCGTGATTGGTTTTCGATATGATCGAGTTTTTGTTGCATGGAGCTTACTTGTTGTTTTAACGCAATGTTATCTTGCAACAGGCGCTCGTTGTCGGATTTTAGGTCACTAATCGTAGACTTGATTGTATCCGTTTTTGAGCCAATGCCACTGATATCAGAGGAGACTTTACGATGTTGTTCGTTCATGTCGTACTTTATTGTGGACAACATTTCGAGAATTTCAAATTTATTAACTGACCTATTTTCGTCCCTTGGGCATTAGGTTGTTTCTTGAGTCGGTTCTTGGTTATTCGAGCGAGACGTGACTGGTTTGGCGTATGTCGATATGCGCCTCTGTTTAGGGTCGGGTGCTGTTCGGCTGGCGTTCTGAATTTGCGCGTCACCGACAGGGTGTCTGTGCACGAGTCACGGAGAGGTTCGGAACCACTACATCTGGCGGTCCCACGGAGGCTATTGACTGGAAGGATACGTTTTGCGTTTTGTGCCGCTGCTATATCGTCCATTAAAAGCTGGGGCTTTCGGCTTTCCTTGCACTTATGACGATACATATTAATAAAATACCCTCGGTGCCGTATATTTGCACCGATGCTCTTTGTATTTATTTATATACGATTATTTTCTGCGTTACTATCTTTGTTTTTAAATATTCTTTTAATCCTTAAGAAATAGAAGAGCAGACATATTTTTTAATGTTACAGAAAACAAAAACAACAAATTAACGTAAAATATAATATTCTTATGCATACGTCAAAAACAATATCAATCGTCAATTGAATGGTTACGATTGCTCCGCTATATGTACTGGTTTAATACAATGTTGTTAAACTTACGCAATGTGATGTAAACAGCACAAACAGATACGCTATGATACCTATGTGAATATACAAAACATGAATTCACTTGTAGATGTAGACTAAGTGGATTATTATTGTTGTTTTATAGTGTTTTAAGATGGATCAATTTCTTGTCATCTATTCATAGAAAGTAGCATCAATAACAGGAAGCATCACTGCTCAGAGAGCGAAGCGCCGTAATTTATTGATTTACTGACTCGTAACCTGCAGAGTAAAGAAGTAGTTCCCTCAAGACCGATTTCCGAATACAAATACTGAATCCTGTAGGCTTGTGCAAATAGTCTAAAAACTGTGTAGCCCTGTACTACACCCGAGAGTTTTGAATTTAAATCAGTCTAATAAAATATGACAATAATTGTATTAAATACAATGACACATGAAGGGACGTAACGAAAGTACCGTATATAGTTTTTGTTAGTTTGCTTTTTTACAAGGCCGTCGCCGCCGGTCCGATTTAGGCCGACTTTTTTTTGCCGAGTTAAGGGGATTTAAGTGCCAATTAAGATCACAGTGGCGCACGGCGTCGTTGCGAAATAATAAAGGTGCGATTCTCCGTCAAGTGTTGTCATATGTAGTGAAGAAAATTTATTAATTGCCATTAATGGACACTGATGTGGTTTCGAAAACAATATGTGTATAAATACAACGCAAGACCCTGCAACATCATAATAGCAGATCCGTGGTTTAGTGGTAACGCACTGGCTTCACAACCAAGGGGTCGTAGGTTCAAGCACAGCTACACCCTTAACTACTAACTGGTCGTTCGCATGAGACGTTAAACCGACGTGCTGTGTACTACGTGCTTTACAGCGGGCTTTAAAAGACTGAAGGTCACCTCTGGAACTCCTTCAGTGTACTACGTGCTTTACAGCGGGCTTTAAAAGACTGAGGGTCACCTCTGGAACTCCTTCAGTGTAGTGCGTGCTTTACAGGTGACTGAGGGTCACCTCTGGAACTCCTTCAGTGTACTACGTGCTTTACAGCGGGCTTTAAAAGACTGAGAGAACTCCTTTAGCTTGCGGTATCTCCAGTAACCAAAACTGAAATTTTAAGTCTTCTGGGGGTGATGGCCATATGGAAGAGGATATCGGTGAACTCGATAAAATCCACCACACACACGCAACATCATATTTTATGTAATTGATGTTGCGACTTGATAAAACTTGATTTACTGTTTATTAAATCATTGGACACCTATTACAAAAGACTACAGTGTATAAATGAAGTAAAATATGGCCTGTAGCACTGTTCGTTCGCTACCAAATCAGCCAAAACATTCGCATATGATATGTTTGTGTTGGCTGTCCATGTTTTCTATACTGGTTGAGCTAAGCGACTGGTTAGCTGGTGCGCTTCACACTGCTTTTGTTTGGTTTAATTTCAAACATCGAATATCTCAAATTTTACCGTCATGTTAACCGTCGTAGACTTGTAGTAAACAAACAAAGAACACTGAAAATATAAATGATTTTTATGT
>CM051025.1:32736898-32754398 GCA_027627225.1 Congeria kusceri
CGGTAACGTTGAATAAAGAGTTATCGGAAATTGTAGAGCCGGAATAAGTGGTGCTACTACAATCCGGCAGCGGGGAAGACCCTCTGGGACCCACAGAAGGGTGTCGCTGTTTGGGTGTGACCCCCTGAATAGGTGAAACAGGGGGGGGGGGGTTATAATACAGGTGTGTGGTGTGCAACCGTCTCCAAGGGAGGAATAACCTGTTTAGGTGGGAGGCTACTTACCGGTTGAGGGGGGGGGGGTAACCTTACCCACTGGCCCCTCAACTGAAGGACATGCGCACCCGGTATCGGTCATGCTAGGGCCGGGGGCTGCATGTGTGGGAGGAGACCTGGGTCTGGAGTCGGTTGGTGATGGAGTGTGTTGGACACCATCCTTGTGGGCCACAGTATCAAGTGCTTATAGCTCGCACTCCGCCACAGACCAAGAAACACCATGGCTCTTTTATAAGACGGACAACCTTGGTAGGAAGCGGAGTGCGGGCCACCGCAATTCACACAACGGCGGATGTTACGGGTGCATTGGCGTAGGCACCGGGTTCCCGAACAGCGGCAACAAATAGACGGGTGAGGACATTTACCCCCGCTGGCGGTGTGTCCGTACCCCTGACAGCGATAACATCTGACAGGGGGTACGGGGCAAGGTCTAACGTCCAGGGAGATGTTGTTCCCCGCAACGTAGACCTTGTGAGGGACAGGGCCAGAAGTAAGTAAAGTGATTTTGACCAGCCGCGGAAAACCAGGAGGGGGTGGCCTAGAGGGCTCGACCCGCTCTAATTTGGTAATTGAACAACTACTAGTAGCTGCAGGGAGAAAATGTAGGCATCCTTGAAGTTCTAGTAAATCCTGGTTCTCCGGGATCCCTGCTATTAGACCTGAAGCCGTCCTCATGTTTGACGGTGATAAGGCCCGGACCGCGACTGCACCAAGTTTAAAGTTTCCTTTGGAAAGGATACTGGTGAGCGCCTGAGCGGACTTTAGCTGTAAAAGAACACAGCCAGAGGCCAGAGGCACAGTCCGCTCAATAAGTCCGGGGAGTTCCTTGGTCAGACACGAGGCCAGCTGAAAGATAGTGAAAAGTGAGGTCAGTTTACCTACACTTCTGACTGACTGGAGGAGGCACTTAAATGGCATGGTGTTGTGGGACAGGTGGTGGGTGTCTTGCCCAGTAAGCGCCTCCCCTAGTAAAGGGGACAGGTTCGTGCTCTGCCCCTTAACTGTCTTGTTGTTCCCGGGCATGGTAGATATAACGTATGAAATGACGAGTATACTTAATACGTGTACTTGCCCGGGGCAAGACTAAAGAAAGAAGGAAGAGATGGAGGGAATAGTGCAAATACTTAGGATTTGATAATATTAATTGATAGGCAATAACTGTAAGTAAAGTAAGCCTCACGATAGTAATATTAATAATTATGTTAATTTCCACTTAGCAACTTAACTAGTTATAACTTATAAAACAGTAGCACCGCACCTGTAAATAACCCAATTCGTTCTGCATATGCTATAATAAAGCAGAAAAAGTCATTTGGTAATGTTATAATTACAATAGGGAAAATTGCCAAAGAAAAATTTCGGATACCAAATGACGTCCGAAAAGGTGCAAATTTAGAATATTACAAAAAATATAAAAAGGAGGGACGGGCGAGGGAAGGACTATACGTATGACGTGGACGCTGATGGTGGCTGTAGACCTCTGCTGTTCTCACTCTGTTTCCAATCTTGTTTGACTCTGTACTGCAATATATTCTTTGTTTATGTGTTTCTTTTCTGACAAGATGGCGGCCGGAAGTGCGACATGATGACGATGGAAATAGCAGTTTAAAGTTGAAATATACGACAAATTTACCAAAAACGGATTGACCTACTTCAATTGGGCGTTAGTGACTGTTGACCAATCAGAAACAGGCGTGTTTCTGAAGGTCACACCACATGTATAATGTGTTATTTACTATAGAAATGGGTGTGGTTCACCAAAAATTCATGAAAAATACACTTTTACATGGAAATATTAGTTTTTTTTAAGTATTTCTATTATTTATAAAGATTGTTTGCTGCCTAGAGGAATAAATAACTTAATACGTGGCCTGCATAGGGGTAGTGTATGCAGGGTTCTTCATCAAGTTATTAAACCCTATGAATATATTGAAAATACATAGAGTTTGTTGGAGTCTTTAATAGGTATCTGGAACAATGCCTTAAATAGTGGTATAAGGCTATTTTAATTATCTAGAAAGGTGTGTTAGAAAAATGTAACCACTGGGTCAAAGTGGTATTTAATAAAATAAATGTATAGTGTTTCATATACAAAAATAAGATTCTGATACCTATGCGGTGAACAATGTCCAGAGAGAATAGGTCTTTGATTTGTCAAATTTTGTTCCATGTAGTGTGTATGGAACTTATAGAAGTGATCTTATGCCTATGAGATAGGCTACAGAACACAAAGAAACAAATTTCAATATTACATGATGTAGATGTAGGTTTTATTGAAATGGTGCATGTACAGACATATATATGAATGTCATTGAGTAGAGAATTTATAATTCTCTGATTAAAAAAGCAAATAATAGTTAAAACTTAGATATGTTGCAATATATACAACATGAATAATACTAATATGTACATGTGTATTGCACAATATTGGTGTTATGCAATAACAGAGAAGAAAATTAAAAGATTTTGACATTTGTTCACACATGCCGACAGTGTATATAGCCTTCAATGTTCCAACTTGAGACCCGGTCGTTTGAAGTATGCATAAAATAAAGTTCTAGGCAGCTTTTACTAACAATATCCAATGAGATTTTTAAGATTTCTGGTTCCCCACCTCGGTGGCTGTTAAAAATAACAGTAGTAAAAGGTATTATGCGCTACGGACACCTTTTTAGAGCCACAATAAAAGGTATGAAACTGTTAAAAAAATAACAAAACAACATATTTACACCATAAATAGGTACAAAGTATTTATACTGACATAGTAAAAGATGTACTTAGCCACCGGGTGGGGTAAAACAACTTAAATGGCGGATAAGAATATAGGATGGCAGGCGGATTTGAAGAGTGTGGAGGGACGCAAGCTGGCACGGCGGCAGTAGAGACCGGCGTTTTGAGGTGATGCCATCGAGATAAAAGGGAGAATGGAAAACAACAACGTAATTAATACAGTAAAAACTGAGATAAAATAAAGAACCAGGTATGGGTGTAGTAGTGGTTCTATGGGATAAGGTCCACACTAATTGATTGCAGTATAATCAAGGCACATTAGTGATTAAGAATAAAATATTGTGTCAAATACACAAGATATGCATGTAGCTATTAAGAAACAAGATTTTTACATTTAAAACTGTTCTGCTCACAAACAGATTATATTATAGTGAATTGGCCCGTCCTTTCATTTACTTTAAAAACTGCCTTAAGACCGGGTTTAATTAAAACTCTGAAAGTTGTATAAGTACACTAATGTGTTTATTGGAAAAAATGTTCTTAAAATAAGGTAACCAAAGTCAACCAGGTTGGCTTTGGTCGGAAAGGGCGGGGCATTTCACCGCATGGATTAAAGGAGAGGAGCAATACATAGGAGTGGTGGCATCCCCCCCCCCCAACCATCGCGGCTCAGTGGGTGTAGACTATGGGCAGCCTGTGTGTCCTAGATACGGGACATAGGGTGTTTGCTTTACTAGTCTCCCTTGGATGGTATAGGGGAATAAAATGGAATATTGACATGCATACAAAATGTACAAGGGCAGGAGTGGTCTCCCTTGTACTATAAAGGAGTTGTTTTAAGTAAAAGCAGGTAAATTAAAACTTTTAGGGTTATTTCCCTTTAACTGCAGATTTAGTAGTAAATTTAATATTATCCCTAATTTCAGGGAAAAAAAGGTATGTTAGGGTACAAATGATGTTATTTACCCAGTTTAACTAATTGCACGTTGAATAAACGTGCAGATGGAATAAATAGGGCAAAATACTGCCAAAATGTTAATTAAATTTCAATATATATGCAAAAAGGTACAAATTGGGGTAACACAACAGGCTGCCCATAGAGAATTAAATTTTGTCAGTGATCTGGCAGTCCAAGAGATAGGTGGCAAGGGCTCTGTAATAGAGACCCCTGTTTGGCCCACCAGGGTTCAAAATAGTGTTTAAGTTAAAAGGAACCGCATTTTCAGTAAAATGCTGTTTAAACGTGGCCCTTGGACTGTCAAACTGGGGACATTCCTGCAGCAGATGACCAGCAGTGAAGGGTTTCCCGCACTGGGTGCAATTGGGATCAAGTCCCAAAACATACTTGCCGAAATTACCCGGCAAGAGTGTTGCACCCATTCTCAGGCGTGTTATGCACCTAACCAGTACAATACTGGTGGAATAGACATCTGGGCGCCTGAGAACCTTCGAGGATCTATCAAATGTATGGCCATACGCAGATGCACTGGGTGTCAGCTTGTGCCACTCCCGAAGTACAAATGCTCTGGCTAGTGAATAGACCTCCGATGGTGCTAGTGGTACTCCCACATCCACCACCGGTCTATTGAGGCCCCCCTTTGCCTCCCTGTCCGCCATATCATTACCGGCAATGTCGACATGTGCTGGACACCAAGCTAAAGTGACATCTAATGACTTTTCTAGGCACTGTGAATGTAGAGCCAAAATTTCTTGTAAAAGATCAGGCCTAGATCTGCTATTCCCTAATTTCAAAGACTCAAGAGATGATAATGCGTCGGAGAGAATAGCAGTTTTAGCTGGTTATTAACCAAGATCCAGCACAAAGAGTACTTAATTGCCAACAGTTCGGCCGAATAGATTGATAAATTGTTGCTGAGCCTATGTACTATTTTGATGTTTTTAGAAGGAATAACAAATGCGGCGGCTACTTTTCCAGAGTTAGGGTCTTTTGAGCTGTCCGTGTAAATTTTTAGATGCTCAGCAAACTTTGTGTTGATAAAAAATTCCGTTTCTGCCCTCACGAGGTGCGGAGGGTCAGGTTTCGTTAGCTTGTTAGATAATGAAGTGTCGACACTGACCATATGAAGGGTCCAGGGGGGCGTCAGAGAGGGCCTCAAATCAGCCACTGAGACCTTATCGAGGCCGGCACTCCTCAGCAGGTCCTTGGTGCTAGCACCAACTGGGTACTGAACATGCTTGTTGCCCAGCATCCTCGATTTGATGTGGGTGCCAGCCCCGATAAGCTTATTTACTGGGTTTGAGCCGCGCCTGGTCTGGGCCCTGGCCCAGTACTGTATTGTCTGCTGCTGTCGACGCAGCTTGAGGGGCAGGATCCCTGCCTCCTCCTCGAGCATGCTAATTGGGGTACAGGGCAGGGCTCTCAGGGCTATCCTAAGGGCCTTATTCTGGATGGTGTCAAGGATCCTAAGGGCGTTTGGCGTGGCACAGTTATAGATTTCGGCGCCATAATCTATTTTTGGACGTATGAGGGACTTATAGAGAAGCAAGAGGCTGTTTTTACCTGACCCACAACCATTGCCTCTTAGCATTCTCATTAAATTTAGGTCCATCTCGCACCATTCTGCCAAATATTTAAAGTGGTGAGCAAAGGTAAGTCTCTTATCTAACCACATTCCTAAGATTTTCACCACTTTTCGAAAACAATGTTGGTGCCGCCTAAATATACGTCCAAACTGTGATGACTTTGGTTGCCAAACAGTACACCTACAGTTTTAGCCTGTGAAATTTAAAACCCCCATTCAGTGGCCCATTTCCAAATGGAGTCCAGCCCTGCTTGCGCCTTCTTTTGCAGGGTTGACAGGTTGGGCCCCGTTAACCATGTGGCAGAGTCATCTGCAAATTGAGATATGACCATGCCGGTTTTCACGTATCCTGCAGGTCATTAACGATGATGGAGAACAACAGGGGGGAGATAACAGACCCTGCGGGGTGCCTCGTTCTGTTATGGCCTCTTCAGAGAGTTCTCCATCCACCTTGACCTGTATCTTTCGACCTTCCAGGAAAGCCCTTATATAATGGAAACAGTTTCCCGTTATACCATAATCAGTTAGCTTTTTAAGTATTCCAAAGTTCCAGATTAAACGAAGGCAGCGGTCAAATCTAAAAATATTGTTAATACTGATTTCCTTCGATTTTTGGCAAAAATAATGTCATGTTGGAGACGTGCTAGCTGATCTATAGTGGAACACCCTTTCCTGAAGCCAGACTGGAAGGGGTTCAATAGAATAGCGTTGCATCTTCAGTAATTTTATGTTAAACACCTTTAAGGAAATCCTAGGTAAATCAATTACCACACAGGGTGTTGGTTACATTTGATTACGAAAACATGTAAACTGGCATCGACAGGTTACAACCAGTTCTAAAATGCTGAGATGTTAATATTTGATACCGCCTGATCAACATGCTTGTACATGACTGTGACATGTATATACGCAATTGTTGTGAAATGTAAATTAACACTTCTGTTAACCAGACCGTGTTTCAACACCTGACACTGTAAGCTACCGCCGTGATGTAAGAAAACATATTCAAATTTAAAGAGAGAATTATGACACTATTGGTTATTATGCAAGGCTTTATGTTTAGATTTTGTTTAAACCTTATTGTTATTATTATTATTATTATTATTATTAGATAATAATAATAATAATAATTATTATTATTATTACTATTATTACTATTATTATTATTATTGTTGTTATTATTATTGTTATTATTATAAAACTCCCTTTCAAGTATTGCATTATTGGTCTCGATATATATTGACTAGTATTGACTAAAGTCTATTATTGAAGGTTAAAATAAAAACAAAAAAGTCGGTATTACGAAGGAACGTTTGTACGGTGTCTCTTCTTCTTGTCCACCAAAACGTAATTTACATCATGCGATATGACAGTTGGTTCCGGCAGGGATTTGATACCAGCTAAGCTCTCAACCAACCGAATCTCTGCGCGGTGGTTGAAACATAGCTCTTGTAGATGTGACCGTGTCGATGTTGCCATCATTCAGGTTATACCAGTGAAAAAGCTGCACAGTTTTTTTAACTTATTAAAAATATGCATATCATTAAAAATGGACTTTACCAATGCATTCGCTCCTTAAAAAAACCCATTGCTGTGACAAATTTACCTAGATCGGGGCCCGTATTCACCAATCTATTCTTAGACTTAAGACTAAGAATAAAGAATATTCTTGAAACTGTACTGTCATAAGAGCGCTTTAATGTTGAATCTAACTTAGTAAGAACCATCTCTAAGTACAGCATTCTTTATTTCGAACGATTTGTAAATGAGATACGCAACATTGGTACCCAGTATATTTGCAAACGCACAAGTATTATTTCTTGAGTCTAAGTCTATTCTTTATTCTTAAGTCTAAGAATGGGTTGGTGAATAGGGGTCCGGGTCCGTGTTTTCGAAGGATTAGTTTTAGGATCAAGTTTTCACTTAACCATATAACTCTTTTTATCACGTTGCAAATTAACGAATAGAGGAGCTCATGATATACGTAATATGTCTTTGTGAGACATTTTTAATTGATTCCAGATTTTTTGGCTAACGTCATCTTTAAGTCTGATCGTGAAACATCATGCTCAAGCTCATCAAGGGCTAACTTGTTTTGAGAAAACGGGGGCAGGTCTATATTGTACATGTATATTAAATTTCAATTTTTGGATAGGTGCTTAATATTAAATAAGAGAAGAGTGCACAGATTAAAATGCAAAAAAAAATGACGCGAAAGCACTGACAAGAATAGGTTGTTAAACTAACAAAACATGTTTTGTTGTTGTTGTTATTTTACGGAGTTTTTAATCCAGTTTTGTTACAGGGAACATATGGAAGTAAGAAAAATAAAAATGAAAAGTGCAACAAAATATAAAAATGCACACAAATGCGCTGAACGTAATGACATCCGAACTGGCTCAAATACAAGAGATTTATGCGAGCGCATAGCCATCTCATTATTATTCATGAATTCTACATTGCAAAACAACAGTGAGATTAAACAGGATAACATACATGTCACTTAAACATGCGTTATTTTTGTAAGAACTATGTTAATTTAACAAACAAGAGGATATCCTAACATATTTGGGAAACAACTGCTGTGAAATACAATCTGACTAAAGTACACGATCCTCCAACCTTGTGCGTATAGGATATACTATGATCAGATTGTATGAAGGAAAAACAGTATTCAATGTCACAATAACAAACATTTAACTGCGTTCGTACCAAATATATTACTTATTGTATAAATGAGGCGTGTCGTGGGTAGACCGTGCTTAATGCATGTGCGTAAAGTGCGCACTATTTGAATACAATAATGTTACACGTAAGAATTCATTTTACATTTGTAATGTTTTTATTGCTTGCTACATATGAACTGCACATACACTAGTGCAGGCCTGTGAAAACTTCTATCTTTTATATAGCTGCCCAATAGTCACTCAAACATGTGACCTTATGTATAAATGGAGAAAATTGTGTTTAAATGTACACCCAAATTTTATTTTCTCTGCGTATATGTACACCCAAATTTTAATTTTCACTCCGTAGCTTCCAATTATGTACGCGTACTTTACGCGTCTAGGCGCCTTATTTGGCCCTTTGGCTATACGAGATATAGAGAATATTAGGTCAGTATTTTTGCGTACTTAAATTTGTCCGACGAGTTGAAGAAAGGTTTAAACGGCGAGCCGTGTAAGCCTTTCGGAGACGAGACGAGACGGATGCTAGCGCGCATCATGGATTTGCCAGTTTGCCAGTTTGACCATTGCGTTCATAATCGCATGAACGCAACCAAAATTAAATTCAATCCTTAATACAAAGGTTAACGCCTTTTTGGCTTTTATGAATAAATATGTAGCCATGTTACTAGTACCATATTTTATCAAGGTGCTTATCTCCCGCATCTCTTTTCAAATTACCATGCAATTTCAGACAAAACAATCTTTGCAAAAGTTATCCTATTTAGAAAACAGTACCATGTGATCCTCCCGAATATCAAAAAGCGTAATTTTTCAACGGACGACACCTCAAAGTAGTTTAAAAGTACACAATAAACTCAATATAAAGTAATGTTAAGTCCTGCCAATGTAAACAAAAATTAATTAGATCAACATCCGTTTTATCGTTTTTTGCAATGTGGCTCGTTTCAAAGGCGGTGTTAAAGTTGGCTAATGCGGCGTGCGCATCCTCCTTAAAAATAACAACAAAGAAACCGACCACCAAAAAGAATAATATCACAGTGCTATATGGATGATAGATTCAGATAAAGTTTAAATTGCATATGATGTCCTCAAAGTCAGAGCATCTAAAGCGCTACAAACTGACTGGCTTGTGCAAACGTGCATGTCGAAATATCCACTTAATTCTTTTCCTGCAGATGCGATACAGTTTTGTATGTATCCAAACTTCATGGAAAAAAATGTAATGCGATGGCGTTTTGTATCAACAAGGATATTATCAATGCCACTGAATCTATATCATGTCTTTATGACAAACGAAATCCTCACATAATGATATATAGAGAATACTTTAGTGAACCAACGAAAAAAGAAAAACTTACGCTAAGATTGAATGTAGATCATTTTTTGACGTTTGAATAGATTTGACGGAACGCTTCTGTTTGTTACGTAAGTTTGTTTTATAGATCTACTGGGATTAACTGGTCGATTTTGCTAAAACGATTTAACAATTACCACACGTGTTTATGTGTGTGTACATCTCTGACGTAACAGTGACAATTGGATTGTACTTAGCGAACGTTTCTTTTTTCGGTTCAGTATTCAATGGTTAGTGTTGATAATAGAAAAGTTTACCTTGCGAGGCTTATACAACTGGAAGCGCGATCGCGTGTTAATTTGTCAATGCCGGCGTGAAGATGGCATAAAAGTTAATCCCCATTCCCATGCTAAATGTTGTACATATGCCCCGTGCATGATAAGAAGAGTTGTCAAGCTACACTATCCTGCATTAAACTTTTGCAAATTAAAATTGTGAAGGTTGTAAGTTACTAACCCCCCTCCACCTAACCAAAATCCTGTCGACGCGCTTTCACCTCCGTTAGAGTACTTATTTTTAGCTCCATGTCGTTGCACAAGTCTACTTTGTACATAGTTGAACAATAATTTGCATTAAAAAGAAACCGATGTAACCTTATATTAAATGTAAAACAAACAGGGTATATATATACTATACCCTGTTGAAAACTAGAACTCTTGGTACAGTATGTTTCTGTATATAATTTTTTATATGTAAATACGAACACATTGCCGACATTGATACAACGCCGATATCGATGAGGTTATTTTGTCACTTAAAATAGTGCCCGTCACCATTTTCCCATATACGGAGCAGTAAATATGTGCATAAATATAGTTTACAGCTAAACAAAATATGCGGCCGGTTGTTCAGCTAAACCCGTTTGCGACGGATCATACAAACCTCAGTTAATCCAATAAATAAGCCGTTTCAAATCGAGTTGCTCACCTTTTCGCAGTTAAGCGCTTACTTGATCCGAGGATCAATCCGTTTGCTCAGCTTAAAGTTTATATATGTGATTCCACTGTATATTCGGTCTACTCCTAAAACATATTATTGTTTGTGTCCCAAAACGTTTTTAAAATTGCATAACATTTTAGTGTTCATAATAATGGTGTTCATATCATTTATTTTAGTAATATAAAAATAAATATTGTTTGCCGTAATTTATTGTAGACATAATTTGAAATCTAGTTCTCGATTTGTTTTGGGTATTTATATACAATTCTTACATTCAGCATGCTAGTTAAATTATTATTCTCTGACAAATATGAAATACTCAAGTCGTCAAGTGTCATTATAATACAGATACTGTTCGTTAACAGACAATGCATACAACAAAAGTAAGTGATTTTTATTCTAAGTGAGAGTACACCAGTAAAATAATATGTACACGAATTTTAGTTCGTTCGCCATAGTAATGGTTAGAAGTATTATAAAATATTTACAAAATTATAGAAGTTGATAATAAGTGTAAAGCTCTGCAATATTAAAAGTAAATCTATATAAAGCCCCGGTCACGATTTTGGCTACGATAGCCCACGATTGATCGTGGACGTGTTAATCGTAATTAGTCGGGATACACAGTGTCCCGATTGTATCTTTCTACGTATACCTACGGTTATTGTATGGTGAGACTACGAATATCAACGACACTTGAAGGTAACCGTAGCCGATTCACCACGGTTTCACCAAGATATGACACGACCTGCTACGGTTGTAATACGCTAGCGTCATGTATACGCCACGGTACCAGACGATTGTTAACGTTTCTCCTAAGATTGTAGTAGATTTAAAGAATATTCATCACGATAAACCTACGAGCAACCAATAATTCTCGCGCTTTACTACGCATCACATTAGCGTAGGCAAACGTAGTGAATGCGTAGTAACATCGCCATAAACCGTACAGACATAGCGACCCAATCGTTGCGTTGTCGTGGTCCATCGTGTATATTCGTGAGTAGTCTTGATAGTTGCCGCTAAAGATTCTACTGGAATCGTAATTGAACCTCAGGGCAAACGTAGAAATCCGTACCATATACGTAGCAAAACGTACCATAACGTAGTACAGTTTGTAATATACTGTTGAATATTTTAATAATTTTAGTGATCATGCCCCACTATCTTTCAATATGATATGTAACAGGCGGGTTATTATAGAAGAGCCATATATAAGTGAGTACGTAAAATGGAGTGAGGATGAAAAGCAACATTTTCGTGATGGTTTAGTTAGTAGGGCCTCGGATTTTAACGATTTATTTCTAAATTATACTGAGCTAAGTGAAACAAATGTTAATAAGATAGTAAATAATTTCACAAATATTGTAAGAGATGTTGCTGACCCCTTATTCATCAAACGTGTTAAAAAATATCCATAATTCGAAAAACATATTATTTCAGACAGCTATAAATGGTTTGACCAAGAATGTAGGGAAGCGAAAAGATTGTATAAAGACGCCTTGTATATCTATAATAATTCACATCGTGATACTGATAGAATAGAAATGTGTCGATTGAAAAGAAATTATAAATTAATTCAAAAAAGAAGCGTAAGGCATTCAATTTTAAACGCTGTAAACAGTTTGAAGATCTTAAACGAAATAAACCAAAAGACTTTTGGAGGTACTTTAGATCCAAAAATACAACATGTAATAATAGCCATGTGCCACTTGATGATTTTAAGAATCATTTTGAGCAAATGTTTTCTGATATTAATTATACAACAAATGCTGATGCAGAAGATTTTAATTTGAATCACAAATTTGATAATTTCACCAATGTATTCGGGGATCTAGATAACCAAATAACATGTAATGAAGTTATTAAAGCTATTGCTCTTCTAAAGAAATGTAAATCGCCAGGAGAAGATAAATTGTTAAATGAATACTTTATAGAAGCTTGCGATATTTTGGCTGGTTATATCACAACGATTTTCAATATAATCTTAAACACTGGGAATTTCCCTGTATGTTGGACCAAAGGAATTATAATTCCCCTACATAAGAAGGGTGACAAATCAGACGTTAGTAATTATAGAGGTATCACATTGTTAAGCAATTTTGCAAAGTTATTTATATGTGTACTAAACCAAAGAATATCACTATGGTGCGAAAGTAATGATGTTATTTCTGACGCTCAGTTTGGTTTTAGAACAGGAAGATCAACTATAGATGCAGTTTTTATCCTTCATTCAGTTATTCAAAAATATGTAAATACGAATAAACGTTTGTATTGCTGTTTCATTGATATGAAGCGTTGCTTCGATTCTATATATTTAAACGCACTATGTTTGAAGTTATACAAGTCCAATTTGGATGGTAAAATGTTACGTATTATACGCAGCATGTATCAATCTGTCAAATCATGTGTAAAGCATTGTAATACCTATTCAGATTACTTTAATATAGAAGTAGGTTTAAGACAGGGGGAGATAATGTCATCGATACTATTTTCACTTTTCGTAGATGATTTGGAAATGTTTCTGCAAAATAGACATAGTGCTGGAATTAATCTACAAGATAAATGTTTGATTTTATTGCTTTTTGCAGATGACATGGTTGTAATTGGTGAAACGCCTGAAGATTTACAAATGTCTCTAAATTGTCTTTATGACTATTGTAATACATGGGGCTTACAAGTCAATATAGCGAAAACCAAAATTGTTGTTTTCCGTAAACAAGGAGGTACAAAACGTAATGAGAAGTGGATGTATGGAAATGAATACCTAGACATGGTTAACGATTTTATCTACCTAGGTGTAACACTGAATTATACTGGAAATTTTAATCTTAATACTAATACTTTACGTGGTAAAGGTCTAACGGCACTAAACACATTGCTATCAAATTTGAAAACATATGATTGTAAACCAAAGGTAGCCTTATAGTTATTTGATGCTTTTGTTTCGCCAATTATTACATACTCATGCGAAATATGGGGTTTCTCTAAGTCTAGCGAGTTAGAAAAATTACACCTAAAATTCTGCAAGGCTATTCTTGGTGTCAGAAAATCAACTTCAAATGTTGCCGTATACGGCGAACTTGGTAGATACCCGTTACATGTTAGCAGATATGTACGCATTATCAAATATTGGTTTAAACTTACTAAAAGTGACAATATAATACTGCGATCAATCATGGAAGATGGTCTGACTGATTTAAATAATAACAAGATAAATTGGTTTGGAAAGGTTAAGGACCTACTCTCTAGATATGGATTTAATTATGTATGGGACAATAACTCACTAATCAATGAACGTAATTTTTTGTCTTTGTTTTAGCAACGAGTTATTGATGAATACTTACAAGAGTGGCAACGTGACGTGACTGATATTAGAGTTTTGATTGTGTATAAAGCAATAAAAACAACATTTTCATTTGAATCATATTTAGAAACAATCGTATCAAGAAATTTGAGAACAGCGATTACAAAACTACGTCTTTGTGCACATAATCTGAGAATACAAACTGGTAAATACGATCAGGTAGATAGAAACATGCGACTTTGTCAATTATGCCAAAATAATGAAGTGGAAGATGAATTCCACTTCTTGTTGAAATGTACTACATTCGTTCAAATAAGAGAAAAATATATTAAAAATTATTATAGAATCAGGCCTAGTTTGTTCAAACTCACGCAATTGCTAAATACACAGAATAAAAGTGCAATGTTTAGGTTAAGCAAGTACATATCAGAGGCATTAAGTATTCGCCAAAATATTATGATGAACAATTAATAACAGATGTTTGCATATATGTGCATATTGATGTATATCTGTAAACATATTCTATACCACTACTGCTTAATTAATTTGATATTCATGTGGCTATAGTTATATAATTGTTGTTTACTTCAAATGGACACACGAAAACAGTTCCATTTTAAATAGATGTACTATTCTTATGAGTGAAAATGCAAGTTTCATTTATATTTAGACAAGTTCATCCAGTTTTAGAAATATTAAAATAAATTATCACTTACTATAATGTATAATGTACAATGTATTATTGTTAAACACTAGAAACTGTAAAGTTTATGTGTAATAAAATTTATGTTCTATGTTCTATGTAATATATATGTCATAAAATCAGTCACGATTAATCACGACAAAGCTTGAAAGGCCACGAATGCCTCTACGATGGCTGTAAGAAAGGCCACGAATGCCTCTAAGATGGCTGTAAGAAAGGCCACGAATGCCTCTACGATGGCTGTAAGAATAAGCCAGATTGAGATACGATGGCAATAGGATTGTTCTACGCTTTGGAAAAATCGTGGCGGCGCTACGGTAAGCCACGAATGTTTTGAACATGTTCAAAACTATCGTAGCGCTTCCCGATCGATAAGGATCACCCAAGAATCTTCAAGATTCACATAGATGCCAGTACTTATGTGTTCACAAATTGCCACGCATCACCAAGATTTTGTAAATCGTGGGCAATCGTAACCAAAATCGTGACAGTGTTACCGGGGCTTAAAATCCAAATATTACTCGCGCCATTGATTAATAATAGTTTATTTTCTGGAAATAATTCACTAGTTGGACTATTTGCATGCAGTATTTACCATATTAATTTTTGATTTCTAATTTTGTCGTTTTTTATGACAAGCAATGTGTGATGTTAAGTGGTAATCTCGTATATACATGTAATTGTGTAATCGTTTATGTAAGTAAGTGAGTGAGTAAGTGTTTATTATCGTGACTTGTGTATACATATACAATATAAACAATAAATTTATGGAATACTAGTTACACCCGGTCCTATGGGGCTATAAGTCACCAATTAATGAACATATCAAATACATGTACATAAAACAAAGCAATATGCGTGAGAATAAACAAAAGTATAATGGAAATATAAAATAAATGATGCACTATAGTATAGCTTGGATTAAACTTAAGCGGTTAAACTAAGTCTACTTTGATTATAGTAACACTGCTTGATCGATGAGTGTACCAAAACGGAGTGTTACTTGTAATGAAATAGGTTACCTACACAGAGTACGTTTTCGCAATAAAAATGCATGCACGAGAATTTTTGCTAGCTTGCGTGGATGGGTTGACATTAAGTGTGTTAACTTTTCGCTAACATCAATGGTAGTGTCCTGGTTAAACATATGGCAAAACACCGTGTTTCTTAGGTCACTGTATATACTACAGTCAAGCAGAAAATGTTTTTTGTCTTCGTTTGATGGTTTCTCGCAAAACCTGCGCAATCTTTTGTTTACTGGCTCACCGATAATCCGACCTGTTTCAACGCGCAGGGGTAGAGAACAACATCTGAATTGGCAATATTGAACGTTCATTTTTGCACAAATTAAGACGGACATATTGTTCCACACGAATATTTTGATCTTAAAAAGTCTATAGGTTCTCAGCTTCGAAACAAGCTGTACATCAGATTGCCTTATACCACTATAGAAGGTGTTGAGATTTACATCAAAAATTGAAAGGGGGACCACAGATTTTGAGTTAAAGTCCTAAAGTGTTCAGTACTTGTTTCACTTCGTTGGACCAATTATTTACGCTATTGTGAGCAGAGTATTCCAGATTGAGCACCTGTTTTGTAATTCTATCGTCGTTCATGCCAATCAGTCTGTTCCATAGTCGTAGCATCGAACGCCAGCGTCTGTGCATGCTCGGGATCCAGTGTTTGTATCCGACCATGGCGAGGATGGGGTAAACCTGTGGACTCCTAGGAAGTACCGCATTGCCCTATGCTGTATATTGGCAATATGTTGATACTTTTTAAAACCCCATACCGAAGCACACTAGTCCATGATTGGTGTGACACACGAATAGAACAGTTTGTCGAACGATTGGAAGCCGAAATCCTTTAGGGAGTGTATTTTGTTGATAATGGCGCATAATACACGTCCGGCTCCCTTCCCCAATGCCTCCGAAAGTGGTGTGAAATCGCCCTTTTCGTGGAAAATGACACCTAGATACCTGTAGTGGTCAACAGTCTCTAATGTTTCATTGCCGATCTTGAATGCGTAATTGCTGCGTTGAGCTCGCCCCTTCCGGAAGTGCACACATTTGGATTAGCCAGCGTTAATAATCACCCGCCATCTTTTACACCAGTCGTGTAGCTTGTTTAACATTGCTTGAAGATCCTCTTCGGCCTTAGCCATTAGGACTATGTCATCAGCATAGGGGAGCATGGACAACTTCCTGTTACCTATGTTGAACCCAAGGCCAAGTTCATTGACTTCCTGCACAAGGTCGTTAGCGAAAATAGCAGTGTCGGTGAAAATAAAACAGCCCTGTAACACAAGTGTAACAGCTAAACCACTCAGTAAATGTGTTGTTGATACCAACAGCCGACAGTGTGCTTGTGTATATGTTCTTTATCGATTGGTACAATTTACCGTCTATTCCGTTGACCAAAAGCTTGTATAAGCGCATATCTCGGTCTATATAATCGAAACAACGTTTCAGGTCTATACATGCAGTGTATACATTGCTATTGTTTTTGATGATGCTGTTTAACGTAAAGACGTGGTCCTTGCACGATCTGTCCGTACGGAACCCATGTTGCTCGTCTGCTAATATACAGTTAGTCTCAAGGTGGCGCATTAACCGTCTGTTCAGAAATGACGTACAGAGATTGCTGATGCACGATAAAAGACTAATCCCTCTATAATTCATAGGTACTCTCTTGTCCTAGTTGCAGTCATTAAGTATAGAGCATATAATCGACCTGCGCCAAATAGAGGGGATTAAACTAGTGTCAAAAATACATTGAAACACTTGATCGAGGGCGGTACTTACTGTCGGTTTTTTCACATCATACGGTTATTCGTCAATTCCGCATGCTGACCCATTTTTCGACTTTTGCACAATTAAAGCCACTTCTTCAATAGTCAGATTTTTGTTTAGTTCAGCGTTATGTTCGTACAATGGGTCTAAGATGTTGTTTTCTAAAAATTCTTTGTGTAGTTTTGCTCTTTCGTAATGTATATCGTCGAAATTGCCTTTGTCGCTAC
>CM051025.1:32759398-32844398 GCA_027627225.1 Congeria kusceri
TTACAAATTAAAATTTTATACGTAGTCATTTTTATTGCCGTTATCAGCAACTCAGATATATTTTCCTTATGCAGGATGCCGTCGACTCTCGCCGAGCCGCGGAAGACAGTGGAGTTCCGGGAGGTCTACCGGAAGAACATGCCCACCGACCGGCCTCTCCTCAAGCGACTCTGTACGTGCAACCGGAAGCGCGTGACGAACATCGCGCTCAGCCTGTTTCCGATATACCGGTTCATGAAGAAGTACCAGTGGAAGACGGATCTCTTGTCGGATTTGATCTGTGGGATCACCGTGGGGATCATGCAGTTGCCCCAAGGTTTGAACCGTTATTTTTTCAATTGCCGTAAAAGCATTTGATTTCGTGCTGTTCTTATATTCGCGGTCCAAACTGAGCGCGAATAAAAGACCCCGCCTTCATTTTCTTTTCGCATGATTATTCGAAAATACAAACATAAAATGAAACATGCGCTTATATAAGACCATCCGAATTCTTCAGTTTTCAAGAATGCGCGAAATATAGACACCTCCAAATAAAATGATTTTACAGTACTCTGCCAAAATGATGTTTCAACAAATGTCAATCATTTGCGACAATCGATTTAATCATTATTTGGAGCATAATTATACAGTAATCATCATCATCATCACCATCATCAACACCACCATCATCGTCATCGTCGTCATCATCATCATCATAATCATCATCATCATCGTCATCATAATTATTCTCGCCATCACCATTATTATCATTATAGTTAACGTCATCAGTATTGTAATTACTATGAGAAACTAAGCCCTATTTAGGAGCTACAGGTACTAATATATGCATGTGCTTAATCGTTAGTCAATACGTTTGTTTGGTCCAATTAGAAGATAGAAATGCATACTCGCGTACGTCCATACGAACGTACACCTTTTTATTGGGATATTAACCAATGCACGCATCCGAACGTACGTACAAAAAAAACGTCCTATTTTGGATTATTAAAACCAAAATAACCATGCATATGTTCGCCCGAACTAGAATATACGTATACACGGACGGTAATATAATGACCGTATTAGAACCGCCGCACATGTTGGTACGTACGTCAATACAGTAGCGTAGCGTACCGAACCTCCCGTATCGTATCGTGCCGTACCTAACCGTATGGTACCTAAACTTACCGCACCGTGCCCTGCCCTGCCCTGCCATACCTAACCATACCAAACCTTACCGTACTTAATCGTCCGGTACCGTGCCGTACCATATCGTACCATACCATGCATACCGTACCGTGCTGTAAATCACCCCGTTTTTTTTCCGGTACATACAGTGTGAAAAATAGGATTATGATGTCACAAAATAACTTTTTTGAAAATTGGACACTTTCTTTTTATATGTGAAGAATATGATTTGAGTGCATATCAAAAACTGGACTCGATCACAAATTTCACAGAAAATGTGAAGAATGAGATTGCGATGTGTGAAGAATGAGATCCTATTTTCACACTTGTGACAAATAAGATCCTATTTTACACACGTGTGAAAAATATGACTTGTGAAAAATTATGGTCCTACAAAGCACATTACTATACACAATTCTGACGATTTTGGGGACATTGTGTGTGATTTTAGCACAATGCGTGCTGTAGGCGGTTTGAATTAAAATAAAACTCACTTCTTTCATGCGATTGTGAATAAATAATACAGGTATTTGTATCGTATGTAATAAACACTACAGTTTAGTCGTTGAAAATAAGAATAAATTTTCGTCCACTTAACGCCAAAAGGTCCAATCAGCACATGTGCACAGAAGGCTGATAGGCCCTTTTGGCTTTCAATGGACGAGATACGACAGTAATACGTATGTCTTAATGCTTGCAAACTAAATCATTAATCACTGAGGTGGAAAACGTGTATTTTTAGTATGTTCCTAATTACTGTTATAAATTGAAACTTGATGCTTTCGTGTACTTGTACAGTGCATGGCGTTTAAATTACAAAAAAACGGACATTGCATAGGTACATAACTCCACAACAAACACTTCCCACTACAAAATAGCAAAATTTGAGAAATATTCGATCGATATCTTTGTGTATATTTTTTTACAAACATCAACTTAAACTCAAAATACGAACGTCATTTAGCAAATTTTATAAAATGACCCGAGTTTAGTAAAGTTATAAATAGGTTAGTCGGTCTTATTTGTACAAATTGTACAGTGTTCAAAGCCCGTACACATAGCTAAATACTATTAATATTATTAGCAGTTTTAAAGGTTGTACGAATATATCAAATGTCATTTTCAGGAATGGCATACGCCATGTTGGCTGAAATGCCTCCAGTGGTCGGCCTCTACCTCTCGTTCTTTCCCGTCATCCTCTACTACATCTTCGGCACATCCAGACACGTCTCCGTGGGTAAGGCGAAATATGTCTCTTACAAATGGTTATAGTTACAGATAGTTTTTAATGATTGCATTTAATGTGCAGTATGTATTTACCAATCTGTCATCGTATAAGCATTTATAATGGAAACATTGTATCTGATGTTCTCATGCCTATGAACACGAAAGGAAACTCGAAACATAACATCTTTTCGAACAACCGGGTGTCTATTGACATAATTTTTATATTAGCTCTGCTTTAAAGAACATAAAAGCATGGCATTCACAATTGGCAAATGCTTTAATTGAAATCATTAACATAAATAAATATTTATAATGTTAATTTTGAATAATTTGCTTTAAAACCCGACGATATGCCCCTTCTGTATTCATCGTGCCCCACTAGCATCTCCAATTTTAGGACACTTTCATCATACTAATCTAATAAGTCAATCTTTTTTAGGAGTCATAATTATCAGTTAATATATCCGTATTCCATCTGTGCTGTACAGTAAATATATGTGAGGCGTGTCGTGGGAAACGCGAGATTAATGCATGTGCATAAAGTATCGTCCCGGATAGGCCTGTGTGGTCCGCACAGGCTAAACCAGGACGGGACTTGCGTGTTTCAAGGAAGTCTCTTGTAAACATAAAACCACTGTAGGCAGAAAATGTCGTCCCGGATTAGCCTAAGCGGACTGCACAGGCTAATCCGGGACGACACTTTACGCACATGCATTAAGCCCGGGTTTCCCACGACAGCCTCATTCAAAACAACTCTTTACGCTTATTTCTAGGAACCGTTGCGGTGGTAAGTTTGCTCACTGGCTCGGTTGTCGCACGATTCTACGATACGGCAGTTACGTCAAACGTTGTCGGTAACGTCACAGACGACGGTAACGCGACGGACAGCGCAGTGACGTCGGGTGTCAAAGGTGGACTCAGCGATGAGGCGAAGATCGGCATTGGCATGTCCCTGTGTTTTCTGGTTGGATTTGTACAGGTAGGCAGCAGTAAATATTAATAGGTTAATACTACTGACATGAATAAAAAGGAACAAATTGAAATTCAAATCAGTCCCAGTGGTGTTCTGGTGCACGGTATCTGCGTTGCTATCGGTACATAGTGAGTTCGATTACTTTTCTTTAAAGTGAGCACATCGATTTTGCAATGTTGCATGGATGCGGTATATAGATGTCGTAAATAATCTCATGGCGATAAATTTGCTACTAGGTGCTACCGATTAAACGAGACCTAAAAGTGAGCTTCCATGCTTCTGTGCAAACTTTCATTTGTCTTGAAGTTTATATGAGGCGTGTCGTGGGAAACCCGGACTTAATGCCTGGCGTAGTGTCGTCCGGGAGAACCTGGGCAGTCCGCACAGGCTTAACCGGGACGGCACTTTCCGCCCACATTGGATTTATGTTTAGACTGTGACAAGACTTCATTGAAACAGAAAATACCATACAAGAGGAATGTGTCGTCCTGGATAAGCATGTGCGGACTACAGAGGCTAATCAGGGACGACACTTTACGCACGTGCATTGAGCCCGGTTTTCCCACGACACGCCTCAAATCGTTAAATGTGACCGTAATGTTCCGCACCCATTGTCATTACCTTCCTCAAATGCTATATCCAGTTTTATTTTTTAGAGGCTTACCTTCCTAGTTATTAAACCCGGAAAGCACTCTATGAATTTATTAATGTCATAATCACCCAAAGATTTATGCTATATGTATCCGATTTCATTTCCGTGCTGGCTTTTCATTTATACCGAGTAACCATCAGCCTTGAATTTTAAGTACGTGTCAAAATATGATCATGTACGATATTTAGGTCGACGGGAAAGTGTTAAGGTATTATTTAGGTGCTAACATGATACTCGCTAATTTTTCTATAGACAAATAACAAAAAAATGATCGTTGTTACACTGCCCATAAACAACGCAAAAAGAAGTTTCGATTCTGAGCGGAGCATAGTAAAAAAAGTAGTTCCAATTACAATTGCAAAAATATATTTCAAATCACATAAGAATCGAAATAATTTTCGCATTATCGTTGTTTATCGGCCAATAAACACCTCTGTATCGTTCTGCTGCGTGGCTATTAAACAACTCTAGTTTAATTCCTACGCATCAGAACTTGTTTATTGGCAGAGAAACAACGATAAATCGAAAATTATTTCTTAATTGACATGAAAGTGTTAATTAGATATTATCCAAGGGACTATGTCTGCGACACTGTGATTATTCTCAGTCAGCAATTTAAATGATACTTTAGAACTGTGCAATACCCACGTATCTAAATAAAAAGATGTATGAATAATATGCTACATGATCAAGGTTTCGATAAAATATAATCACAAAAAAATACATGGACAAATAAACCCCCCAAACCGGTGTCGAACTCACAAATAAGGGCCATTAAGAACTCATGGCAATTAACAGCGCTCTCACCATCTGCACTATATATTATATATATTCCGAAAATTATGGGTATACATGATACAAGATACTCAATTTTTAACGTCAAACGTAAACAAGAAAATGGCAAAATAAAAAACTAATAAATTAATGATACTTGTTTTTCTCAGAATGACGGATTGCGTTATGCTTTTCCCATTATATATATACTTGTTGTTCCTTTATTATATGCCAATATTAATATATTATTTTCAGACTTGTTTTACTGATTGTTTTACCCTATTTAGACCATATTCGGAGATATAGTCCCTATAAATACATGCTTATTATAATCAATCCATCGTTTTTTGTTCGCATCCCGTAGGTCATCATGGGCGTGTTTAGGTTAGGTTTCGTGACCACATACATGTCGGACCCCCTGATTGCCGGCTTCACAACCGGCACGGCCATCCATGTGGGAACCAGCCAAGTCAAATACGTCTTCGGGATCAGCATTCCACGTACTGATGGGCTCTTCCAAGTTGTCAATGTAAGTGTCCGTTCATTTAGCATACTGGTGAAGTACCTAAATCCGGACACCTGAAAACAAATGTGTTCGTATGATCAAGACCCATACTTTTATAGTGTCAGTTGATGCACGCACCTGACTCATCAACGTATGTCAAGTTTCAACAGATTCAATTGAGTATTAATTCATTAACTTACTATTGTTTTTTATTCCTTTTAAATGTAAACATTTGCACGCGGGGGGTTGAAATCAAAACAGTAGATCCGCTAAATAAAGCTTTACAGAGAAAATTTTTAAAGTAAACATTTATAGCTGGAAAACATTAACCTGACACTCGTGATAGTTCTCGAATACATCACTCCTTTGCTTCTTGGATCCTACATACTATGTTTTGGCCTAAAATTGAATACGAATTTTGATATTCGCTTTTAAATTATAATTCTGATATATGAGAAAACAGCGCATTAAAAGAATTGTCCATACATCATTTTAATTGCGAGAAAACGGTGAATTGGAAAATTACGATCCATGTACATTAGATAATTAAAGACATATGCTTGTTTCAGTTTATATTTAGTTGAAGGACTTAATAAAGATTACTCGTTCAGCTTAATCGTTTCCATGCGCAAATATTCGCACTTAATAATCTAAATATTTTGGGACACGTGATCTAGGTCAAGCTTGACACGTGAGTCACGTGGGTTTCGGTCGAAGGCTTGCAGTAGCTGCTTTTAGTCATATGAAATACAAACAAACAATTTAAAATTCACAAACACGTAAATCCTTTACCAGCATCTGGCTTAAACTAATATACATAGTCCGTTAACTGCTTGAACAACAAAAAAAACGAACAATTGTAAACATGTATAAATCAAGAATTTCAAATACTAAGCACTTTCATGCGTAAAGATAACAAGACAACTCGTTAAGGGCGCATTTGTTGTTGACATGGCATGTGTTTATGGTCAGTCTAAACTAGCTAGGAATTTCGACATCAACAGCTGGGTAAATAGTACTAAACCATAGTAGCGATGTATCGATGAATCCAATCTCATTAAAATCATCTCCAGTCTGATGCTATTATATTATCCGCTGACTGGATCTGATGACTCCGCATTAGGGGTCACGTTCAAATGACCTTTTCAGGAGCCAATCAAACTGTTGCCTTCAAAATATTGAGGTAGTACTTCATATATAAACCACAAATACGGTTCACGAAATTAACGTGAACCTTGGATGTTTACCCGCCTATGGCACCACTATATCCATTGTTATCCGCGTGAAAATTAACTGTAAATGATTTATTCCCGAGGATCAGCTGGAATGCATCACTGTTCAAAAACCGTGGCCAAACATTGCTGCGCAAAAAGGCAATTTCATTGGGCGCAGTCGGGCTGATGTTTTATTGTTCGGAAGGTCATTTGAACGTGACCTGTTATACGATGTCTTCAGATCCTAACAATGTTAGGATTCGATTTTAATGAGATTGCGATGAATCATCAGTGATCATTTTGTACATTTTATGTTCCAAATCTAACAGTACGACTTACACTTTTAAATATCAAGTGTAACTGTACATTATTTAAAACTACATTAAACATTTACTGTTGGTACGTGTGTAATGGGCAGTAATTTTTTTTTAATCAGCAATATTAACCTCAGCTATTATGACTAGTTGCGATGTTTTTTATTATGCATGTAGCATAATAGTGATAGATAAAACAGTCATCTTTGAGTTATTTTATTTTCCGAACCGATCAATACGGAATTCATGTTAACATTCCAGTGGACCTGTCGTTTAATTAAAAGTAAATTACCTAATTTTTGTTGGTATCTGTTTATGGTCAGTTTAAATTAGCTGATTAGGTGATCTTGTTTGTCAGATGCGTGTTCCGAAAAAAAGACTACATTCGAGTTGAAACGTCACGTGTACTGTAATTAAAAGTTCATTAAACATGTATTGTTGGTATTTGTATATGGTCAGTTAACACTTTCTTTTTTGAAATATCAATTATAATATGTAAAGTGGCAAAGTAGCGATAGATAATCCTGTCCTCTTTTCAAAGTTTAGTTTTCTGAAACTAACAAAACCGATTTCATTTTCAAGAGTATATTGTTCCTGCAATTTAATTAAAACGCTGTACCCATAATAAAAATGTTAGGTCTCCGACATACTTTGTACAGTAAAGGAATGTGTTCGAAGACATCTCCTTCAAACAATGAAGGCCTGACTTTATGAATGGCTAAACGCATTCTTAATCGATTTTCGTCGGTCAGTCAATTATTACTACTATACAGTGATTTGATTTAGTATGTTTGTTATATGCATGTTACAACAATTTTGATAAAACTATAATATTACACGAATATTCAAATTGTCATGTATGTATGTTACTTTTACATACCTATAGGCATATCTTTACCAGCATACACAAGACGACCTTTGCGACCTTCGCCTTATTTATCATTTATTGTATATTGTTATGTCAGTTATCCCTCAGTGTCCCTGTTCCTCCTCTTGTGCAGTTAGTATGATTAAAATCAAATCCTAAAATACGCTTCCAATTAGGATCTGAGGACGACCAGTCGAAGGTTGGTCTTCTGACAACTTTTCAGTCAGCCAATCAGAGCCTTGCTTTCATGGTTTGGAAAGTGAAAGTAAAATTAGCTGGGATCCCAACGTGTAGTTATTAAACATTCACATTTTTCCAAGCAAACACAATTTTAGAGTCAGTTTTTGGGATATACGCCTAATAAGAATAATTTGTGGTAGAAATATCTATTATATATAACATTCCATGGAAAAATAATAAATCTAGTCGTAAATTACAACATAAAACAAACGACGCAACGCTTCTCGAACGGAACAATCCTATTGGTTGAGACATAAATAGCTTTTGACAATTCCAGGTTTCCGAGAAGAGGTCATTCAACAGGCAGTCATCAGATCTTCCTGTATGAAGATCGTGCACTTACGTCAGATTGCCTGTGCACTGTACATTAAATGGAAACGCAATACAAGATACGCATTCTTCCATTTTAGACCTACAAACACATCCTTACCAACATACACACGACGAACATCGCGACCCTCGTCATCTCCATCATCTGTATTATACTGCTGCACGGTGTTAAGATATACATCAACCAGCGATACAAGAAGAAGCTTCGAGTCCCTGTTCCCATCGAACTAATAGTGGTATGTAGCCTTCAAAGACGTTTTTTCTATGTCTAGATATTAATAAAGCCATTATAGGTAAAGAGATTAACATTGAACTGAAAGAGGCGCCCTTATAAACAACTAAATATAACAAATCAATAAATATAAAAAAAACAATCGAACATTATACATGTAGAATAGCAGCGTCTATAAACACCGAATGCATCCAAACTTTGAAAATTTCGTAAACTAATTAGTAATTCCGAACATTTCCGAGTGTTGACGGAAACACACGATTGCACCCAAACGGTTTTTTATCAGTGAATTTCATTTGCATACAAAAGTCGTGATTAGCTAACCCGATTGCATATTAAGCATCAGTGCATTACATTGCATGTTTAATTAACACATGACACGTGCTGCCGAAGTGATTATCGAATGAATATAGTAATCCGGTAACTCGGTTATCAAGCAAACGTAAGCTCATTTTATACAACAGTAACCTCAACGACATCATTAATAACAAGAACGGCAAATATATGATAAATAACACTACGGCGAAATCTGTAACGACACACCTTCATAACGGACACTGTTTTATACGGAATTCCGTGAGAGTCATTGCCATTGAAAGTGTTAATCTGAAACGCGATACTCGATAGTACGATGTTGCAAACGCGAAATCTCGACACTACGAAAACGAAAACGCGAAAACACGATGATGATAATGCGATAGTGCGATGATAAAGATAAAGACGCGATTATACGATACTTTCGATGGTTATCATGCGATCTACTATCGTGTTTTCACCAGCGTACTGTCACTGTCACGTTTTCACCACTGTTCTGTCGTCATATCGCGTTTTCGTTTTTGTAGTATCGCGTTATGCACCTATAAATATTTTCCCCTGGGGGGGGGGGGAGCGGCGGGCTGACCCAGGGGAATTTGAGAAATTTTATGTTTGGGGGTCTAATTCTCCACCCTAGAGTCAAGCATATTTGTCAAAATCCCCTCAGTGGTTCGATGCTATATGTCTATCAAATGGCACGGGGGCATGTATTACCGGGATCTAAAATCCGACCAAAGTCTATTACCAAGGGTCCCGGAGTCATTCGGAATGTCAAATTCCCGCCTGTCGGGAATCGTTTTCAGTCTAAAGTCCCGTATATGCCCGCCACTCCCCCCCCCCCCCCCCGTGGGAAAACATTGATAGGTACATCACTGTGTTTAGGCGATGGCATTTATGGAATTCCGTAGTTTTCCCTACATCATACTACTGCCAGTACTACCTGTCCTAATCATAGACGGATTTAGAGGTGGTGGAAGCGGCGTACGCCCCCCCCCCCCCCTCTAAAATTGTCCAATATCAGATTTTTTTTAAACCTGACAGTAACTGAAACACGTGCATTTCGTTACCAATGACGTGTTCTTCAATCAATTTATGCAATTATTAAACCTGTTTTGTGGTATTTACGTTAAAATAAGCCATTTTGACTATATTGCATTGTATCAATATATGTATCCTAGCATGTTAGAGACCAACATTAGATTAATGGCAGTAACATTATATTCCGGACCCTCTAATTCAAAATCCCGCCCCTTCTAACTGGAAATCCTGTACCCTCGCCTGCTAAAAATGCCACTACTAACATGATTGATGGCGTGTCGTGGGAAAACCTGGCTTAATGCATGTGCGTAAAGTGTCGTCCCGGATCAGCCTGTGCAGTCCGCACAGGCTGATCCGGAAAGGCACTTTCCGCCTGCAGTGGATTTATTTTTAGTAGAGACTTCATTGGAACAAAAAATACCATAAAAGCGGAAAGTGCCGTCCTGGATTAGCCTGTGCGGACTGCACAGGCTAATCCGGGACGACACTTTACGCACATGCAGTAAGCCCGGTTTTACCACGACGCGCCTCATTGATACAATGAAATAAATGAATAAAACTGCCGTGGGGAACTATGGAAAAAAAAGCTCGTATAATTGCCCTGCATCACAAATTATATAGCTTATAACTAAATATATACATACATGTATTTTTATTTTAAAAAATCCCATTTAAAAACGTGTCATTGCCTGTTAATGTTTAAGAAAATCTAAGCACGATACATAATATTATATTATCGGCCCCGTATAATGGATGTATACAATAGCTATATCAAGTTTGTCATCAGGTTGAAAACTGAGAGCGTACTGAGAGTACATCTGTTTATCTTTTTTTCAAGCAGTGTGTCAATTGCATGACGAAAAAGCTATGATGTTAAGATATTTTTATCGTAAAATAAAGGTCGGTGTCTTATCACATTCAGGTCGTCTTCGGGACGCTTGCATGTCATTATGGAAATTTCTATAAGAAATATGGGGTACAAGTAGTCGGAGATATTCCTCGAGGGTAAGTAATCCAAATAAATACGTGTCATTGTTATAAATTGTGTTACATTTACTTCTATGTATATAGTTAATGTGTTAATTAGGATTAATTATTTCTTCATAGATTATCCAATAAACAATAAAATTGTAAAATATATTAAATATAAGTAGATCTAGCAAAGAACATATTGTAGCACACTAAGGTGTACGGCAACTTTGCGTGTTATGCGTATAAATTACACATCTTACATATACAGTTATGTTCAGGTTTGGTTTTACTATGCTGAACATAACTATTGCGGCTATACAAGAACACTTTTACTTGTATCCCCCTTTTCAACATCCATCAATTGAAACGTACACGTACACCATTTTTAGCTCGACTATTCGAAGAATAGGTGAGCTTTCCTACTACCCCCGGCGTCGGCGTCCGCGTCCGCGTCTGAATTTGGTTCAAGTTTTTATTTAAAAGTCTTGTACTTCAAAACTACATAAGTTACTCACTTGAAACTTGGAATATACCTTTGTCATCAAATCCAGTGTCAGGGGCAACATTCCCCATAACTCTGTTTTATATTTTGAGAGTTATGCCCCTTTTTCTGGTTAAAGTTTATATTCAAAAGTTTTGTAACTGCAAAACTACATAAGTTATTCACTTGAAACTTCGAACTAACCTTTATCATCAACTCTAGTACCAGGGGCAATATTATCCATAACTCTATTTTGTATTTTGACAGAGTTATGCTCCCTTTTCACTTAGATTTTCTGTTTAAAGTTAATATTCAAAAGTTTGGTAACTTCAAAACTACATAAGTTATTCACTTGAAACTTGTAACTTACCTTTGTCATCAACTCCAGTATCAAGGGCAACATTCCGTGTAACTATGTTTTGTATTTTAACAGAGTTATGCCCCTTTTTTTACATAGATATTCTGTTTAAAGTTTATATTCACAAGTTTTGTAACTTCAAAACTACATAAGTTATTCACTCGAAACTTCGAACTAACCTATATCATCAACTCTAGTACCAGGGGCAACATTACCCATAACTCTATTTTGTATTCTGACAGAGTTATGCCCCCTTTTCACTTAGATTTTCTGTTTAAAGTTTATATTCAAAAGTTTGGTAACTTCAAAACTATATAAGTTATTCACTCCAAACTTGTAACTTACCTTTGTCATCAAATCCAGTGTCAGGGGCAACATTCCCCATAACTCTGTTTTATATTTTGTCAGAGTTATGCCCCTTTTTCGCTAAGAATTTCTGGTTAAAGTTTATATTCAAAAGTTTCGTAACTTCAAAACTACATAAGTTATTCACTTGAAACTTCGAACTAACCTTTATCATCAACTCTAGTACCAGGGGCAACATTACCCATAACTGTATTATGTATTTTGACAGAGTTATGCCCCCTTTTCACTTAGATTTTCTGTTTAAAGTTTATATTCAAAAGTTTGGTAACTTGAAAACTACATAACTTATTCTCTTGAAACTTGGAACTAACCTTTGTCATCAACTCTAATATTAGTGGCAACATTACCCATAACTATGTTTTGTATTTTAACAGAGTTATGCCCCTTTTTCACATAGATTTTCTTACATTAAAACTACATAAGTTACTGAAGTATAATAATACATGAAATGTTACTGAAGTATCATAAGACACGAAATGTTACTGAGGTATAATAAGACTTAAAATATTGCTGAAGTATAATAAGACATGAAATGTTACTTTGCAGCTTACCCCAGCCAACGTTCCCCAGCTTTGTGGGCGTGGACAAGTACATTCCAGATGTGTTCATCATCGCCATCATTTCATTCGCTCAGTCGGTCTCCCTGGCCGCCATCATGGCTAAGAACAATAATTATTCAATCGACTCGAACCAGGTACATCATAAAAAATATTTCTGGCAAACGCATTATTACCATTGAATATTGATTGTGTTGCAGTGTTGGTGAATTAAAGTGAGCACTATGTTGACTTAAGTTCAGCCCAATACGACATTGAAGTGTTTCATTACGCTATTTCCAATGTTAATGAACGAATAGCTTTCTCTTCATTACGTTATTTCCAATGTTAATGAACGAATAGCTTTCTCTTCATTACGCTATTTCCAATGTTAATGAACGAATAGCTTTCTCTTCCTTACGCTATTTCCAATGTTAATGAACGAATAGCTTTCTCTTCATTACGCTATTTCCAATGTTAATGAACGAATAGCTTTCTCCTCAATACTATGATACACAAACTTAACGTCACCAAAAATAAATCATAAGTTTTCCCGAATCTCCATCCGATTAACTGAGTCTTAATCAAAGCGTTATTCTGATAGCAACTGATTTCCTGTTAATAATCGTCTTTAAAAGTAAGCAAATTGTCATCCTCGCCATTTTGCTTTCCAATTGTAATACATGCAACAAATTGGATTTAGCTTCATTTTCACAGAGGTAGTTTTTGTGCTAATATATTGCCAAATATTTCAGGAGTTAATGGCGTATGGGATAGGTAACATATTTGGATCGTTTTTCTCGTGTTACCCATTCGCTGCATCCGTGTCTAGAAGTTCCGTCCAAGAATCTGCTGGGGGTAAAACACAGGTACGATACGGAAGATGTGTGATGACATTGAATAAATTAAATTAAGCGTGTCGTGGGAAAACCGGGCTTAATGAATGTACGTAAAGTGTTGTCCCGGATCAGCCTGTGCAGTCCTGTGCCTGGACGACACTTTCCGCCTACATTGTTTCTATGTTTAGAAGAGACTTCATTGAACAGAAAATACCCAAAACGCGGAAAGTGCCGCCCTGGACTACACAGGCTAATCCTGGACGACACTGTACGCACATGCATTACGCCCGGTTTTCCCACGACACGCCTCATTTTGTTCTTGAGATTTAGGACTTTTCCCCATTTTTGGTGCGGTATGCTTATTTTGGTGTCCAATCTGACTAAAGTCTTCCTAATGCATAGCCGGTATTTTCGGAACTTAATTTAATTAAATTGTTTTGTTAAAGTAACTCGTTCAAATGCATTATTTTATTGCATGCATTTAATTACTTAAGATGAGATGTGGTGCAAACAAATGTCCTACATTTTGTAAAACATATATGTTAACCCACAAATGTATGCTGCCAAGTGCAACGCAAGTCCTTTCTAGGACCAAGGAAGCCATGATTACGACTGACCTCTTTGTTCGTAGTTTAATGTTGGTGGTTATGAATTGTACTATGCGTTTTCAACGAGCACATGTGTATTTACGTATTAACATTTCCATATAGGTTGCGAGTCTCTTCTCAGCAGCTATGGTGTTGATAGTCATTCTGTGGCTGGGGCCATTGTTTCACTCATTGCCCAATGTAAGTATTTAACTCATTCATTAGTTTGTGTTGAACAAGTAAATGTAAGTGGTAATTGAACCGTCTTAAGTAAGCATTAACTATAATTAAATGTATTAGTAACGCAGCTACATGTAATTGCATGTCAATACATTATTTATATTGGTATGAAAATATAATAAAGTTCATTGTTTGTGTGTTTTAGTGTGTACTGTCGGCTATCATTATCGTTGCCTTGCGGAATCTGATTTTACAACTGCTTGAGCTTCCAGACGTCTGGAAAACGTCAAAGTATGACTTTGTAAGTATCTGTACGTCTACGTTAACGTTGCTGTTCCGCCGCATGAGCTGACATTGTATTCTTGTATATTTCAATTTATTAATATTTCTGTTGTGTTAGCAAAGTCAATTAGTACCAAGAGATTGATTTACACTTAATGATCGGCAGTATTTTAACAACTATCTTAATTCCAGTATTGAAACTTTATATATGAAAATGAATGTAGGTTTCTGGAGATATTGACATAATTCAAATGAGACATGTCATGGAAAACCCGGGCTTAGTGCATCTGCGTCCACACAGACTAATCACTTTTCGCTTTTATGGTATTTTCTGTTTCAAGGAAGCCTCTTCTAAACATAAATCGACTGTAGGTGGAAAGTGTAGTCGACGACACTTTACGAGCATACATTCAGCCCGATTTTCCCACGACACGACTAAAATATTTTGACAAAGCTGTGATTATATCGAAGGGCCGAACGTAGCTTTGAAGACATTTGGCATTTGACTTTCTTCGTTTTGGTTCAAATTTCAAAGTTGTTGTCTCCTCGCAGCGGGAACTTCCCCTAGTCTGTTCACAGTAATCACTGTCATCACCAAAAAACCATTTCAGATCAGAAAGTCCATCCTGATCTAGAAGGATTTTGCTTTTCCATATTTGTTTAATTATTTCATAAATCTACCACTGAAATATCGCATTATTGGTCCAGACACATGAATATATTGAGAAAAAAACAAACAGTAGATAACTAAAACGAATATATGGCAACGCAATAATTTTACGCTGCTTTCTTGGCTGTGCCCACCCTTTCAATTAACACAACGTGACCTGTCTGTGATTACGTGAGAGTAAGTTATTGCAGGGTTTTAATTTGAGCAATGGATGTTCGGAAGCAGTCAAACGTTTTTGTTTAGGTTGCGTCTTTGTAACAAGTTGACCGCTACTCTTAATCAATCTTCTACTCATTTTTCACTGTTGCTGACACGACATATGATTATTTTAAACAGAACTATGACTATGTTCCAGTGGATCTGGTTGATAACTTTCCTCGTGACCACATTCCTGCACGTGGACTACTACTATTATATTGTATAACTGACTTTCTTGTTCCAGTGGATCTGGTTGATAACTTTCCTCGTGACCACATTCCTGCACGTGGACTACTACTGTTATATTGTATAACTGACTTTCATGTTCCAGTGGATCTGGTTGATAACTTTCCTCGTGACCACATTCCTGCACGTGGACTACTACTGTTATATTGTATAACTGACTTTCATGTTCCAGTGGATCTGGTTGGTAACTTTCCTCGTGACCACATTCCTGCACGTGGACTACTACTGTTATATTGTATAACTGACTTTCGTGTTCCAGTGGGTCTGGTTGGTAACTTTCCTCGTGACCACATTCCTGCACGTGGACTACTACTGTTATATTGTATAACTGACTTTCATGTTCCAGTGGATCTGGTCGATAACTTTCCTCGTGACCACATTCCTGCACGTGGACTACTACTGTTATATTGTATAACTGACTTTCATGTTCCAGTGGATCTGGTTGGTAACTTTCCTCGTGACCACATTCCTGCACGTGGACTACTACTGTTATATTGTATAACTGACTTTCATGTTCCAGTGGATCTGGTTGGTAACTTTCCTCTTGACCACATTCCTGCACGTGGACTACTACTGTTATATTGTATAACTGACTTTCATGTTCCAGTGGATCTGGTCGATAACTTTCCTCGTGACCACATTCCTGCACGTGGACTACTACTGTTATATTGTATAACTGACTTTCATGTTCCAGTGGATCTGGTCGATAACTTTCCTCTTGACCACATTCCTGCACGTGGACTACTACTGTTATATTGTATAACTGACTTTCATGTTCCAGTGGATCTGGTCGATAACTTTCCGCTTGACCACATTCCTGCACGTGGACTACTACTGTTATATTGTATAACTGACTTTCTTGTTCCAGTGGATCTGGTCGATAACTTTCCTCGTGACCACATTCCTGCACGTGGACTACTACTGTTATATTGTATAACTGACTTTCATGTTCCAGTGGATCTGGTTGGTAACTTTCCTCGTGACCACGTTCCTGCACGTGGACTACTACTGTTATATTGTATAACTGACTTTCATGTTCCAGTGGATCTGGCTGGTAACTTTCCTCTTGACCACACTCCTGCACGTGGACTTCTACTGTTATATTGTATAACTGACTTTCATGTTCCAGTGGATCTGGTTGGTAACTTTCCTCTTGACAACACTCCTGCATGTGGTCTACTACTGTTATATTGTATAACTGACTTTCATGTTCCAGTGGATCTGGTTGGTAACTTTCCTCTTGACAACACTCCTGCATGTGGTCTACTACTGTTATATTGTATAACTTACTTTCATGTTCCAGTGGATCTGGTTGGTAACTTTCCTCTTGACAACACTCCTGCACGTAGACTACGGGCTCCTGATCGGCCTCGTGTTCTCCTTCTTCACAGTCGTCCTTAGAACACAAGTGTAAGTGAGCCGAGCATACATAGACGAATACAACTTTTGCCACTAACATTTCAAACTATATCCCAGCTTTTGTTAAAGGGACCATGTCTACAAAGAGTTTATCTCCTGATTCAATTACAAAGGTATTTAGGTATTGTATATGCCATACATAGGCGGCTAAAATGAACACAAAGATTATATATAATAGTCTTATTTGTTTACGATACAAAGCTATCAACAAATTACATGGACAAACTGAAAACCCCAAATGTGTATCGGACAAAGGATGAAGGAGCTATAAGAACAAACCTGAAAGCACTCTAAGCATTTGGCTATACTGCGCGTTTAAGCCTTACTGGATAGACTTTCTTCATCCCGGCATCAACCATGTATTCTCTATTTATTGCAGGGGTAAGCCTACACATCTTGCAAAGGTTTCAGACGAAAAGATCTACAAAGACCCAAAATTCTATATTCAGGTATAATCTTGATGCATACATAGAAATTGCAAAGTAGTAGTAGTAATGTTTAGTACCAACTCTTAATATCTACAGAAGTACTTTTTGCATAGGTAGGCCTATACACCGTAAGAATATAATGTACTAAAATGTCAATTCTTGTTCTGCTTTTTGCATATTTATCTCGATTTTTTAAATAAAAATAAAAAAATCTCTACATATGGATATGATATATCAAGTCTCTGAGACAGAGGATTTTGACAATGTCTATGTTGTTTTACCTGCAGACTACTGTGCACAACACGATCAAGGTGATAGGTTACCACTTCCCGATCTACTACGCCAACGGCGACCTGTTTTCCAGCGAGGTGTATCGCCTAGCAACCATCAAACCCGAGGCCATGCGCAAACACATCAGACGAGCCGCCATGACCAGCTCGAACAGTATTGATGTATGATACCCCAATATGAAGCTTCACACATACACAATCAACTTATAACTTTTCTTACATTAGGCGTAACAAAGTTGTTTGTTTCCGCTTATCCGTTTCCCTCCCCCCATCCCGCGCTATTTTTTTTGGCCGACCCTAAAAGTTGCTTTGCCTATCGATCATTAACTGTTATGACTTTTTGTCAAAAGATCAGTTTCGCTTATATGCGGCTAATATTCGGTGATTCATATTTTGGAAAAGTAATTTCAAACTCATACTGTGAAATGTATATTATCTTATTTATAGCTAGCGTACAGTTTCTTTGATGGTAGACATTTAAACATTGTACATGAAGTCCAATATACCTAAAACTGTGTGGTGCATACGTCGCCAAGAAAAAAAAAGTTAAAGAACAAAAAATATTCTTTAATTCCCCCATTAGATTTGTTAATAGATGTACGCGGAAACCAACATGTTTTGACCTTATTGTCACAGTTAAAATAGTATAGCAGCGTCATATCGGAGATGATTTTCATGGGATTGAATTATACAGTAAACAAACCAATGAATTATTTAACTATAAACTTATCTTTGAGAAATTATATATTTTGATATGAACAATGCCCGTATATATACCCCTTATCATAGTTTTTGCTGTTTCGATATTGTGGCATAAACTTAAAGAATTATTGTGTTGATAGTATTGACGTCACCGAACGCCTCTTTTATAGTTGGCTTTATAATATGCATTTTGTATGTTCGTAAACATAAATGTCACTACGGTGGGAATTATAAAACAATAGCGACTCTAGAGCTATTGCTTACATCTGAAAAAGCTACGATTTTAATTACAGAATGCATCTGGTGCCAGGCGTAAGAAAGCACCCCAGATGCCCCGCCCTGAAAGCACGATCAGTTTGGACCACGCCTACCCGATCGCGGATCCAATGGACGTACACCCCATGAAGATAAAGTACCCTCTGTCACACATCATCATCGACTTCTCTGCTGTCTCATTCGTTGATACCGTGGGATGTAAGGTCCTCAAAAATGTAAGTGTAGTTTGTGACCTCGTTTGATAATGCCAATGGTTCTTTTGTCATTGCATTAACGTGTATATAAATTAACTGTCGGATGGGTGGGTATATGATTTGTTAATGCGAGAAGTAGGGTACCCCATATGTTAATGTCATTCATTCTTGTGCCATTACTTATTTTACCATTTTTGCATAATCAAACAGTCGTAAAGAACATACAACACAGTTAAAATTATGTTCATTTGGTTACTCAATGTAGGCAAAACGTTGAGCGTAATTTTAAGTTAAATCTGGATCTGTGATACCATTCATTATATTGAAGATATAGTAATTGTTGTTTTGTTATGCAGATGCATTGCTGCTTTTGTGTTAATTTTTAAATTAAGAAAAACCGTTACCAAAGCGCTTGAAATTATATTCGTATTTAATTCATATAAGTTGTGTCTTTCTGTTCTTTCAGATCATTCAAGAGTACGCCAGTGTGCATGTGAAAGTGTGGATGGCAAACATCTCTGGTAAGCAATCGTTTTGCTGTCCAAGGGACATTATCCTTCAAAATAAAAAATCCAGTCATAATAGCAAAGTACAATAACAGTATAAGCATGCCATATACATATCTGGTATTACAAGTACTCATTTTCCTGTCAAACATACACTACCCTTCGAACTCACAATAAAATTTAGTGATTAATTTGTACGTAAATTAGTTTATGGATTCAAAAGCAGTATTATTGTGCTGATATAGTCAAAATAATAAACATAACTTGGATACAGTTAAAACGCCTCATTTTAATTCCCTTTGTATACAAACGTTGAAATGTATGTTTTTATTTAGCTTATTTTAAGTAATAAATACTAGTAGATTGCACTATATCAAGTTCTTATCTTTTTATAATTATGAATTTTTACACTCAATCATAAAATTCTTCACTGTAATTCTTATTATTTATACACATATTTTTTTATAATTATGGTTCATTTAATTTCGTTTTCTATACAAAATGCAACAATGTTGCTAATTATTCCTTTCTTACTAAATACTAAGAGTCGGTAGAGTATGCAAAAAATTTAAAACTCGAAATCTTATACAACATAATCACTTAAATTAATTATAATTCTTACATCAGAGATGTTATGGAGATAAAACCAACTGCTGCATTGTTTGAAAACCACACGTTACCATTATATGTCAAGTATACTTATTTCGCACTTACTAGCGAATGAAAATGTAGCAAATATAGAATAGTATATTTGCGAAACGCAAAATATGGGTAATTGAAATTTAATCTTGTATACAATTATATCAATATCAATTGCCTTTATTTTAGACGACATCTGGAACATCTTCGAAGTAACCGGTGTGATTGCTAAGCACAAGGACAGCATTTACCTCACTATAGACGATGCTTACAAGGCGGCCAAAGTCGAGGTTGAGAACGAGGAGAACTGCAACGTGAAGTGTGACCCAGAAGACGTCGTGGCAATTGTACGTACACAGTATTACTTGCGAATATCAGCGAACACGTTGTTTGATATATTATTATGTTTGGGTCATGTTATTGCTTTTGACAACAGATGGCGTCATGTAATCTGTTGCATTAATTGTTACAAGGCCGTGACCAACGTTTAAATCGTGTTTGTGTGTTAAATTGTTTAGGCAAATGGTCACTGTCTGTATAATAAATGACATATGAAATTTTCATTTGTTAATGCAGACGAGCTTCTTATATTACCGTGCTCGAAATTGAGTTTTTATAATTACTTCTTGTAGGTTAGCCTTGATTTAAAATTGGAATATTCATGAAAATATACACAAATGCAATTGTATATATTATAGTTAAATATTTATACTGTGTATATTATGTAACAGTATAAATAAGATCGTGATTTACTGGATAGGTTATATCTCTAAGCTAAAATCTTAGTACTCTTGTATTCTTTCATTGCAGATCACTGATGCCCGCTTGTGATAGCAATCCAACAGACTGTTTGTACATTGTGGAATCAGATATACTCTTATATACTCTTATAATCTGGTCTCGCGTCGCGAAGAAACGATCGTCAAAGACGGCGTTCCCATTTGGGGACATAAAAAAAGACGCCGCGGAAATACACAGAACTGTTATGTCAGATAGGGCGTTGCATTGAATAAGCAGTGTCTGAAATGCTCTTATAATCTGGTCTCGCGTCGCGAAGAAACGATCGTCAAAGACGGCGTTCCCATTTGGGGACATAAAAAAAGACGCCGCGGAAATACACAGAACTGTTATGTCAGATAGGGCGTTGCATTGAATAAGCAGCGTCTGATATGTCTGTTCTGTGCGTGAAATACTTAATGAAAACACTCAAGTGTTTTAAACGAGATTTAATTGACTTTGTACATAAAGCATTGTCCAGTGTACATTTTCCATCATTGATTCCGTTTATCATACCTCAACATATACGTGAACATTATTCGGAATTATATGTTTTTTCCTTTGAAACATTTGTGTAATGTTGTTTATATGCGTTTCTTTTGAAACATGTGTATAATGTTTTTTATTCTACATGTATGTGAACATATTTTTAATATGTACATATGTTTAATATGTGCTTGTAAAATATACAACGCCCAAACAAAATATATATTCTTTATCCTTGTTCTTTACGATAACAATTAACATTAATACATCCTTAAGGTCAAAGTTACACGAAGCTAATTAAATGTGTAGCTGACAAACTGAGTTAGAAACGCGCAAGTATGACCATCACAGTCAAACGCTTTTTATATTGCATTTCAAACACATTGTTACCATGAAATGTGAATGACACAATTAATCAAACGGCTAATAAAACTCCAGAGGAGCTTGACTTTTTTTGGTGTTGCATAAATCCATCACAACATATAAATTTATGGTCTTGTTATAAAGAAAGTTCACACAGTGTGTTTGATGTTGTAAATAAAACCAAGCATTTGCAACCAAAGTTTTTTTAAGTTTATTGTTTCAGTATGCAATTATGTTTGTTACAGTGGAGTTCAACTTTAATTTAACACATTCAGGCAATATGGGTATTCCCTGTCTGCAGATTGCAATCAACGAAATGCGGTCGTACTCACGGAAAATAAACATTTAAAAGGATTTGCTGTTGAAAACGTAGACCTCCGCCGAGGATGCTCATTCCCCCATGTGCTGTGCAACTAATGAATTTTCCCTATCTCCCAAATAATAAATAATCCTTTAAAAATATTCCCCGATCCGGACGGTGATCCGGATCACTACCTAAATCTAATCTTTTTTTTAGTGTTTCATTTCCAACCGTACCAGAAAAAGAAATATCATGCATAAGGATTCATAAAAGTTGTTCACTGACTGTCAGACAAGCCAACACGGGCAAACAACATAACCTCCGTCGCGGAGGTAATCAAAGCAACCAGAACATCAAACCGATGTTGCATAAGAATCAAACCGATTATTTTAATAGGTTATGACTGGAAACATATCCACAAACAAGAAAATAGACCATAGACCGTTCGACATAGCGTCTTATTAGCCGGACCGGTTAGCTTTGTTTGTAGAGCGCAGGACTGTCAATCCGGAGTTCGTGATTAACTCTCCGGCCCGGAAACATAACGTGTGTGGGGATTGGTCATGAAATATTTTCTACGGCCATTCTCCCCCTACCTCTGATATGGCGGTTGTCAGTTACATATATAGGTATGTGCACTTGTTACGGGTAAACCGCTTAGATCGGCTAAACTTGCCCAGGAAAAGTGTGAGTAGGTAAATACGGCGAAAAATCCAAACAAACAAACAAACAAAACTGTTAAAACGCAAGGATCTTTGGACCGCAGAGCGGTGTACTATATAGCTGCCTCAAAACGAGAAGTCAGCGGTAAGTTCTTTTGTATAACTGGGACAAGTTACTTTACAATGACCGACTTTTACGCATTTAACACATGAGTATATTACACATCGATTACGATGAATATATAAGTTTTCGTACTGAAATCGCGTTAAAACTACGCAAGGGTAACTATAACTATAGGAAATAATTAAAGCGTGAAGTTATGCTAATAGAGTTCGTAAGTGCCAGGTCATTTTTTCCCAGCTATAAATCGAAATATTCCACATGCTTTAGTTGCTGCAGGGACGACATATAAATAGATATGTTAAGGAACCATACTCTTTGAAGGATGTATCCGGTATACTTAAAAAATATATGTACAGACTATTGAGCAGTGATTACTGTGTTCAAGTATAAAAGATCTACACTCCAATATTCCAATGGACTGGATTATCCTCTTTTGGGTAACAAAAGAACTAAACTGTCTAAACATAAGTCGTAATAATTGTACATCATACATGTAAATGTAAAAAAAAATAGTATATTGGCAATTGCGGTAAAGTTCAAATCATTAAAACTGTAAATACATATGCTTATTTGACCTTGACTGCAAACTGTGTTACACATGATGTATTTTTTGTTAACGTTTTTTTTATTTTATTAAAAACGGTGTTTTTCCTTCAAATTTATATCATTATATTTGTCACGCAGAATGATACACACACATTTAGGTGTTTGTAAAACAGGATAAGACTTCATTATTTTTGTTCACATGATCATATTTGGTAAATAATATGCACACTTATAGCACGTATCTGGTCAAATCCTGTTTTTGTTATTGTTTGTTTCCTTTCTACTTAATATGAACCCAACAGTATGACTTTGTACCCGTTTTCGGACAATGCTTTGTGGTACCTGGTTAAATTAAATTGCAAAAAAGAGCAACCACCGAAATGCATACTAATATATTACAAATCGCTGAATTTTAAAACACCGTTGTATTAATGAAATACATTAGCATATGCTTAATTGAAATAAAAAAACAACAACACATTTTTGAAGGTGACTTTGATACCTTGATCGGTTTGCACATTTATCTTTTTGCAAATATGACACTTTAAGTATGTCACTAAAAAGTACATACGATCGGTTACCTTTTGTGAAGTACTTGTTTGTTTGGCAATTCGCCTTTAAATCTTAAAACTATGAACTTATTAAAAAAGGAAACTTATTCACTTGTTCATGTTAATATAACAACGTGGTAATTGTTTTTTATGATGATATCTCACATAATGTATTTCATTCGAGTTTAAATACAATTGCAAAACTTATCAGCCAATGGCAATATTTAATTATCGGTTATAACACACTATCCAGCTAAGAAACAATTTATAATTAGTCTGTGTAGCTCGAATATAGATTACATAACATATTTGCCAAATGCAGGGTGTGGTAACTAACACGATGTTCAAGTTAAAGGATATCAGATAAATTATGACGGTCAAGGAAACCCATTAGAAAGTTGGTATGTTGTCTTGTATACAACAAATATTATACATTTACATATGTCAGTATTTTGCATATACAACGATACATCGTTTAATGTTCACATTTCTTCATATAGTTCACTAGAAAAAAATTGTACGAAGATTTGTTTTTCACGATGACCACCAGCAAATTCATGTACATTGTATATGTTTTCTCTGTAGGCTTTTCCAATAATTACCACTAGCAATTTATTCTTCAAAGTGGCATTTCTTCGAGGATTCATATCCATGGATACCTTTGGTATGTGTGTCACAAATTTTAGCATACCATCTTTTCTGTTAACTAGGTCAACACAAAATAAGATGGTAGGCAGGTACGCGTACAATGATTTGATATCGCACGCAATTGACTACTAGCCGAAACATAGATCGCTCCGACTTTCTGTTTGTCTAAGGTTGTTTGTCAAAGGATTTGAAGTAAATTGATAGGATTATGTAACCATGTGCTATTATGTACCACTAAAATATAAACCCTTAATTGGTCAACTCAAAACTTGATTGTCAAGTATCTACTGGTCAATTCATTTGAATATAAATGCCGTTTGTATACCGTCCAAGTGTTCGCCTGGCTCTCGATGTTTTTGTCTACTAATGGTCGCTTTGTTTTCAGATTTACAGGTTTACCAGTTTACATAAACCTAAGGCGGCTATCGTACACGTTGGTTCATTTACAACACGAATGCAAGGCGAATGAAAAGAGTTACTTCTTAACACAATTATATTCAACTTCATTTATTGTAAATAGAAAATACGATTCGAAACAAAAGCAATAATATTTTATGAACCAAAATATGTACATACAACGTCATCCATTTACAAATGTCGCAATAAAAATGAGCACAATGACATGAATAAATGCAATGTATATCTAAATGTCAAAAATGTAACCGGTCACAAGTTATAGGTTTCAGAATTGTATCCCGTGTTTGAATATAGTTGTGTTTAACCTATGTTGGTCAATTGTTTTTCTTTAATTTGTGTCTCGTTGGGTTAAGTGCTTCCCGCCTATGCAGTGTGATTTCATGGATCTGCAGTGAGCGGACATGTTGTGTTTTTTTTTATCAAAGTCATGTTTAAGGGTTCTTTATGAGGTTATTATTGGTTGCAATCTTCTCTATAATGATTGTCAATAGTTGCTTTACTTTTATGTTGGTATTTATTGAGTAAATGATGAATTTATATTAATTTGTAATATGATTCCGCGAGTTAGTAAAATGGCAGCACTTCTCAGAATTGCTCTTTTCAATTCAAGTCACTATTTCTATATTTTATTATATCACATACATTTAACTTGCAGCGGTTATTAACATCAATGTGGAGAGCGGAGTGTGAGTGAGTTCAATAGGCGACCATTTCATAAATAGTAAGATAAAATGAATAAAATGTGATATGTATTTTTGTAGAAGTCATATATGTTTTACGCAAATATCATTTATATTGTTTTTACCACTTTATCTATGTTAAAGCCACTAGATGATCGACATATGCTTTTAAATGATATCCATCAATATAATGATATAAATAGGATTTATATGTACCTATTATATTATTTATATTATTATCATTGTGCTGATTGAATTGTATGTTCTTTAAATAAAATCATGTTAATTGTTACTTTCAGGTTCTTAAGCTCAGAGTATTGCCCTGAATAACATTGAATATATTTATAGCACTTAATAAAAAACATATTATTGAATCGTCATATGACTTAGTTATTAAACTCCAGTGTTTTAAGAAGAACCCACAGCACTTGTGGAACATTGAACTATACATATACTTTTTTAATAACACACAGTGTTACACAAAGATGATTGGATGATTGTTAATAAACACGAGGCTTTCATCAAACTTGCACGTCGGAAATCTGAAATTAAAAAGAAAACATTTTTAATATACACGAAATTTCATGTTAGAAACCGTATAACTAAACATTTACTGTCCATTATTGAAATAAAGTGACATTAGTTTGAAGTGCTGAGTTATAATGCCAACTATGTTCAAACAATTTAATATAAAAAAACTAGATGTCGTCAATAAAAGGGAAACAACTCCTATAAAATGTTGTTCTATATAACATAAGAGGTATATATACAGGAATGTGACTGAACCTAGTTATCAAAAAAAAATTATTTACTGAACAAAGTTATCAAAACTTGCATGTTATGGAGCTAAGTTATCATCAACAAACCAACGAGAGTGTTTGAACAAAGTAACAAAAAACATAGCAAAATGTGGTATTGAACCATGTAACCAATTTATCAAAACCCAAACCATCCGTGCTATTAAACAAAGTTATCAAAAAACAAAATGCTCGTGGTTTAACATGTTATTCGAACAAATTATCAAAAACAAACCAATGACTGCTGGAACAAAGTAATAAAAAATAAGGCAATGTGGTATGGAACAGAGTAACCAATTTATCAAAACCCAAAAGCATGCATATCATTGAACCAATTATCAAACGCGAAAATGCTTAAGATTGAACAATGTTACCCAAAACAAAATAGTACATGTGATTTAACCAAATTATCAAAACATAACACAATTTACTTACTTTGGAACTAATGGTTTCCAGCTCGTTCTGCTTGCTGTTGACGTTGTGATTCTCCACTTCCTCACAAGCTGCCTTGAAAGCGTCCTCTATCGTGAGGAATATGCTCTCTTTGAAGGCGGGAACTATCTCGGAGACTTCGAAAATGTTCCAGATGTCGTCTGCAGCAAGGGACATATGTTTTGGTTGCAAGTTTCTTACAGCAAGTTTGTAGTATCAATGTACTTAACAATACTACTTTAAACACCTTTATCATGGGTTCAAATGGGTACAGGTATCTGGTCAAAGATAAGGATACATTTCCATTCACCTAAAATCACCAACATAATGCACGTGCTCTTTCGGGGGAAATAGTTTAACCGCTTAACACGTGATATCCAAGTACAATGATTGGATACTAGTCTATTGCATATTAATTTGAATATGATTGACATTTGTGGAAGCGTCTATTGGAATACTGAATGTTAATGTTTACCAGAGACATTGGCCATCCACACCTTAACGTCAACAGCAGCGTATTCCGTAATCAGCTGTAAACAAAGGAGCAATCTAGTAGTTAGCTTCAATATAAAAACGCGTACATGTATGTTACTTTTTAAATGTAAAAGTTGATGTTTTGCTTCCCACAATCAACATGGAATGCAATTTTACCACAATGCGTTGTTCATGTTTTGAGAAAATGTAAAATGCAAATGTTTATTGATAATAAGTCACAATTCATCAAAATATCTTACGTTTAGTCATAAATTTTAATTTGCAAATATTTGTTAAATATTGAGTTGCATTACATAAATGTGATTATGCGTTGCATAGACCAACACACAGTATGAAGACAAAACGACAAGATACGGTTTAACAAACATTAAAAAAAACAACTTACGTTTTTGACAACTTTGCAGCCAACGGTGTCGACAAAAGAGACGCCCGAGAGGTCGAGAATGATGTGCGAGAGCGGGTACTTGAACACCATCGGGTAGACATTCACGGGGTCGATGATGGGGAAGGCGTGTTCTACTTCAATGACGCTTTCCGATCTGGTGGTGCTGGCATCTGAGTTGTTGCTCTTCAGACTGTTCATGCTCTGCAACGTAATGCGTCAGCGGTAAATTTGTTTCTTTGTTTGGGTTTTCGCCGTTTTAACAGTATTTCAGTCATATTACTGCGGTCAGTTAACATTCTCTCACTTTTCCTGGGCACGCTTAGCCGATCTAAACGGTTTACCATTACTAAGTGCACATACCTATGCCAGTAACTGACAACTGCCCTACTTGAATCAGAGTAAGGAGAATGGCCGTAGAAATTATTTCATGACCAATCCCCACACAAGTTATGTGGCCGGGCTGGGGTTCGAAATCACGATCCCCGGATTGACTGTCCAGCGCTCTACTAACTGATGGTGCTAGGCGCGTCAGCGTTAGAAGGAAGGAGTTCATCGCAAATATAAAGCTTTCGACTTGTGGATATGACTTGTGGATATGACTCCTCTATGCTATTTTTGTCAACTTCAGAACGAATTCAATGGGAATAGGACTGACTACAGACCTTTCAATTTTGTGGATATGAGTCCTATATGCTCATTGCATCATCTTTTGAAAGAGTTCAATGGGTATCGGTGCAGTTTCGATGTCTTTGCTATGACTCATGAGACAATATTCGAAAATAAAATAAAATGCCTTTAGTGACGAGTGAACGAGTGAACACTGATTCATTGACTGTTAATGCTTTCACATATAATGCATAATCATAAGATTTTGTAAGAAGACGGGTTGGGGTGGCAAATGAATATGAAGTTTGGACAGATTGCGGTATAAATGTATAACGCGCCGGCACAAATCTTTATGCAAAAGGTAAGGGATATTTAAGGGACAAACCCACTTATGCAAGAATATTTGACAACTTACACCTACACTGGTGCTACTGGCCATGGCCGCTCGCCGGATATGCTTCTTCAGAGCCTCGGGCTTGATGGTTGCTAGGCGATACACCTCACTAGTGAAGAGCTCGCCGTTGGCGTAGTAGATCGGGAAGTGGTAGCCAATCACCTTGATTGTGTTGTGCACCATCGTCTGAAATCGACGAACGTAATAATTACATGGTGTCCCATGTATAAAAGAAACACATTCACAGATGTTGCATTTGTTAAGAAAAATAACCAATGGCATCCTATCTGCAAAAATGCTAAAGCAGTTGCACTAATATCAAGATTAGCATAAAAAGTATGCCTTGTGCTTAAAAGGTTAACATGCGATATTGCCGTATGTACTTTTAGTCTGTATCAAGATTTTTCTAGTTGTTTCCTTTACCTGGTATGTAAAGAAAGTATTTTTGGACCAGGACTTAAACTGACAATGTTCAACATGCAAAATCACGATTTGTATGTAATGCCTTTATCATATTTGCTGGATTGATAAATTCGCTAAATGTATATGCATCTTTAAACGCGTAAAGAATTTAGGCCAGCAGACCAGAAATATGTTTATGAAAATAAAACTATGCAGAAATTTTCTAATGGACATCTCACCGATCAAAATACAAAAAAACCCGCATTGAAATCGGTAAAATAATAACGTTCAGGTAACTTTTTTTCTGTATGCGACAATTCCTCTGGAGTAAATCAGCATGTACATTAGTGTATATTCCGTTCTTACCAAGCATTTTTGAACATACAGACGTTATAAAATGCCTTTCGTAAATAAGAAGCAGTTTCAGTCGAATAAACGTCATTAATGTTCATTAGAACTTATTCCAATTTAAGATGTATTGAACTGTATTCTATAGACTTCGGCTTTAATAATGTCAAGATAAATACAACACCAGTACCACCAACCTGAATGTAGTACTTGGGGTCTCGGTACACCCTCTCATCGGATACCTTTGCCAAGTTGGTGGGTTTTCCTCTGTAAAACAAACAAACAGTTCATCATCCATCGACGGTGGTCTAGATTTTACAATACATTTAAAAGATCTGGGGTTTGCGTTCAATGTTTGCATGTTCACAATAAAATCAGTATTTCATCCGATTAAAAATGTCCTGTGTGTACGTTTCGGACGTCGTTTTAAAGACGCGTGTCAGTAATGATTAATGATTTCGCCGTATTCAACAGTATTTCAGTCATATAACGGCAGTCAGTTAACCTACTCACACTTTTCATGGGTAAGCTGGTTTACCAGTACTAAGTGCACATACTTATGCCAGTAACTGACAACTGCCCTACTTGAATCAGAGGTAGAGGGAAAATGGCCGTAGAAAAAAACAACAACAGAACAATCACTGCTATAGCCGAAATATAAACTAGTCAAATGCGTTTTGCATGATCGATGAATTTGTTTGTTAAAAAAAACTTACACTTGTGTTCTAAGGATAACTGTGAAGAAAGAGAACACGTTGCCGATCAGGAGCCCGAAGTCCACGTGCACGAGGGTCGTGATCAGGAAGGTCACCACCCAGATGAACTGTAATGGTAGAAAGATATTGGGTTACAATGCGTGTATGCGTGTATCTATGACGACCATGACCAGCTTTGACCTACAGAGCTTCTGGTCATATGACTTTATTGTTAGATGGGGTTGTCTTTTAAAAGCAATGTAGGGCTAATCCGGAGAAATACGGACAGCGGGTAACTACGGACAAATGCATTAGTAGACCGACTTTTCTACTTGTTTTAAAGTTTCTTGTAATGTTTTTGACTTGTTTCAGAAGAATATTGTTCGGAGTTTTTCATGTAAAAAAAATAGCAAGCGACACAATGCATTGGTTACTGTAAATGTTGCATGATGGGAGCTACCTATTGATTCTGTCCGAGTTTTCCTGAATTTTAAGTATAATAGTGGCAGTAGTTTTCCTACTGTAATTTGCAATTGCACAACTAGTAACGTCCGTATTTTTCCTACTATGTCCGAATTTACCCGGTTTTGGGTGGCCTCATTTCTGACGTAGTTGAAGTATTTTCGAATAAAGAAAGCTCAATGAAATCATGCAATGGAAAAATTGTCGTACGGTAAATTGAATTAAGTAATTTTGGCTGGACAACCAATATCGGTCGGTCTATTGGCAGATTGGTATGGGTCTTATTAGCAACCTATCTTGTTTGATTTCCGACAAACACCGTTTAGATGATAACAATGTTTTTTACAATACTCTCGACAAAGAATGAAGTCGTTGCGTTCTGAACGACTTAAAACAGCGTCAATTGAATCTCTTTGATCGATAAATTTTTTGCCTAAATATTGACGGCATAGGGTCGTGGAAGTGTATAACAAACTTAGAAAATGACATATTTATGCCTAATGTGTATTAATATGATTGTATTTCAGCTGTACATAGCTTTTTATTAAGCTTGTTGATACAAATACATTTGAGGCGTGTCGTGGGAAAACCGGGCTTAATGCATGTGCGTAAAGTGTCGTCCCGGAATAGCCTGTGCAGTCCACACAGGCTAATCCGGGACGGCTCTTTACGCTTTTATGGTATTTTCTGTTTTCAAGGAAGTCTCTTCTAAACATAAATCCACTGTAGGCGGAAAGTGTCGTCCCGGATTTGCCTGTGCAGTCCACATGCATTAAGCCCGGTTTTCCCACGACACGCCTCATTTACAGGCTAGAGATTGGAAATATACTGAATTTTTATCTACATTCGTTTAACAGACTAATTAGACAGAAATGGAAACAAATACACTGAAGTACATGTAGATCTAATAAATTTCAGTTGAAGCATGTTCGCGTTTGATAAAGTAGTAAAGCAGCTCATAAGTTTATCAAAAGGTTGTATAGTGTACGTATACAAATAAAAATGTGCATGCATAGACAGTCGGTTACAATGTGTTTTTAGTTCGAAGACAACGGTTACTAAAACTATAGCAGACCTGTTTACCTCTTTCAAGCTTTGTCAGTAGTCTGACAAAGTTGTATCAGTAGGTTTTGGTAGCTGTCTGTAGTAACTAACAGTCAACCAGTGTTTTACACCACACAGATTTATTAACCACAAAATGACAAAGCATGGATATTAATAAATATATAGCAATATTCTGTATCAAATTCAAAATATCTTTAATGTTTGAAATTTAAATTCAGCATTAAACAACTGATAAAGCTTAAACATGATACGTGCTTACTACAGATTTCTGAACAGTGCTTGCCACATGATATTTTTTCACGCGCCCCGATTCCGAGGGGTGGGTTACGGATGTGTATACGTATATTTTTTGTGCCGCACCTTGTCAAATGACGTTATCTGGTGCGTTGTACCTCTTAAACTTAAGGCTAACACGTTTTCATTTTTTTGTAATTATTTAAACGAAATGAAATACGCGAAACGTCAACGCTTAAACGGTGCTGTATACCTCTAGCTTTTTAAAAGCAAAAGCGTTGTTGCGAAACTGAACGTAATCATTTTTTCCGGTTGTTTATGACTAGCGCGCATCACATTCGCGCAGTGTCTCGTCTTTATCGAATCGTAAGGTTACACTCGATATTATGGAGCCTTTTTTATTCGATTAATTATGTTCATATGGACATGTGTGTTTACTAGGGATGGGACCGAATACTGAAATCAATATTCGAATATTCGTTTTAGGTATTCGAACATATTTTAATATTGGTTTTGTAAATACTACTATATGCTACTATATACGGCACCCTGTCCGAAAATTTACCTATCTGAAATATGTATACTACATGTACGTAGTTGTTTTACCTTGTTTCAGTGGTAATTGAGCGATATAACTTTGTGAATGTTAGGCAAATATAAAGAAATGTAAGATATTGTTAAATGTACTGTTAATTAATTTGTTAATCGTTCCGTTTCTTTTCAGAACCATGAAGCTTGTATCTGCTGTGCAGATTACACGTTGCCTGGGTTTTGTCTAATGACCGCATAAAGTACTTCCGGGCACGTGATGGTGGCATTGTTTAATAATAAAGACTCTTGTATAATATACGGTGTTCATATAATGGAGAATAATTTACAAGTGACGTATAGTAAGATTGACCAGATCATGCTAATTTTGTTAAAGAAATTGATTGGCTGATAATGGATTCATTTTGATTGGTTTACTTGGAGAGTAATTGTAATTTACTGTTAACAAGTTAACCGTATAGATGTCACTTAAGGATAATAAACGACAATGTACGCCTTGTGCAAACTGTGAAACCGTTATCACAACATGGCCCTTGTACAGACGTGGTCACCACCACCCCTGCCAATTATCAATTGTCGTTAATTGGACATGTTTAGCATGTGTTGTAAAAACGTTACACTGCCCCCCCCCCCCCCCACCCGCTAGGCAGGAAATACGACTGGAATTCATGTTAACTTTGCAATCAAACAGGAAAAAAAACATCATTTTTTAAAAGAAATTTTCTTCTTTAAATAAATGAGAAAATTGAATATTCGTATTCGTTTTTTATATTCAAATATTTTATCCAATATTCGAATATTCGAGTATTCTTTCCCATCCCTAGTTTTTACTGTTTAAATCGATACTACAGTTGAACTCGTAGTACTGATTGGATGACTGGCGCATTATAAAGATCTTTATTAAAATCCATGTTTATTATCCATGCTGTTTTTTGCAAAAACGGCGGGAAACTTTTCTCGTGCACGTAGGGCCTACGCGCGTCAAATGATAAAGACATACGTACTGTACATTATTTTATGGGGTGACTGTTTAAACGATTAAAGGGTATACTTACGAAAGATGCTGTAAATGATACTTAAAACTAGAAAAGGATGTTAAGTTTTCGGTATAAGAAAACATGGCACTTTGGGCAGTCGTTATGATTTATAGACCCGACTAAAAACCTCCCGTAGAATTTCAAATCTTTTAAAATACCGTTTAAAAATTCTGAGTTTTGTAAACGTTTTTTAGCAAAACACTATGGATGAAAAGATGACTTTTCAATATAAAGTTCTGAGCAGAGTGAACAGAAACAACAAAATTGCGTGAGCGTTATCTTTCACGAGACGAAAGATAAACAAATTAATTACAAATTGATTTAAAATCTTGTTATTAACGTTCGTTTTCATCCCTACAATAACCAAACATTAAATACAGGCCTTATGCCAGACAGCAAACTCAGATTGTTGGGCATGTCTCGGACCTACACAACTGCGTAACTTAGCAACCAATTGATAACTGAGATGACGAGCGCTTGTATGATAGTCTCTATTACCAATTATACGTACAGCAAAATATACTGATAAGCAATTGCGCATCGGGAAATCAGATTTTATTTAACATTAATGCACTAAAGAGTGAAATGTGGTATAATTAACGAAAAGAAGCCAATAATACGAATTTGTTTTACTGCAAATGACCGATTTCCGTAGGATTTTCAATATCAATCCGTAGTGCGTAGTTTCTGCGGTAAAGTCGCAGCAAATACGGACAATCCGTCGGAGTAAACAGGTCTGCTACAGTGTCGTTTCAGTTAGCATACTTACACATTTGTTACTGAGTGACCTAATAAAGTACATGTATTTGAAATAAAACTTTACGAATGAGAGCCACTGACTTTCCTAAGTATAATTGCATGACAATAGTATAAGCATTAAACATACTCGTAATGCACCATACGTATTTATGTGGCAAGCATTTATTGAAGATAGAAATAAGAACGATGGTGCACTGTATATATCTACATGAAAATACATTACTACTGGCATAGTGTTTTATCTATCAAAACCAGCGTCCTTATGCGTTCTAACACTGCTCCGTCTTTCAATATACGACAGAGCAGCAATTTATTTTAAACTACACGTATACACGTCAATCAAGACAAAACACTTCAAAATTCAACAAAAAATCCAAAGAGTACCGTACTCACGCAGTCGTATTTGGAGGTCTTCCACACTTTCGGTAGCTCCAGCAGCTGCAAGATCAGACCTCGGATGGCCACAACGATAATGGCAGACAAGGCGCACTGGAATAAAACATTTGTGGTGCAATTTTCTGCCTTACAGATCCTTGTGGACTATTTCTTAGGTAGTACTAGATGCGTTGGAAGATGTCCACTGATGGCCACTTTAACATGAGAGAAGTAGTTTGAATTGCACAAATGTAGTTTGCAGTAGTTGACAATAAAAGTTGCTTTAGGACTAATTCGAATGCTATTCACCAGAACGTCACAATACCTATTGTCTACGTCGATGATAAAAATGGGAATGAATGAAAGCTTTTAATGTTGCAATAAATTCAGGAATGTCATGGTTATTTGTCCGACCTTTTAATCACACATGTCAAACTGTTTGCAGCTGTTACTTCCCTTAGATGGTAAAGCACTAATCAAATGCTGCTGTAAACCGAAAGGAGAAGTAACCGCTGCGAGGAGTTTGTGTAATTATTACCAATACCGCACAGCATGGGAGATCACTATGAAACATTTGAGCAGTTTACATGATTACTTACACTGGGAAGGGCTTCGAACAGTGGACCCAACCACAGGATGACAATCAACACCAACGCAGCCGAGAACAGACTTGCAACCTAAACGTACAAAAATAAAACACCACATTTTGATAATAAGTAACTGAACAATTAATAATTAAATAACATTCCATAGTTTTCATGTTTACATCTTTCACATGAACAGCTCTTTGTCGTTCTGATGCGTGGCTATTCAACAACTAGGGCTAACGCCTTTGTGGTTTAATACATACGCATCAGAACTCGAAATCGTTGTTTATTGGCCAATAAACGACGATACATCGAAAATTATTCTTTAAATAACGTATGCGGTTCAAGCCAAATTCACGTATGTGACTATATCGATACAACGTGGATATGTGACTTTAGTCATGATTGCATTCACTTGAAAATACAAAGTAAACTCCGTGAACATTTTCCAGACCTGTGTTTTGCCGCCGGCGGATTCCTGCACGGCCGAACCTGAGACCGAGGCTGCCAACGGGAAGCACGCGAAAAACGAGCTGAACACGTTACTGACTCCATACGCGATGAGTTCCTGAAAAATAATAGGGTATGATAAAAAAATCTTAAAGCTGCATTACCCTTCAAATTCATGATAAAAACATAAGGGCGTGTCCTGGGAATGCCGGGCTTAATGCACGTGCGTATGGTGTCATCCCGGATCAGCCTGTGCAGCCCGCTTATTCAGGACGGCACTTTCCGCCTACAGTGGATTTATGTCTAAAAGAGACTTCCTTGAAAATGAAAATACCACAATAGCGGAAAATGTCGTCCCGGATTAGCCTGTGAGGACTGCAAAGGCTGATCCGGGACAACACTTTACGCACGTGCATTAAGTCCGGTTTTCCCACGATACGCCTCAAATATTTTAATGAAATAAATGTATGTTGATCATTTACAGATAGGGTTTAGTAAAGATAAACAATATTACCACCATTAACATTTGCCTACTTTAATTGGTTACAGCAACGAATTCTATTAAAGATCTGATTTTTTTTTCAATTATGTACGTCATACTTTAACTTGACTGACATAACGTATACATGGACCACAGTTATTTTATGGTGGCACTAAATAGGGGTGTAACGATATTACCGACTCATATCGCGATATATACTGCGATAAATTGCCCATATTAAAATGTACAACTGTACTATCTCACTAAAATTAACTCTTTTTTATATAAAGAATAGTCGTTGGACGGTTAATTTGAATTAACATTGCGTTCAATTTTCATCTTTAATAAAAATATATCTTCATAAACACTGAATGCAAACCAAACAGATATCATCATGTGTTCCTTAATCACAAACAGTTTTAATTTATAATGTCTCATTACGGTCAATACTTTCCAACGACAATGTCAAGGTTTAATGTAAATAAAGACAAACAAAACTTTTAAAAAGTGATAAATATGTATGCGTCTCCTCCTCTCATCGTGTCAAGAGCGTGTCAGATTCAAACAATATGTGCTTATGCATAAATAAGCAACCTTGGTGCGAGTTTTTATTTGTATGCACTTCTAGTATTCAGTTATTGCCTATAATTTCGCTCGCATCTTAAATATACACGGCTTGAAGCATTATCCTACGTATTTTATTTAATGAGAAACCCTAAACATACATATCATCCATGCATTATGATGATGATGATGATGATGATGATGATTATGATGATGATGATGATGATGATGATGATGATGATGAAAATGATGATGATGATGATGATGATGATGACGATGATGGTGGTGGCGATGGTGGTGATGATGATGCTACTAATGCTGCAGTTTTTCAATAATTCCGATCTTACCTGGTTAGAGTTCACGGTATATTTGTTTCTCTTGGCAATGATGGCGGCCAGCGAGACAGACTGGGCGAAGGAGATGATGGCGATGACGATGATTTCCGTGAAATAAGTGTTCACACCGTGGAAGTTCGGAACGCTGGGGACCGGGAGACTGGAAAAACGATCAAACCGGACATGGAAGTTAGCTGTATTAACATAGTTAAATTAGTATTTAAATATTTGTATAGAAAAATCGGTAATACAAATCGGAAACACTCGGTATGATTCGAATATGCTCGGGTTTATTCGTACGAAAGGTCGTTTCGATTCCGTTGACGGAAACAAACTCATCCTATCCATGCGTTTGACGGATAAGTGCGACTAAGGAATGAGACACATTATTATGGAACCTGTTTTAACTAACAGCAAAAATTATAATCAGATAACTCAGGGAATGAATTTTTTCACTGACCCGCTGGGGATGTGTCCAACGACTTGGAGATTGTATTTCTGATGAAACTTTCCGAAGTGAGAAGCAATTGTCCCAAACACAACCTGCAAAAGGACAACATTGCTCAATAAATTAATCATTGTTTAAATAAATAATGATGTAAATAAATATAAATATATTTATCGGAAATATTATAGTTTAAATCATGCCTAGATGAAGAGTTTACTATTTTTTATTTTTTTTATGTTTTTCAAAGCCGACTTAAAATCTTATATAACAGGGCCCGTAATCATCAACCAAAAATTATTAGACATAAGACTTAAAAGAATACAGAATATTATTAAATCTGGTTTGTTCTAAAAATGCCATTAAATTGAATGTTACTTGGTATTTACTAACTGTAATTATATCACTTTTGATTCAGAGCGACTTGTTAATGACTTAAGGGACATTGGTACCGTCATATTTGCAAACACGCGGATTTTTTCTTAAATCTAAGACTATTCTTTGTTTATTAAGACTATTAAGAGTCTAAGAATGGGTTGATGAGTACGGGCCGAGGCGCATTGGTAAATTTGTTGTTGTTTCTGGGTTTATAGTCCTTCCATTTATTTTTGGTTTCCTTAAGAACGGAAACCAAATCTTACCATGACGACTTCAATATCAATGGGGGCTTGTGACCTTGAAGGAAACTTGGTCGAACAATGGTTTTTAGCGCAACAAGAAGAACTGAAGGTTATTTGATAACTAAGTTTCCATGGCAACAGAAAGGTCAACTTACCACGACGATTTCGACGGGTATTGGGACCTTGAGCTTGTCCTTGAACCTCTCGTTGACCTGGGCCTTGACCAGGTAGAGGACCACGATGCAGATGACGGATATGATCAGGGGAGCGAAGTTCGTCTTGTGGATGTTCATGAAGATATACTTGTACGTCTGGAAAAATGGCAAGAAAAACTTGGTAAATTCGTATGAAGTGGGTGTATCCGTGTAGGGTAGAGAAAGGGATTTAAATCGTTGCAAAATGTGTGAAAAGTCTCCTTTATTAAAACATTAAATGTGGCGTACCGTGGGAATGCTGGGCTGAATGCATGTGCGTTAAGTGTCGTCCACACAGGCTGATCCGGGACGACACTTTCCGCTTTTATTAGGGAAAGATCTAAAGGGACATAGCAGGGTGCTGCACCCTGCTCCTTTTTGGTTCCCCGCTGCTTCCCCTCTGGGCTGGTCAACACATAAATGTTGAAGATCTTTTAAAATTTACTCTAGTTTTGCAAATATTCTATGACGAATATACTAGGCTTAAAAACCTGAATTACAAGCATTAGACTTATAAATACCATGAAATTAGCAAATTATTAGGAATTGTCAACAGACTTGTCTGGATTTCCACCCTGCGCCTTTTTAGCAGCACCCTGTACCTTTTATATACTAGATCTTTCCTTAGCTTTTATGATATTTTCTGTTTTAAGGAAGTCTCTTCTAAACCAGAATCCGCTGTAGACGGAAAGTGCCGTCCCGGATTAGCATGTGTGGACTGCACAGGCTGATCCGGGACGACACTTTACGCAGATACATTAAGCCCGGTTTTGCCAAGACACGCCTCTGTTTTCGTTATTGGTGTTTTCAGATGCGTATACATTCACGCTTATATAAATCACATAACAATCAGAAGCTTTGCATATTATTGGTAACTGGTTGTTAACTGGGTGTGTAGAGTCGTATACCATTAAGAGATGTATTTGAGGCGCGTCGTGGGAAAACCGGACTTAATGCATGTGCAGTCCGCACAGGCTAATCCAGGACGGCACTTTCCGCCTACACTGGATTTATGTTTAGAAGAGACTTCCTTAAAAACGAAAATACCATAAACGCCGAAAGTGCCGTCCTGGATTAGCCTGTGCGGACTGCACAGGCTAATCCGGGACGACACTTTACGCACATGCATTAATACCGGTTTTCTCACGACGCGCCACATTTGTATTATATTGTTTACTATAAAAGTACAAACAATGCATAACTAAGGGGGTCATGTTTTCATTCAACATGAAAATAATGTGTATTTACATGTCTCAAAATGAATGGAAATTAGCAAGAAAATATGTGTGCTCTGCGTATGTCTACTCTCCTTTGAAAGTCTTTATTAATGAATGTTTTTTCATCAAGCCAATGAACATGCTCAACATGGCGATGCGGAGGTATAACAACATCGACCGTGACCAAGTCTTAAAATCGAGTCATCATAAACTTACATTGATGACTTGGAAGTTTCCGTCAGTTCTTGGAAGTTTCAGGCCCAGGATGTATTTGATCTGGCTGGTTCCCACGTGGATAGCGACTCCCGTAGTGAAGCCGGCGATCAGTGGGTCGGACATGTACGTGGTGACGAAACCGAGGCGGCAAACACCCATAATAATCTGCAAGAAAAAAAACGAGGTAAAAGAACTTTAAACATATGACGATCTGCACAAAATGCGATATGAATATACGTATTTTATCCAAATATAATTCGCACAGTACATGGAAATAAGCAATACGTTGATGCACCCTTGACATTATAACAACAACTGAACTAACAGTAGCAAGAACACTAAAACATTTTCATATGGGATACAACACATCAATGGTTCAATATAATCAATCGGGTATTCGCCCCTTAAACAATCTTTCCCAGTGTTTAACATTAGTGCATATGTAGGTTATTTAAAGTATCGTGTCTCCTTATCAAATTTCAAACGTTCAAAAAGAATTCAACCGAACGTGGTTTTAAACGGACTTGTCCACATACTTTTCTTATTTTTTTTAGATGTCATAAAGCGTCTTTACTGCAACAAACTAAAAAATAAATAAAAGAGAAATCGGTGGTGCCTCCATTTGCCAGGGGCTTTATGAACAGAGCTCCTAAGAACATTTTTAGCGTAAGTCATATTTAAGAAAGGAACAAAAATTCCTTGTGAAAAAATATATTATATATTTGATAAATGGTTTAACAAAACCATTTGACGATTATTTACCTAAATTAAAAATCATTAAAAACAAAATCAACTTCAGACAAACAAGCCACAGACTTTAGACATTTTGTGATTTTCAGAATTTTCCGAAAGTATTTACTCAGGGACTTTGTTGGGTCATATTTTTCGCAAATCATGTTTTTCACACACCTGTGAAGAATAGGATCTCATTTGTCACATGTTTAAGTGCGAAGAATGCGATTGGCCTAAAATGGGGTATGCGAGTGGATCACATAAGAATATGACTGTACTGCATAACAAAAACTGGATGCAATCACAATCTTATCAGAAAATGTGAAGAATACGAATTTAATGTCTGAAGAATAAGATCTCAATTTTCACACCTGTGAATAATGAGATCCTATTTTTCACAGATATGAAAAAATGTGATTTGTGAAAAATATGGTCCTACTAAGGGGCTTTGTGAATATATGCCCTGTTCAATAATAAGGTAAGACAATTGTAGATATGGGTCTTGCAGAATATAAACTAAAAGGTAATAAAGCTGCAGCATACGTGTACAATCCCGACGAGGAATGTGAGCGACATGGCGATGCCGATTTTGAACTCGTCGGTGACCCCCGTGGACGACACCGCGGTGACGGCGACGGTCTCATTGGCAATCAGGGTGGCGTTAGCAGCGCCACCGGCGACGGCCGACGCCACGGTGTAGAACCGGGCGATGACGGAGCCGACCAAGAGTCCGACTATAGCCGCAGTGCCTGTAGATAAGAAAATGGAATAATCTGACTCTTATATAATAAATTATCATACCAATCGCTGCAAGTAAATATAAAATATGTAAAAGAAATGGTGTCTTTGTTTGCGGGCAAATATGTACTCGTACAATCAATTAATGTGCACAACCACGTCATCTCATCAACCCAACCTGAATAATTTCAGCATACACGCTTCTGTTTATGAAATATAACGAATATACTTCCGTATTTTATGGTAATTTCATGATCCTAGCATTCAAACAATTTACCTGATAACAACCGAGTTGCGAATCATTATTCAAATGAATGCATGCATGTAAAGTCTGAACATCTTACCTATGGCGCAGTGTCTTGAAGTTCCGAAGAAGAAGTAGATGATCACGGGAAAAAAAGAGACGTATAGACCGACCACGGGCGGTAACTCTGCTAACATCGCGTACGCCATACCTAGTAATAGGATAAATAAGGTAACAATACATCGCTTACGATATCACTGGTAATAGGATAAACACGGTAAGAATACATCGCTAACGACATCACTGGTAAGAGGATAAACACACAAGGAATGCATCGCTTAAGATAACACTTTTAATAGGATGTTTACGGTAAGAATACATCGCTTACGACATCGCTGGTATTATGATAAATGCGGTAAGAATACATCGCTTACTACATCACTGGTATTATGATAAATACGGTAAGAATACATCGCTTACAACAGCAAAAGTAATAGGATATATACGGTAAGAATACATCGCTACAACATCACTGGTAATATGATCGATACGGTAAGAATACGTCGCTTACGCCATCACTGGTATTATGATACATACGGTAAGAATACATCGCTTACTACATCACTGGTATTATGATAAATACGGTAAGAATTCATCGCTTACGACATCAAAAGTAATAGGATAAGTACGGTAAGAATACATCGCTTACGACATCACTGGTAATAGGATAAAAACGTGAAGAATACCAAAGCCCACGCCATGACTTGTTATAAGATAAATACGATAACAATACATCGCTTTCACTAGTTATAGCACAAATACTGTAACGGTAAGTAATCGGTATCACAAAACTGTTTTCAAGTTGAATTGTTTCATGATAGGTATATGGAAATTTAACATGGACTAGTCACGTGAGGTATAATAAACGTTCATATTGTTTGATTTATTACACATCCCTACGACATTTTCCGCTTTTATGGTATTTTCTGTTTCAATGAAGTCTATTCTAAACATAAATCCACTGTAGGCGGAAATTGTCGTCCCAGATTAGCCTGTGCGGGCTGATCTGGGACGACACTTTACGCATATAAATTAAGCCGAGATTTCACGCTACACGCCTCAAATATATTGTGATAAATCGAAGTGTAAAACCTTGAAGGTTGAGAAAAACTATACGTGTTCATGAATTTGTATGGAAAATGAAATTTAAACAGGTCATCATTTAAATATTACAATAAATTATGTTTAAACAAATTAAGAAGTTTGTAAAATAAACGTTGAACTAGTTTTGCTTTAAAAAAAAGCTATGATATATGCGGTTTTAGTTTAGTTGTGAGATCGCTGTTGGTCATTTAATACACAAAAGAAACCAGGCACGCTAAAAAGTCGGTAGGCAAGTTTCGAGCGGTTTAAACACGCTGAAAGACATACTGACATACAAAGAAATCGCCCTTTTATATATGACACCAATATTTCCTGATGGATGGCAATGGATATCGGGGAGGGGGGATAAGTCATTAAACAATGCAGCCTAAATGCGAAAGCAGGAGTTAGATGTAGCACAATGCAGTCTAAGGCTAGAAAACACGGGATAGTTTTCGCATAATACAACTCAAGTTGCGAAAGCAGGGGAAAGGCTTCTGGTCATGCAGCGTAATTTAAAGGCGCGAAGGCTGTGGTAAAATCTCAAATAATGTGGCTTATGGTGCGGATGCAGTAAAAAAAAAAGTCTTTATATAATGATGCCTTAGGTGTCATAGCAGTAAGAACAATAATTCACACTATACAGTAGAAGGCGCGGAAAGTCAGCAAATATTCTAAAATCCTTTTATTTCGCGATGCCTAAATTTCGTGCATTCTTGAAAAACGGCTAATTTGCGTGGACATCGCACGTTTGTCATTTATATGTATGTATTTTCTAATAATTTTGCGAACAGAAAATTAGAAAATTTACGCGGCGTTTTAAATTCGCGTTCTCTTTGGACAGAGAACAACGCGAATATAAAACCATTGTGCAATAAATAGGTATTACACTTATGCAGTTTAAGGCGCGAAAGCACGGGAAATTCTTCACATCATGAGGCCAAAGGCGTGTTAACATCATGAGGCCAAAGGCGTGTTAACATCATGAGGCCAAAGGCGTGTTAACATCATGAGGCCAAAGGCGTGTTAACATCATGAGGCCAAAGGCGCGAAAGCAGGGGAAAATTCACAAATAATGCAGCATCAGGCGCAAAAGCAGTCGGGTAAATAATCACATAATGCAGTCTTAGTCGAGAATCCAGTGGAAAATCTTACATATTGCAGCCGCCGCCGTGAAAGTTAAATAAAACACCGTGTAGTATAAAGAACGCAAGCTACGGAAAGTCTTAACGTAAAGCACTTAAATGCACCTATCAATATTTCCCCCAAAGGGATACTCGGGCTGACACGGTAATTTGACTTATGTTATTCTTGGGGGCCTAATTCCACACCCTTTAGTCAAGCATTTTGGTCTTAATCCCTTAAGTGGGCGATGCTACAGTGGTATGAGATGGAGCGGGGGCCAATATTACCAGGATCTAAAATTTGACAAAGTCTATCTCCCCGGGACCCGGAATCATTCGGCGTGTCAAAGTCCCGCCTGTCGGGAATTGATTTCAGTCTAAAGTCCCGTATATGCCAGGTGGAAAATATTGATAGTGCAATAAGGCGCGCCAGAATTGAGCGAAGTAATCACATAATGAGTAAGCGAGGGTATGTTCACACCATAATGCAGCAAAAGGCACTGCGCAAAGAAGTGTACAATGTCTCACATAATATTGCAGTGTAATGTGCGAAGGCATTGAGCTACATTATCACATAATGAAGTGTAATGCGCGAAGGCATTGATGTACACTATCACATAATGAAGTGTAATGCGCGAAGGCATTGATGTACATTATCACATAATGCAGCCCAAGTCGCGAAAGCAGCCATAAGTTTGCCAATAACGCAAATACTATGCAGTGGAAATTGAGGGGGGGGGGGGGGGCATCATATAGTGCAGATCAAGGCGCGAACGCAGAGGTAAATTCTTTCATGGCACGGAATTCTTCACATAATGCGAGTAAGGAAATAACACCCTCAACATTTATGTCATAGACACCCAGTCAAACGCGTATACTATAAACTTCGAAATAAGATTGCGTACCTTGCGGGAACTGCATAATTCCGACGGTGATGCCGCAAACGATATCTGCCAGGAAATCGGATTTCCACTGGTACTTCCGCATTATCCGGTAAAATGGAAACAGACTCAACATCATGTTGGTCACCCGCCGCTTGTTCCACGTGCATAGCCGCTGTAGCGGAGACTTGTCCGTGGGCTTGTTCTTCCGGTAGACGTCCCGGAACTCGACGGTTCTCCGGGGCTCGGACAGGGTGGATGGCATTTCTGTAGGAGGCACGAAAGGGAGCGTATTAAAATAATGCACGTTTGAAAATGTTATTCACCAGTGAGAATGTAACTTGAAAAAGGTCAGCATTGTAATGTCTCGTTTGCACGTATTGTTATAAATATTGTCTATGTTCCTAAAGGGCACATTGATGAAATAATTCTGTAGTCATCATCATCATCATCATCATCATCATCATCACCACCATCATCGTTATTATCAACATTATTATAATTATTATTATTATTATTATTATTATTATTATTATTATTATTATTATTATTATTATTATTGAGTTATTGTTGTTAATTATCGCGTATGTGTTTAGTATGCATGCGTTCACTTGTGTTTGTTTATTGAAGACCACATTGTAAAAAAGAAATATTGTTTCTTAATGTGAATTCTTCATGAAATAAAGTTATTATTATTATTATATTATATTATTATTATTATTATTATTATTATTATTATTATTATTATAATTATTATTATTATCAAAAATAATAATTAAACCTATAGAGACAAGGCTTTGATAGTATTGCAATCAATACTGGAGTCCCCTACCGCTGAAAACCCCTACTAATTAAACATTGTGCAATGCCGTCAAATCACCATTTATTTGTAGATGTACAAAGTTTCATATTCAAATCCCATTTGTCACTGCAGTATTAAGTTGTGTTTTTTTCTATTTTAGTAACATTGACCAGACATTCGAGTTACTTTTTGAGTTATTGCAGTACTACTGCCAGAGGGCAATCATATGGTCAATTCTGTGTACCAAGTTGCATGATCATATGTTATGTTCTTTTCGAATTATTACAGTATTAATTTTATTTCTATTTGAAGTAACAGTCACGTGACCTTTGACCTCTGGTGAAAAATAAAGGGTTGTGTACAATCCTCATCTGGCTCTTTCTATGTATACAAAGTTTCATCAAAGTATCTTCAGTACTTTTTTAGTAATCGCAGGATCCATGTTTTGGGGACGGGACAGGCACCGAGTGAAACCGACGGACGAACAGACACAGTCGAACACAGACGGAGGGCAAACCCATAGTCCAATCTGTGTACCAAGTTTCATGAAGTTGCATGATCATATCTTACGCACTTTTCAAAATATTACAGTATTAAGTTTATTTCTATTTTTATTAACAGTCACGTGACCTTTGACCTCTGGTGAAAAATAAAAGGTCGTGCATAATTCTCACACTGCTGTTGCTACGGAAACAAAGTTTCATCAAAGTGTCTTCAGTACTTTCCGAGTTATCACAGGATCCAGGTTTTGGGGACGGACGAACAGACAGAACGACACACAGACAGAGGGCAAACCTATAGTTCAATCTCTGTACTAAGTTTCATGGTCATATCTTATGTCCATTTCGAAGTATTACAGTATTTAGTTTATTTCTATTTTTAGTAACAGTCACGTGACCTTTGACCTCTGGTGAAAAAAAGGTCGTGCATAATCCTCACATTGCCACATTGCTGTTTATATGTATACCCAGTTTCATCGAAATAAGTTCAGTACTTTTTGAGTTATTGCAGGAACCAGGTTTTGGGGACGGACAGACAGACGAACATACAAACATACGGACGAACAGATAGAAAGACACACAGACGGATTGCAAACCTATAGTTCAATCTTTGTACCAAGTTTCATGGTCATATCTTATGTACTTTTCGAATTATAACAGTATTTAGTATATTTCTGTTGTTAGTAACAGTCATGACCTCTGGTGAAAAAATAAAAGGTCCTGCATAGTCGTGCATAATACTCTCTTTGCCGTTTATATGTATACCAAGTTTCATCGAAGTATCTTCAGTACTTTTTGAGTTATCTCAGGAACAATATTTTGCGGACGGACGGAATTACGGACGGACGGAATTACGGACGGAGGGCAAACCTATAGTACCCTACGGTGAAACACCGGTAGTGGACTAAAAACGGCATTTGGAAAACCGATGGTGGTAATAACAATGATGAAAAATAATCTGCTACGTTGGCAACATTTAGCGACAATACATTTTACGCAATATTAAGAAGCAGGAATTATGTTTGTTTGTTTTTGTTTGTTTGGATTTTTCGCAGTATTCAACAGTATTTCAGTCACATAACGGCGGTCAGTTCACCTACTCACACTTTTCCTTGGTAAGCTGGTTTACCAGTACTGAGTGCACATACTTATATCAGTAACTGCCCTACTTGAATCAGAGGTAGGGGGAGAATTGCCGTAGAAATAATTTCATGACCAATCCCCACACAAATTATGTGGCCGGGCTGGGAATTGAACCCGCGATCCTCGGATTTGTAGTCCAGCGCTTTACCAACTGAGCTAGCCGGCCCGAAAAGCAGGGATTGTAACTAGCGGTAGTTGAATAAAACACGTTCCTGACCTACACGAGTACGATACGATTCGATACGGGAGGTTCGGAACGCTACGCTACTTTACTGTCCAAACATCGTACTATGTGAGGAGGTTTTAATTAGATCATTATATTACCGTCCGTGTATACGTATATTCTAGTTCGGGCGGATATATGCATAGTTATTTTGGTTTTAATAATCCAACATAGGAAGTTTGTTTGTACGTACGTTCGGATGCGTGCATTGGTTCCAAATAAAAAGGTGTACGTTCGTATGGACGTACGCGAGGATGCATTTGTACATCCTAATTAGACCGTACAGACGTATTGATGCATGCATACATAAGTAGCTCCTAAATATTTTTAGTTTTTCATAGTGATAATAATGGTGATGACGAGAATAATTATGATGACGATGATAATGATGGTGACGATGGTGACAATGATCGTAATACTGATGATGACGAAGATGACGATGATGACGACGACTACGACGACGACGAAAAAACGACGAAGACGACGAAGACGAAAATGATGGTAATGATGATGATGATGTTTATGATAATGATGATGATTATGATGATGACGCTGATTATTGTATAATTGTGCTCCAAATAATTATTTGATGGATTGTCGCGATACAATTTCACCATAAAATATGTGAAAATGTGATCCGTACGCATACCCCCTTTTCGGTCAATCACATACTTCACACTTATAAATGTCACAAATGAGATCCTATTCTTCACAGGCGTGTGAAAAATATGATTTGGGAAAAGTATGATCCCACAACGCCGTACATTAATGAATATTGATGCTTTGTAGGATCATATTTTTCACCAATAATATTTTTCATATCTGTGAAAAAAAGGATCGCATTCTTCACAGGTGTGAAAATTGAGATCTTATTCTTCAGACATCACATTCGTATTCTTCACATTTTCTGTGAAGTTTGTGATTGCATCCAGTTTTTGTTATGCAATAAAATCATATTATACTGTGATCTTCACGCATACTCCTTTTTAGGCCAATCACATTCTTCGCACCTAAATGTGACAAATGAGATCCTATTCTTCACAGGTGTGTGAAAAATATGATTTGTGAAAAATATGGTCCTACAATGTTTTTTACGAACATCATTTATTTCAGTTGTATGTTTTAACAAAACTTCACTAATCAAATAATTTTATAACAATAGTCTATGTACTAATCGCCATGCCAATAATAAATGTCAATATGCAACCATTGATTATTCCCTAAACCTCAAAGTACATTGCTAAGAAATAAATCAATAACCTATCGATTTTAAATTTTTCATACAAATTCATAACTCCATTTAGAGCACTAGTAACAAAACCGCGTACTGCGGATACGTACTTGCACAAAAAGTTTTTCTCCAATAGTCACTTTGGTTGTATGTGTCTCTCCTATTACCTGATAGAATACGGTTGGATCATAACGTGGATTAGTGGCTTAAATACTGTGCCGGTAGGGCAGGCACGGATTCAGCCCCGGGTTTTGGGGCTCCAGCCCCCCCCAGCTAAGCCCAGTGATATCATGTTCGGGCTGGACTTTGATCTTAGACAAGTTGTAAAGGGCTTGCGTATCATGAAAGTCAATTTAGGGTAAACAGCTCGTTATTAAAAATTTGCGAAGATATGGTCCCTGCTATATCGTATATAGCCTATTTTGCTATAGGGTATAGTAAATCACAAATTTATATTGCGTTCAACGACAGTTGAAACAGTCCAATTAACATAAAATGAAGAACAACGAGCAAAACTAGTCACAAATGACCATTCCCAATATATTATTAACTATCTTGTTGTTTTTTCTCGCGGCTTTTAATTTGCAAGGTCGTTCAAGGTCCATAATTGTTTGATTTTGTTATATATAATCTCTGATTGGTATTTAAACTAGACATGTGACCCGTAGGACACGAATGCTCCCACATTCCACTAGTTGTCACACAACTCCGCTGATGTCAGAAAAATATGCACCAGATCTCCAGATACCCAGGTGCATATGTTCACATGCTGATGAATATGTTTTTGAAGTTGTATCACTCTAGCAGCTATAAATTTCGAGTTAGACGCTACATCAGTCCAAAAATGTCATTTTTTGCTGAAAAATGGCCATAACTCCATCGATATCGGGAAAAAATGCACCAAAATAGCCAGGTGCACAAACCCATGTGCTGATCAATATGTTTATAAGGTTTTATCACTCTCGCACTTATACTTTTTTGAGTTACGCGCGACACAAAAATCCGACGGACGGATGGGATGGGACAGACAATGGCAAATCTACATGCCCCCCCCCCCTGAATGTGGGGGCCTAAAAACTACTTCTCCTACTACACCTCTACTACTGCTGCTGCAGATTCTACTACTGCAGCAGCTGCTGCTACTTCTACTACTACTGCTACTACTACTACTACTACTACTACTTCTTACTACTATTACTATTACTATTTCTACTACTACTACTACTACTACTACTACTACTACTACTACTACTACTACCACTACTACTACTAGTACTACTTGTGCTACTACTACTACTGCTGCTCGTGATGATGATGATGATATTGCTATTACGTGTGCTGCTGCTACCACTACCACTACAACTATTGCTGCTGTTGTTGCAACTGCTGCTAAAATTACTGCCACTACCAATTCTACATCATCTTAGTCCAGCCCCCCCGGCCAAGCATAGTCTGCCGCCGGCCCTGTAGGACGACGTACTAGCTAAAACTGGTCCGTGCCAAATCTTCGCATATATTATTTTGCTGCTAGCTTAAACCGTGACTGAATAATAAATAACATACGAAGAAAGCCAAGCAAGTGTAAGCTAATGCACCTATCAATGTTTTCCCCTGGGGGGGAGCGGCGGGCATATACGGGACTTTAGACTGACAGCGATTCTCGACAGGCGGGAATTTGACATTCCAAATGATTACGGGTTCCGGGGTAAAAGACTCTGGTCGGATTTTGGATCCTGGTAATATAAGTTCCCGGGCCATTTGATAGACATATAGCATCTCCCACTGAGGGAATTTAGACAAATATGCTTGGCTCTTGAGTGGGGAATAAGACCCCCAAAAATAAAATATGTCAAATTTCCCTGGGTTAGCCCGCCGCTCTCCCCCCTGGGGAAAAATATTGATATGTGCATAACCCCAATAAATAGTTTTACGTACACTTAATCCCGAGTAAACAGTTCTTAACTCGTGTTACAGTTCATGACTTCAAAATGACCTATGGAAAACTTCCGACATGGTCCATCGTTTGTATTTCGCATTTTCATAACGTATCGCAACGTTAGATGACACATATTTGCTTATGTAATCATTTCACAACGCGAGCAAACACATCCGTTTTGTTATGCATTTAAACAGGCAGTGCAGTGAGTCACAAAATCGTGATAATAATTATGAACAAAAGGGACATGATAGCCGAAAGCGCTCACCTGAGAACTGGTACAGATGAAGACCATACTGGTGTGACAGGTTTGAAAATTAAGGTATCTGAACAATACGCAGAGGGGGATATGATCAATTTTGATTTAAAACATCGGTTAGTGCTAACTTAATTACGAGTTGGGTAGTGGATGTGCGTTTTTTTTTTTGCTAATGGTTCTGAAATCATTTTTCTCGATATTCTTACCTGACCCAAACAGTTTTGGAGAAACAGTTGCAATGCGATAATTGCGATGGCTGTGCTATAAGGTAAAGTTTTGCTTTTTCTTTGATAATTTTTTGTACAAAGATGGAAAATTTTTCCAAACACAAGGGGCAATAACTCTGGTGTTTCTGGACCGATCAAGCTTTTATTCGACTTCACCTGTAGTCTTACGTTCGTAGACAAACTGTACACGAGTGGTGAAGATTGGATGAAAAATGAAGTCTCTATCCTGAATAATGTCCATTTTTGCATATTTTTCACAAACAAAGGGCAATAACTCTGGTGTTTCTGGTCCGATCTTGCTGATATTCGACTTCACTTTTAATCTTATGGTCATAGACAAACTTTGCAAGACTGGTGAAGATTGGATGAAAAAGGAAGTCTCTATCCTGAATAGTGTCTATTTTTGCTGATTTTTTCACAAACAAAGGGCAATAACTCTGGTGTTTCTGGTCCAATATTGCTTATATTCGACTTCAACTATCATCTGATGGTACTAGACAAACTGTGCAGGATTGGTGAAGATTGGATAAAAAATGAAGTCCTGAATAATGTCTATTTTTGTATATTTTTTATAAACAAAGGGCAATAACTCTGGTTTTTGAAACACGATTTTTGGCGTCTGCTGAGATCTGATGGTCATACACAAACTGTGAACGTTTGGTTAAGATTGGATGGAAATTAAAGTCTATACGTTGGAAAAGGGCATTTTTGCAGTTTTTTGCATGAAAAAGGGGCAATAACTCTGGTGTTACTGGTGTAATCTGACCCAATAACAATCCCATCCGAGATTTTATGGTCATACACAAACTGTGCAAGTTAGGTCAAGATTGAATAAAAATGTAGTCTTTATCGCGAAAACGGTCCAAAGTGTTGACGGCATACGGACGACGGACGATGGACGACGGACGAGGAGGTCCCCTATACCAATAGCTCACCGAGCACTTCAATACAATGTTGCTTTTGTGTTTTTCATTTTAATCCTAAAATTAGTAAAGCCTACCAAGTAATAAATCCATAAAATGCCCATTCAAAGCGTTACGGTCGAGATAGGGTTGTTAACCGAACGTCAACGTAATTATTGTGTGATTACAAATGTGGTGCAATTCTCATCAATAAAATCCACGAAAGATGCATTTATCAATGTCCCGCAGTCAACGTGCATATAAATTGATAAAATTTAATACGCACGTTTTGGTTATTGCGCGCTTTAAATTAATAAAACGCGAATTGAATGTTTTACTGGTGTTCAAAGATTCTTTTTGTTTAAAATCAAACTATGTTTTAACATGAAATTGAAAGAAAAAATCTTAACTTGTAATGCATAAAAATGTATTTTTGCTTTCCACTCTTGATATGTAAACGTCAATTTAATATTACAGTAAAACTTCTTTTAACTTGAGAATCGGTAACTCAATTACCTATGATAACTCCAGCAATTCTCGAAGTCCTGGAAAAATCGTTAATACCTTTAAAGCTTAGGTCATACATTAGTCGCCGACCGATTACCGACCACCGACAACTAAAATTTGCGGCGACCAACGGCAACCCCTGGAAACCAAAATCCAGAAAAAAAAAGCAATGGAATTTTAGTCGGAGACTGGTCGGCGATTGATCAAAGACTGGTCGGAGACCGGTTGTACGAAAAGTCGGCGATCGTCTTCGGACCATCAATAACCATCAAAGACTGGCTGGAGACTAGTTGGCGATTGGTTGGCGACTAGTTGGCAATTGGATGGCGACTCGTTGTCGATGCTCGGTGGGCGGTTTTAGGATTATTTGATATTTAATTCAGATATATGATTTTTCTCATTGTTCAAAAAACGTTTGCTTTATATATATATATATATATGATAATAGGCTATATTTTAATATATGTCTTGTGAAAGTTTAAGACACAAAGGTAAACTATCAAGTACACTTTCCATATCCGGTAATATCCTCTTGTCCCTGCTCTTCCGCTTATTTGAAAAGGCATACTAACACTTTTAAATTATAACTATTACGTTTCTTGTCACGTTTAAAAGAATGATCGTAAAATTGTGCGTTCATTTTTAAATCTGTTTTGAAAACGAAGGTAACGCGGCGAGCGGTCGTAAGATGGTCTGCGACTAATCGCCGACCAGTCAGCAATCAGTCGGCGATCAATCGCTGACCAGTCGGTGATCAAAAATTGGTTACGACAAGTCCCACTTGGTCTGCGACTAGTCGGCGATCGTCGCAGACCAGTCTGCGATTGATCGCCGACTAAATAAAAACCAACGAAAACCTTCTCACGACCTGTTTTGTCGGCAACGATCTTTGATGCAACATCGAAGACCATCTGCGACCGAAATGGGTCCGAAAGGCCAGTCGGCGACCATCGACAACCAGCCGCCGACCTCCAAATAACCTTTTAATGACCTTTTTAAGACCGTCAGCAACCACTGGTCGTTGATGGTTGGTAGTCGGTCTTTATTTGGTCGCTGGCTATGTGTGACCAGGGTTTAAAGCCTAGGTCAAACATAGGTCGCCGACCGCTTACCGACCACCGACAACTAAAATTTGCGGCGACCAACGACAACCTCTAGCGACCAAAATCCAGAAAAAAATAATGGAATTTTAGTCGGAGACTGGTCGGCGATTGATCAAAATCTGGTCGGCGACAGGTCGTACGAAACGTTGGCGATCGTCTTCCGCCCATCAAAAACCATTAAAGACTGGCTGGCGACTAGTTGGCGATTGGTTGGCGACTAGTTGTCGATGCTCGGTGGACGGAATTAGGAAAATTCGATATTTAATTATGTTCTATGATTTTTCTCATTGTTCCAAAAACTTTTCCTATATATGTGACATTTGGCTATATTTTAATGTATGCTTTGTGAAAATTCAAGAAACTAAATCTATTCGTGTTGTTTTGTTGATTATTTAATTCAATTATAATTATTATATTATTATCCTCTACTATGCCCGGCAGCACATTTTAATGTTAAGGTAAAACTATCAAGTACACTTTCCATATCCGTCAATATCCTCTTGTTCCTGCCCGTCCCCTTATTTGAAAAGGCATGCTAACACTTTTAAATTATAACTATTACGTTTCTTGTCACGTTAAAACGAATGATTGTAAAATTGATTTTAAAATGTGTTTTGGAGACGCCGGTAACTCGGCGAGCGGTCGTAAGATGGTTTGCGACTTATCACCGACCAGTCGGCAATCAGTCGGCGATCAATCGCTTACCAGTCGGTGATCAAAATGTGGTCTGCGACAAGTCACACTTGGTTTGCGACTAGTCGGCGATCGTCGCACACCAGTCTGCGATTGATCGCCGACTAAATAAAGACCAACGAAAACCTTCTCACGACCTTTTTGGTTGGCAAACGGTCTTCGATTCAACATTGAAGACCATCTGCGACCAAAATGGGTCTGAAGAGAAGTCGGCGACCATCGACAACCAGCCGCCGACCTCCAACAACCTGTTAAAGACCGTCAGCAACCACTGGTCGTTGATGGTCGGGAGTTGGTCTTTAGTTGGTCGCAGGCTATGTGTGACCAGGGTTTAAGTTAATAAGAAGTTACCACCTTGAACTGGAGCAACGATAACTCGAGCGCACTCTCGGTACATATGTAAAAGCAATTGACCGAGAAAATAGTGTAATTAGTGACATTGTTAATTATCACAGTGTCTGCGTGGCATTCACTATAATTCACTAGACGTATGTATTTGCATTACTTTGTTTATCTTTATGCAGACGAAAGCCCGCTCGTTGATAATAGGTGAATTCTTTAATTTATTATCGCTCACACTTAGTCGGCTTGCCGTACTTCAAATAGGATTTTAACGTTGTAATTAATTATGTATGCGATGTAGTAGTTTTGTGATTTGTCAACCAGAAACGTGTACATGAACCCCTCGTGGAGAAGCTTTTACGAGCCTTTTGTGCATGTCAGATTTTCCATTTTGATTATGTTCAGCACATTTGTTGCAACATATATACACAGAAAATTAACAGTTTTTTTTTTCCAGCAAAATCAAAAACATGTTAAAAATAATAACCTGTTGAAACACAGCATGCGCTGTAATTAGGCGTTAATCAGAAATAATTACCGACTACCTGTGGGCGATAATTATAATTAAAGATTTACATGTTTTTAACGAGCGGGCTTTTGTGCGGGTCATTACAATAACGAGCGGGCTTATGTCCGGGGTGTCAAAAACATTAAGCGGGCTTTTGTCCGGGGGGCTTTCGTCCGTATTTCGCCTGCACAATTACTTTCAGGAGAAACCCGCAACATCACCTAGAGCCGCCCCTTTCACTAAATCCTAAGAAATATTGACTTAAAGCCTGAAATAGTTGAAGATGTGGTTTACACCTGTATGCAGCGATCATCTGGCAGGTGCAAACTTTTCGCACCTCTTGCGAGCTTCAAATTCACATTTTCAGTTGGGAGAATAAAAATAGCCTTTATAACAACATTGATCTTACATTAAGACTTCATGTATTGTATCATTGGTTTGTACCCCAAAACATATGCTTCTAGAATAATAGTGGCACACGAGTTTTTTTTTATTGCATATATTGCATATGCACGTACGTTGGAGTTTGGTTTTATTAACTTAGTAAATAATGAAACATTGTAATTGCTGATGTTTCTGACATATTATTTATGAATTATGAATAGCAATAATGAAAAGAAATGTCATAGGCACATTTTATCCACGTTAGGGTTATTCGATGCATCAAAAATGACATATAAAGGATAAAAGTTTGTACAGTTCGTCTCGGTATACAGGACAATGCGAAGTCATTGAATTTTCTATTATTTCAGCCTCAAGGGCAACATAAATGACGTTAATGAAGCGATATCGCGATTAACATATAGAATGGGATCTTTTGCTCTTAGTATGTTTAAGACTTTCGATAAATGAAGCGTACAAGAATAATATTTCACATACTGAATGTTTGGTTCATCACTTTTGACAATCTCGTATCTGTTGCTTGTAGGAGAGACAAGACGAGACCAAACCAGGCAAGGAAAGTAAGGTAAGGCAAGACAAGGCAAGGCAAGGCAACGACAGGTGATGACAGGTAAAGTCAGTAAATTCAATGCGACACAAGGCACGGCAATGCAAGGACATGTGAGGATAGGTAAAGTCAGTCAATTCAATGCGATACACGGCAAAGCGAGAACATAATTGAATACAATATACGGCAATGCAAGGACAGGTGATGACAGGTATAGTCAGTCAATTCAATGCAATACACGGCACGTCAAGACAAGGACATGTGACGACAGGAAAAGTCAGTCAATTCAATGCGATACACGGCAATGCAAGGACAGCTGATGACAGGTAAGATCGGTCAAAACAATTCGGTAAACAAGTCCCTTTAGGCCTAAAATAAAATACTGTTTGTTTCCCCTCCCGCGACCAACCCAGCAAAATCGCCGCGTCGGACCCCAAAAATGTTATAGACCAAATAAAACAATATTTTATTTTATTTGTGCGTGAAAATGCGGGGTGTGAATCCTTAAAAAGAATCCAAAAGCGTGTACAAATCTTACTTTCAAAAGACGCTTATAAAATTACTTTAAACGGACAGTTCTCGGTAACGCGTAATTCGCGTATTTTGAAGCATTTCTTAAAGAAAAGGACACCATAACATTCAGTGTCAGATTCTAGGGCGCAACCATTTCCGCCCGCGTACGCATGTTTTTTTTAAAGACAAAGAACGCCCACCGGACTCGCCTTGGTGCACCAAGTGTCCATGATCGATAATATCTTTTGACGCATGAGGAGTCAGCTTAGCAAGAACCAAACAGTCAGCCAATGAGAACGCATACAATTTCCAACACGCAAATGAGCGTCGTTGTTAGAAAGTTTATCACGCCCTCATTCTCTTTGTAATTGGTAAAGGTGCAAGTCATTTGTAACACATTTGGGTTAGGTATGTGTTCTGTTATAGATATGCGTGTTTTTAACAGCCGCGCTTGTAATAAATTACTACAAATTAAAATAGTAAATAAATAAATAATTATAAATAAATATCATAATTTTGGTGAAAGGAACCGTTTAGTAAGAATATTTGTTACGACGTCATGTAACTCGACAAACTGATCGCGTCAAACGTCTTATTTTGTTTAAAAAAATACAATGACTAGATCTAGTAATAATTAACGAAAGTGCTATTCAAACTCATAAATGCACACGGATTAGAATTATGCAAAAACTTTGGCTGAGGGAACATTTGAATGAAAGCAGATATGAAGTCCTTGTCAAACATGAAAGTAAATAAACTTCAGCGCCTTTTCTTTTTATATTAATTTATCAAAAATGTTCTGTTGCTTTCTGTTTATTAATGAACCATTTCCTATTTGTTTTTATTTCCATAGAATGCTAATTCAGTTATGCTCTAGCATTAGCGTTGTTCAGATACAGTATTACATATTGATGCTTTTAAACACTATCTACGTGCTAAGCGTTTAACACGTTTTTCAGCTACAAACTGCTAGCCGCAGTTTGACACTAACAATTGCGGTGGCTGTTGCTAACAGCGTTCTGTTTTGGATGCCCGGCAAATTGCAACGTCACGCTATTACTCCTTAGTTTTTTATTATTAACGTTCTTGTTTTTAACGTATGTTATTGTTTGTTCAACTTTGATAAATTATTGTCAGGTAATTAGAACATAGTATTACGTAAATAAGAAGAACGTTATAAATCTACTACAACGAAAATATTAAGAATTTATACTATAACGTAACCTATCGAACATAAGGAAAACATGAATGAAATGACTTATTCTGTATAAAAATAAAATATTTGTCCTACCTACCGACCCACCCTTTATAAGCTTGGGTCGCGGGAGGGGAAACAAACAATCTTTTATTTTCAGCCTTACTGTTTTGCTACAACACGGTGAATATGGTTTAGAAAGTAGCATTCTTTATTTGCACAAAAATGTAAGTTTGTTCGATCAATTATTTGGTTACAAATGGCACACTATTGGCAAAACAGGTGATGTTTTGGTTTAGCATTCAGTCAGGTTTTCCTTAAGTTGTTTTGATTTTATTAATAAAGTTAAATACCGTGATGTTGTCACTACGCTCATTTCCCGTTTAAAAGAAACATTTTTGCCCCAGGTTGCGAGGGTTTATGGTCTCTATGATCCCGCGTGTCAAGACAAACAAGATGAAGTAACGACGAGTATAAGGTTAGAAACCAGTAAATCAAATCTTCATAGGGTATCATAGTAAAATATCAAAACCTCCTAGCGTCGGTTACCATTTTCCTTTGCTTCAGATGTTGCGAATCTGTTCTCTTTGGAAAAATGGTTCTGTCTACTTTAAAATTAAAAACGTACAATAAAAACATATTATGTTACTTCTAAGAAAATTCATCTCACTCACTTATCGTGACCCGTAAGAAACACTAAATCCATTCGGATTTCGACAAAAACACAGGCTGTCCATAAATTCAAATTTCAAGTATTCCGGTGTCACGATTCCTCAAAATGCACAGTAGACATAACGTTTTTTTTTAGGAAATTACCCATTATGTAGAATGTGTCTTTTAACAGAATAAAAAAGTGAACTACGCGATATACGGCATACTTTAGATTATTTACTGGTATCTAACCGTAGACGTGTGGTGAGCAATGTACAAAAAAACAAACACGAGACATTAGATCGGCATAACCACCTTAAAGAGCATTTACAAAAACAGCAGAAGAGACCAGAAGTAACCAGGCAGTTACAAGCTGAGAACACGACATTGTTTAATTGCGCAACAACTCGTCAGCTTAGTGCGAATATTATGAGATTAATCTCTGATTTTGCCGACAGAATATTGCGTATTCGCTATTGATAAAATGACATTACGAATGCAGTGATATATGCGCGGTCACGCCCCTATCAAGCCATTTGACATGCATTATACATACATTTTGTCCGTGGGAAACAAGCCGCGCTTGTTGACTGCAGTTTTGATATTTGAATTCATTAGTTATTCTGATCTAGGATGTGCATTGTGTGGGTGCGGTAAAGCAATACGTATACGGTTTTTAGATTGTTGGCGCAAGCCGACAGGATTTAGTAGGTGTATTCAGAAATCGGTCCTAAGGGAACTACTTCTTTACTTTGCAGGCTACGAGTCAGTAAATCGATGAATTACTGCGCTTCGCTCGTTGAGAAGTTAGGCTTCCTGTTATCGAAGCTACTTTTTATGAATAGATGACAAGAAATAGGTCCGAATTAATACACTAATAAACAATAATAATAAACCTTTTAGTCCACATGTAATAATCCGTTTAGTCCACATCTACAATGAATTCATGTTATGTCTATTCACATAGGTATGACAGCGTATCTGTTTTGTGCTGTTGACTGGTTAACTGCGTATTACATACTGCATTGTCGATTATTCTAAAGCTTATGATAGAATTAATAGGAGCAAATTATGGTCTAAAATAGAGTCAAATTATGGCACGAAAGGGAAAATTTTAACTGCCTTGAAGTCCCTTTATGCATTAGTCAAATGCGCTTCCGTACCTACTAAATGTACTGGCCCAATGGTGCGACCGAAATAACATGAAAGTCAACAGTGATAAGACAAAAGTGATGCATTTTCGATCACCATCAAAGCAAAAATCCCAATTGAAGTTTACATGTAACAACAATGACATTGAGTGCGTCGATAAATACCGTTACCTGGGATTAATGTTAATTGACACTCTTGATTATAATGTGACAGCTAAATGCATTGCTCAATCAGCGACTCGAGCCCTAGGGCTTGTTATCGCAAAATTTAAAACCCTAGGAGGAATGCCATACGATGTATTTTCAAAATTGTATGAGACACTTGTTTGGTCAATAATAAGGTATGGAGCTGCGATTTGGGGAACTAGAGAATTATTGTGCATCAATGCTGTCCAAAATAGAGCGAACCGCTTCTTTCTAGGAGTTGGCTAGTACGCGCCAAACGCCGCAGTAAACGGGGACATCGGCTGGACACCACCAATAGTCAAGCAATGGAAAACTGTCATCACACATTGGTTTAAACTTTCTAATATGGACACAAATAGACTTAACTACTTTGTTTTTAAGGCCATATCGAATCGTAATAAATGTTGGCCACGTTATGTCATAGATAAAATTAAGTGTCTGACCAACTATGATTTAGACACAAACGTACATGTTAGCAAATCAGAACATACACGAATAATCCACATGTTTCAAATATCAATGTTTAACGAAATACAAAATAAATGGTTACATTGTATAAATTCGGATTCAAGTATACGTATAAATAGAGGTGGTAATAAATTACGTTTATACAGAACTTTTTAAACAAACATGTATAGCTGAGGGTTATGTCAAGCATACCACTATTACACGCCAAGAGAGAAGTGCATTAGCCAAATTTAGGTGCGGTGTGGCACCTTTAAAAATTCAAACCGGGCGGTACCAAGCCATTGCATCAGACCAAAGAACTTGTCTTCACTGTAAAACAGTTATTGAGGACGAAAAACATGTCTTACTAAATTGCCCGCTGTATGATGATTTAAGAAATGTATTAATGTTAAAAGCAAATAGTATAAATACTGACTTCAGCTCTTTTTCAGCTACCGAAAAACTTTCATTCCTACTGTCAGACGAAAATATTGTTAAATACAGTGCCATAACTTGTCATGAAATCTTAAAATTGAGACGTAATTATATGTATAGAAAGTAACACTAAATGTGGAAATGATTTTAATATGCATTAGTTGTAAATATGAATTTTATATGCACATTATCGACAATCTCTATTGCACCAGGACTGACTACATTTTAAATCGTATGTGTTTTAAATTTGATTGTATATCTTAAATAGTCTCTCATAACTCTTTTAGAGTGGTTTTATACATAATAGTATTATAATTGTATGTGTATTTTAACCATGAGTGTTTAGAAGTGAGACTTAAATAAATTATTCTGTTCTGTTCTTATTGCATAAATTTAACAACAGTGTATTGAGTCAGTGCATACAGCGGAGCGATCGTAACCACTCGACTGGCGATTGCTATTGTTTTTGACGTATGCATAAGAATTATGGAAAGCATTGTATTTCTAAAGAGAGTTTTACATGTATTGTACTAACGTCGCTTAATTTCATTTAAATTGGTATTTACAGAACATAGCGCTTGTGATAAAAAAAAAACAAAGAAAATTGATTCAAACTTATACGGTTCATCGACTATTTTTACCTGTTGTAGATTCACTTGTATGCATATAACTCTGTTGCTTTTTACATGGATTGCACAAAAGTATTTGCCGCCCACGAATTACAAAACATAATGAAGAGACTGTTGTAGATAAATAGCATTGAATTCGACGCGCGCTATATTAGTTTTAATTTGAAAAAAACAACCACAGTGGCCTGGATCTCCATCTTCAATGAAGTCAAATACCAGCGTATACCAATTTATTATAAGCAGAGTGTATAGCTACGAGTTTCGCGATTTTTTTTGTTGAAATGATACGTATAATAGACAAGTGACTTACTTCAATAAATGTTCCTTATGATAAAAAAAATACTTTCATAATTCATTTGCTCTTGTTTCCTTTTTCGCCAACAGTCTTTTTACGCTGTTAGCGTTTTGATTATAAATGTTATCCATTAAAAATTACATGTACATGTATATATAAAATGACACAATTGCATGCTACCTTTAAATTTAAATTTAATTTCATTTTAAGCCAGAAAGGTCGTTTTTTTTTTATTCTGAATAAATTCACAACTTACCAGTACTTTTTTTAAGTATTACCATAGGACCTACTTGTTATCACTATTATTACCAGGCACGTTACACTAATTTTGTTGTTAATATAGAATTGAAGTTTCATAGCATACATAAACAAATCAAAACAAACTCTTTTGGTATTTAATGCCTTAAAGGCCTAGTTTAAGGAATGTCTGGCGTCTCTGTCGGGTATTCCACTCTGTGTATAATCCACCATAAAATCTCTATCTGAGATCTTTTCTCTCAGCTGACAGAGCAATGGCTACGTTCACTGTTTCCTCTGCAGCAGTGTAGTGATATCAGCTGATAAGGGTCGCCACACTGTGTCCGCACTGTGACCAAAGCAGGATGTCAATATACAGGGGTACAATACCCCAGATTTGGGGGGGGGGGGGTCAAATAAAAAGTTTATTGGTCAACCATAAAATATCTTATCATTATATGCAATCTTTTCTCTCAGCTGACTTAACAATGGCTGAGTGCATTGTTTCAATTGCAGCAGTGTATTGAATTCAGCTGATAAGGGTACCACACTGTGTCCACACTGTCACCACAGCAGGGTGCCAATAAACAAGAGTACAATACCCCAGATCTGGGGTCGAGTACAGAAGGATTAAACTAGGCCTTTAAATGTTTGTCCACATGCAAAACCAAAACGCCTTCATCGTCGACTCTGTTTGTGCGGCCCTGTGTAACAATAATTGTAGGAGTTTGGGTCTTTAAACATGATCCTGTATTGAAGCTTTCTTGGAATCTTACGTGCACTAGTAGCCGCAGAATTCGTTTCTGACTTGACTTGCTTTGTGTAGCCTCTTAAACGCGGTAACTACAAAGCGCTTTGTCCCACAAAATAAAAGAACAAATAAATATATAAAGACAACATCCCACCGCTATAAATAGTGTTGACGACTATGCATCTTTTAAGTAACAGATACAGGATGATAAATATAATAAACAACGAGTTTTTGACCTTATTTATTGACATTTCCGGTACACAGAGTCCATTATAACTGCGAGAAGAAACAGACCATACAAATGAAAACAGTGGTTTTGTGTAAATTTTGTATATTGTGCGATTTTATTGACCTGACACTCATTAATCTCCGATAGCGCAAGACTGTTCTATTTTTATCGGTTTAACATTTATCTAGCGTCTACAAAACGGATTTATAACCATATAACAAAAGTACCCATCGACAAGCGTCGGGAAGAATAGCTCCGTGGATATTGTTTTAGACTTTGAATCAAAATGACTGTGGTTCGAGCCCTGCCAAAATCTCTCTTTTTTATCATTTTCTTTTACTTTAACATCGCTTATTCTCATGAAAGTATTTCTTGATTGTATCTTTTTTCCATTTTTAACTTTTTTTTAAATAGTTAATTCATTTTATCTATTCACAAAGACTCTGTTTCGCTCACAGTATCGGTGCATATTTCTTCTGTGTCAGAATCCAGGTTGCTGGTAAGATTCCGTGACATGCCGTCAGCAAAATAATCAAACAAATTAAACATAATTTATAAATTAAAGAAATTAAAAGTGCATGTTCTGGGATTCGGACCCAAAACATCACGCTTACAAACTTGCGTGCTTACCACTGCACTACAGTATCAACTGCAACGGATTCAAGATTTAATAAATACTTATTCGCGTCTTAGTCTCCTATCTGAGTTAGTAGCTTAAAATAGATTTACGAAAATAAACGGAATAATATTCATGAGTGCCAGGTCAATAAAATCGCACAATAAAATATTAACCGTTATTCCTTTTGGTGTTATTGGTGAAAACAAACTTAAAATCTTGTATAGGTTATAATACCAAATACTTCCAGGGTGGAAAACCGGGGTATCACACATTCTTGTGACATACTACTGTCTCTCATCTTACGGAGGTTTATACTATACTATGGTCATTGGGCGCCATGAAATTTTGAACATAACACGTTTATAAATGCCAGTAATATGTTTATGCATGATACAGAGAACACAAGGTCAGTGTTGAATAAAGATAAGTTTATTTAGCGGGGCTTAGAAAACTTGAACCACGAGCCTTGGCGAGTGGTTCACGTTTTCGTGCCGAGCAAATAAACTTATCTTTATTCAACACTTACCCGGTATTCTATTAATCCCATCGTTTGTCCTTTTATTTTGAAAATGAACTAAAGAAAACGCACTAAATATTGCGAACAACATAAAATGACGTCACACAATCAACAAGATAACGTCATTATACTGCGCGTGACTGCTTTATCACCACAGTGCTGAAATAAAGCAAATGTTATTTCATGGGGTGTTACTTCGCCAATGCACGCCTGATGAGATAATATTCTATAATTAAGATCCTGTCCTCGTATGTTTTGTTTATGTGCTTGTATAACTGTTTATCTTCTACACCCGATAATGATGTTCCTGTTTGTTTCTGTTTTTGTTTTTATAATGGTTCGCGAATATTTGCTCTCAAACTACTTTACAGACAACCCTCATTCTTAACTCATAATGTACATATCTCTTCTTGAACTACATTGCAAACAACACATACTATCAACCTCAACCCATAATATTTGGGCAACGAATTAATGGTTCAATGCAATCTCTGTTATGAAGATCTCGTAATGTAACTTCAAGTATTGGATCGTCAAAACCATACCAACCAATCAATATTGATCTGAGGCAAACATACCTCCCTGGCTGCGAGGTAAATGTTGTGCAAATGACCACGAACAATATGACCTTAACAGGACACACTTACACTGATGTCCATCGCAATTAGACGCATTTGAAATGTTCTCCTCGCCAAAGGTTACAAACGCCTCGATCGTCGTGACAGTTAATATAGTGGTGTAAGATATAGTCCGATCTGAAAGTTATCACTAGAGAATAGTATATCGTTTAAATGCTTCGAGGTAACTTTAAAATCGGTTTAGACCTTTGTGTTAATGTGTAAACGTAATCTATATCTTTCGTATTGTTCGACATCAATAAAAGCATATTCCAAAATAAAAAACACATTACCAGCTTTCTTGGCGAGTTATGTTTTACATTTATTTTGATCGACAATTGTCATGTCTAAAGGCAATATACTTATAGTGCAGAGATGTATAGATTTGTAACCTACTCGCACAATTCAATATGGCGATTTTCAAAGTGAACACTTTAATTAGCGCTAAAAAGGCGATGTCGACCATTCTATTTGTCCGTTTGTGTTATGCTAAACATAGTCTACGTAATTATCATACGGCTCTCATATGTTTCTTATGAATAACTTAGTGGGTATAAACTTATATAGATTCAATATTCACGTTTGTGTACATGCAAGTAATAAACATTTAATTTAAAGAACATAACTTTCAATACGCTTATAATCAAACACACATGACAAGTCAGTTGGACATACATTCAGACAATAATTATTTAAGACATTACTGTAGTTAAACTAATTACTATCCAATGCTGTTGTTTCGCCAAAACAAGCAAATTGCAATTTCAACATGCACGTATGTACATGTACCAGAATGTTAGTGTTGGATACAATAATACAATTATAAGTACAGTCTATGCTTTTCGCAATCGAGAAATTATGATTAATACTCTACAGTTCTTAGCAATCTACAGAAAAAGTTGTTGTTTTCTGCATGCACATTTATAAGTGTGCACATTGTGCATTTTCTTAGCTTTCGCGTTGTTAGTTTTTTTAACTGTACACGTCCCACCTCTGGGCATGTGCATTATTAAAACACATTTGTTGAAGTCTTCTTTGTATTCGTGTAGGATACTAAATACCCATTTAAGAAAATGACCATACGAACTTTACGGATGCATTCGCATTACATTGATATACATAAATATCTTAAATAAATTATGTTAACGATTCTGAAATATAATACGGTTTGCAAACAGATCTACGCAAATCTATCGAAAATCTGGAAAGAAGCTAAAGTCTGTCCACTTTTTAAATCTGGTGATCCATCACTTGTCAGCAATTATTGACCAATATCACTACTCAACACACTCGGCAAAGTTTTTGAAAGACTTGTTTTTAATCATACATACAATTACTTGCATATCAATAGTATTCTGACCCCATTTCAGTCTGGTTTTCTTCCCGGCGACTCTACCGTTAACCAACTAACGTACCTATACAATACGTTTCCTAAAGCTGTAGATAATGGGAACGAAATTAGTGCAGTATTCTGTGACATATCAAAAGACTTTGATAGAGTATGATATGACGTCATAATTTTCAAACTAGAAACAATTGGATTATCTAACAATATCTTGAATTGGTATAAATCTTATCTTACCAACCGCCGTCGGCGAGTTGTATTACCTGGTTCTTGTTCTCAGTGGAGTATCATATCTGCAGGCGTTCCACAAAGCTCCATACTTGGCCCTCTATTGTTTATCGTTTATATTAATGACATTGTTAATGACATTAATGTCAACATTAGACTAATCGCGGACGACACCTCACTATATATAATTGTCGACAACCCAGTTCAGGATGCTAATATACTGAAAAATGATCTCCGTAAAATTTCTGCATGGGTTTCGAAATGGCTAGTAAATTTCAATCCTAATAAAACTGAATTCATGACTATATCAAGAACAACAAACAAAAATATGCATCCACCTATATATTACATAAATAATATACTAATCAAAGAAGTTCCTATACACAAGCACCTAGGCATTATATTAACAGATACCTTACATAAATGAAAAATGCTGGTAAATGATACATATAATGAGAAAACTAAAATTTAAGCTTGACAGACAGTCACTTGGAACCACATATAATTCATTTATCCTTCCAATTATGGAATACGGTGACACTTTATTTGATAATTGTATGCAATTCGAAAAGCATGACCTTGAAAAAATTCAATATGAAGCCGCAAGAATAGCAACTGGTACCACAAAACTGGTATCCATCGATAAACTGATGGCGGAAATTGGTTGGGAATCTCTCGAATCTAGGCGTCACAAGCACAAGCTCATTCTCTTTTACAAAATGAAAAATGCCCTTGTCCCCGACTACTTAGCTAACCTTATTACACCAACAGTAGGTGGGTCTGTATCATATTCGTTACGAAATAGTAACGATTATCAACAAGTCCCTTTCCGAACTACATTCTATCAAAACACATTTCTTCCCGCAACTATCACAAGCTTTAACTCGCTGCCCGATCATATTCAATTCGCCACATCCATGTCTTCATTTAAAAATCTGCATAACACTGACAAAGAATCTATACCACAACACTTCTATTATGGAACGCGTAAACTTCAAATTTTGCACATCCGGCTACGAACAAATTGCAGCGCTCTTGCTGCTGACCTCTGCCATAAATATATTATTGACTCACCTGACTGCTCTTCGTGTGGAGTACTTGAAGATTGCGATCATTTCTTCTTTTATTGTCCAAGGTTTAGAGGTCCACGTACCAAGTTACTCCATAATGTGGTACACATTTGCTCCACAACACTACTATATGTGCTTCTGTATGACGATCTCTCACTGACAGTCAAGATAAATAACACTATATTCAAACACGTTCATTGCTACATTCAAACTTCCAAGAGGTTTTAGCCGCCTGCCCGTTTTCTCGGTCTTTCTCACCTTTTCACTTTTCTAACTCATTTCTCACTCTCTATTATATTTTACCATGACTAGAAGCTCTATTTGTATATCTATAACTGATTCTGGACTATACCTATCTATTACCTTTTCATTTTGATCTCAAATAATCCGTTGACTTTTTCCATATAGATCTATTTATGATGTTCCATTTTGCATTTCATAGTATATTTATATTGATTTACTGCAAAGCCATGACATAATGTGTGTAAGTTATTATATCGCGAGAGGGCTTCAATTAGGCAAATCGCCTTCAAGCCCAATCCCATGTTCACTTTGTAATTGTACATTCTGCTACTGTGATGAAATAAATATGTTTAAACCAATATATTGTTGAGGACACGGGTGACCCAACATGGGCGATAAATCGGTAATGATGCGTGAATGCTGTATATTTATTTTACAATACACCGAAATTGTGAAAGTAACCAGTTGACAAACTGGTTGACAAACTGCTTGAATGTTGGTGACCAACATTTCGGTTTGGCCTGGATTGGACCTGTAGTTGCATTGTTGATGTTTTCGCATATTTGTATAAAAATTTAGCAATCTTCCAGTAACTGCAGCACCTGATATGGCGTGATTAAGCCCCAGGCACGAAATTGTGAAGAAATGAAATTCTTTACACATATTTTCTTATTTATTATATTTTAAATGAATGGCAAGAACTAAAGAAAACATAAGCAATTTAGTGCACACTTGACACATTATATTTTAGAGATTATATTATGCAGAATGTGAATATAAAAAAACCATTACTCTGTCTACTATACATTATTAATGAAGTTCACATGTATTGTGATTAATTCCGATCCAAGTGTAAGGTTTGTTCGACATACCTTTACACTGGTTTAAACCCCCAAACCTAAAATTAAAAATTAAAGCGTGTGATTGGAAAACATAGTGCAGACTACCAATGAAACGACTAAAATTAAAATGTATTCTATGCCAGAGGCCATTGAAGAGAAGACATGCACGAGTACGAGAAAAAATCACTTTCTACATTTTGCCTTTGGAGTCATTTCCGGGTATAAATGTTCATGTAAAATAAAATGAGCTTCACTGGAAAGTGCAGTGTACAACTCTTCAGTAATCATTGAGTTTGTGGAATTATTGCACTTTGTAAATTTTACTGAGTGCACCACTCGATTCAAAAACGCGAACAAAGGCGTTTGTGCTGTGAAATTCAACGCAATTACTGAATGGGTTCGTTTTTGTGGCGACGCGCACCCAAATAAGAAATCGCTGTTTATATTGGGCATTGTAGCAACGCACTTTGGTGTCAACCCAACTTTGGTGTTGAATACCATAATGCGTTCGATGTTTGCTGTTTTCTACATAATAACAGTTACACCAAAGTGCGTTGCAGTGGTTCATCATCATGATCATCATCCTAATCATGATCATTATCATTATCATCGTCATCATCTTCTTCTTCTTCTTCTTCTTCATCTTCATCATCATCATCATCATCATCATCATATAATCATTATCATCATGTTCATCATCATCAGTAGTATCATCATCATAACCATTATCTCTTTATTTTCTGGTTTAGGATGGTAGTTTTTCATCTATATAGAACGTGCTTATTTGTTGAATGTTGTTTAAAGCAATTTGCATACATGCAATTCATACCTTATTTACTGGGCCAAACTGCTAAACCGCCACTTTTGTGTTGCGTTTATTTGAATCAATTCTTAATCTGCTTTAAATTTAGTTTTGATTAGGCTTTCAATTTTCTTTCAATTGCCCTTAAAATTCTCCAACGGGTGGGAAAAGCACTCGCGCGTGACCAATTCATGATGATGATGATTATGATATGATATTGCTGATGATGATCTGATAATGAGCAGAGGGTGTTCCTATAATAATGTTGATGCTGCTGTTGCTTCTGCTGCTGCTGATGATGATTGTGATGATGTTAATGATGATCAATTTTGATGATGATCTGATTATGATATTGATGATGAGAATGGTGGTAATCTGATGATGCTAATTATGATTTAATAAAATTATATGATTATGATGATGCTCATCTTATAATGATGATGATTCAACGATTATTATGATGATAATAATGATGAAAATGATGATGATGGTGATGATGATACTGAGGATCTGATGATAATGATGATGATATGATAATAGTGATGTTGATGCTGATGCTGCTGTTGCTTCAGCTGCTGCTGATGATGATAGTGATGATGTAGATGATGATTAATTTTGAGAATGATCTGATTATGATATTGATGATGATAATGGTGGTAATCTGATGATGCTAATTATGATTTAATAAAATAATATTATTTTTTGATGATGCTCATCTATAATGATGATGATTCGACGATTATTATGATGATGATGATGATGAAAATGATGATGATGGTGGTGATGATACTGATGATCTGATGATAATAATGATGATATGATAATAATGATGATCCGATGATGATGATGATGATGGATATGATGATGATGATGATGATGATGATGGATATGATGATGATGATGATGATGATGATGATGATGATGATAATGATGATAATGATATCGTCTGAAAAAACTGCCAAAGTTCGTTTCGTTTCACCAATTATATGTACCACTGAATTTGCCTTTTCAACGCTTGAAGAGAATTAACATTAATAACTTAGTATACGGTTAAAACAATCAGGCTATATATAACAATGATAATGATCATGATAATTATAATGATGGTGATGATGATTATAATGATAATGGTGGTGATGGTAGTGATGATGATGACGATGATGATTATTATTATTATGAAGAGGAGGAGGAGGATCTCGATGAGGATCATGATGAGAATGATGATGATGATGATTCGAAGTTTCGAAGGGCGAGCAGATTACTAGAAGTTAAATATTGGCAAGTAATGAAACAAAGTACGTGATATTTTTCCAAATCCCCTTGCTGTATACACAGCCACACTTATGAGAAATTTGTGTTTAAGAGAAGAAAATTTGAGAACGTTGTTTCTAAAGACACAGGTTGACGGATGGACGAACAGAGAAACCGGCTGTTATCGTTTTTCTCCTCTCTCTAACTTTCTTTTGCGGGGTGGGGATATTATAAAACTGACGCACTATTGTACGTATATTTGTATTGGTATTGTTTATGCGGCACACGTGTGCCTTTCTGCCGCATAATCGTGGTCATCTTTATGCGTTGAAAATCACCGCATAATCGAAGCCGGTCTCTTTAATCGATGGTATTTTCTTGTTTCACTATTCAGATATACCATTAAGTTGCTGTTTGGAAGCAGACAAATTTTTCACTTTTAATACGACAACCCTAGGCTTCAAACAAAAGGTGTTATATTAATAAACTCTATGACCAAAAGTAACGGGCCCAACGGATACCAGCTTTATAGAGTTATGTTTATCAGTCCCTTCATTGTATTTATAATCAGATTAAACACATACAGTGATTAAGTGATAGCAAAACCTAATTTCTAACAGCATTAGCCTAGTTACTTGCCAAGGACAATTAAAGTGTCAATGAATGCAAATACTTCAATTAGATCCCTCAACCGTGCGATATTCGACCCCGCAGAATCATGGCGAATACACGTCGCAGCATTTGAAATACATCGCCTCGCAGTATTACTAGTTTTATCCCACTTCTGTTGAACCAAACTTGCTGACAAATTTAATTTAATTAAAACTAGAAAGTGTAATTTAAATAACGACTAAGTATCTTAAGCTGGTATATTTCAATGTATAAATTGTTTGATGACATCATCTTAATTTACTTAGTTTAATAACATTTCTTAATGATTAATTCTATTCGTATATTTTATTTATGTATTGACTTCTTTAAGTACTATCTAAAGGTTAAATCAAAGAAGCACGTTATTTCATGTTACAGAATATCAATTCTTATTGCATCACAAGTAAATGGTCTTATTATTACGTTAAATTGTTCACAGTGAAAAACGAAGAACTATAACTGTACTCGAATAAACATGAATAATTACACAAATGAATGCATATTTAATGTAGTCAGTCGGGACAGATTCTGGCGGATAAGCTTGTGCAGTATCCGGTGGAGGTTTGGGGGTTTAGTAAATGTAATGAAATAGAAAGGGTTCATTTGAAATTTTGTAAAAGAATATTAAATGTCAAACAAAATACATGTAATGCGTCGATTTATGGGGAACTGGGAAGATATCCAATGTACATAAATCGTTATGTGAAAATGATTAAATATTGGTTAAAAGTCTAGTGAAAATATTATTTTAAAATCTGTGTATACGCAAGCATTACACGAATGCAGCAATGGAAAAAATAATTGGATTTCTAGTGTTAAACATATATTAGATTCGCATGGCCTTTCGCATATATTTTTTGCTGGTAATGCAATAAATGCTCAAAGTTTTATAAACGAATTTAAATGTAGGCTACTTGACAATTATAAGCAAGAGTGGCAAACATCCGCCCAGAATAGTCCAGTTCTTGACATGTATTGTATATTTAAACAATCGTTTGGATACGAGAATTATTTAGATAAACTTCCTAAAACATGTAGATATTTTATTAGCAAACTTAGGTTATCAGTTTTACCTTTAAGAATACAAACAGGAAGGTACAGAGGCCAAAGTCTTCCATGGGAAGAACGTTACTGCATATGTTGCAACCAAACAGACATCGAAGATGAATACCATTTTATCTGTATTTGTCCTTGTTTTGGAAATATTAGAAAGAAGTACATTAATAAATACTACTATAATAGGCCATCGGTTTTTAAATACCACTTATTTCTAAAATCAAATAATAGAATGGAATTAATTAAACTTTCTAAATATGTCAAGGATGCTTTAGGCATCCGTGCACATATCTTAAATAATATAGATAATATGATGTAAACCACCGTATAATATAATTAGGATTATATCATACCAGATGCTATAGAATGTATAAAGCTATAATAGAATATGTGTATAAAATTAACCGTTTCCATGCTTAATTTCTTTACATGCTATAGAATGTATAAAGCTATAATAGAATATGTGTATAAAATTAACCGTTTCCATGCTTAATGTCTTTACATGTTGTTACTTGACCTTATTGTATTAAAATATGCATGTTTGTGTTAAGACAATGTACATTGTACACGTCTAAATAAATATTCTTGTCTTGTCTTGATGTTTTTCCTGATATCACTGGTCAGCGAAGTTTAATTGGATAACGAAACAAAGTGTTTGTAAGTGTTTGAAACAAAGTCACATTCAAATATTAATTGTTTCACTACACAATGTTATCTTTCACCATACTAGTATTCCGAAAGTCATTATGTTAGTCCGTCCGTCCGTTCGTTTCGGTGGAAGTCATACATGACATAGAGAATCAAACAATACAACTAACGGGAGTGTGTGTGATGTTTTAGTTAATAATATTAAACAAGAGACCATTAACTTTGTATAAGCGCCATTTCAATATGTGTCAATGCTGATTAAATTGTACTTTTAAACATGCCCAACTATGTATTTAATAACGCATACTATTAAGACAGTTTAAATCCAACTGGGGACATGATAGAAGATGAGTTAAAGGAATAGATCACAAATCAATTATACTTGTCAATGACTGTATGTATATTTGGTAGTTAGTAATGGAATCATTTTTATCGATGCTACTGATATATTTAATTACCATCAAATGTTGAATATGTACGTAGTGCAAACTTTCGACACAAAATGTCAGGGCAGACTGACGTACATACGATTATGCATCTCTCGAACTGAACGAGATGAAAGATAGATTTGTGTAGTGACACACTTCTGCACATATTGAGGGCGTTGTGTAAAACACCTGGTTTCGTTATACTGTTTGATTTCGCTGACGAAGAATATTTAATAATTTTGTAAACTATCAGTGTATACACTACTGGTGAGCGACCCATTTTCGCACGGAAATGGAGGTTTTTTTCGTTGTACACCCGTCTTACTAAACAGTTTTTAAAGAAACTTGACACGAGCAATGTTAGGCATCTTAGACAATAAAAAATAAATATTTTTAAACATACGTTCAAACAAATCGAATTATATCACGTGCGAACAAACACATATAATTAAATGCATAAGTATTAACAAATGTACCAATTATTCGCTCACTTTAAAAAACGTGTTATTTTTAAAAGCGAATTTTACGATATTTTTCGTAAAATTATTTCATTTTAGAAAAGCTTTTTTGAGATAATTTCATGTTCAAAAAAATCTGCACACAATCCCGCTGTAACACACCTGAACATGTCACCACCTCGTGGCAGTGTACACTTTTCTATATACTCTACAAAAATATTGTTTAACAAACTGCTTATTTTTCTATTTCACTGATACTTCTTTATAAAACACATTATTTGTGGTTACGTTTCTAAAGAATGGGCTAACCTATATCCGGAAACCACACAAATAGCAAAAAATGAGGCCCGAACAGGGGTTCTGAAGTTTTTGTACAAATCAATTTATTTTTACACTTTTAACAATTCAAATATATTTGGTTAAAACTGGAAGGGGTCGTTTACAAATCTAGAGTCATTCATGGTTCACTAAAAAAACAATCGTCTGGAAAAAAAAAAGCCTTACGGAAAAAGACAGCCTTCCAGCGCCGCAAGCGTGTTTTCTTACATGTTGACGTCATCCCCCGCGAGCACCCGACAAGGCCAATAGTGCATTGTTTGTTTACATGGATATTATAATATGGAATACTTACGGATTTCTGCAATAATCGGCTAAAGTTTAACGAAACAACAAGGCAAATCGACCGCAGTATGGCTAAGAGTATTACTTTGTTGTTTTGACTGATTTTCAGTAGTGGGCGAATAATTGGTATGGGCGAAAAATTGGTCGCTAACGTGTGTTTATCTTACAGTAAATAGCTCTATTACTTAACTACTACTAACACACATACAGTTATTAATAAAATATGTGTTACCCCAAGCGAGACAATTGCATAACATTATGTAGGTTGTAGAACGGATAACAACCTTTCGTATAAACTTTAGCTTTATCCGATCGCTATTTTAACTCATAGATATAGAAAACTAGATGCCGCGTCACATCCAATAGGATGCGTCAGAGCGCGTCCGCCATATTGGAAAGGTCGTCGATTGTAAACAAATACACCTAATACTGGAATTGAAGGAAATTTTGTCATTTCTTAACACATTTGCGTCTTTTTGCTGAAGAGATTGTCAATGCATACAACCAAGGCGTAGAGGAATAATTTCACAAAGGTAATTGTCAATAATGTTGTATTGTAACGTTTATACTGCTTATAAATGATAGTGATAATTAGTATAATATTTGCCGTAAGTGTTAATAAAGCAAAGACTTATTATTTAAAAATCATTTAAATACAAAAATGGATAAGGCAATAATATAATATTATGTTTTTACAAGGACATAATAACTATTATAATAATAAATTAATAATATAATAATAATTATTATAATTATATCTTTATTATTATTATTATTATTAGATATTAATAATTATAATAATAAATTAACAATATAATAATTATTATTATTATTAAATCTTTTATTATTGTTATTATTAGATTGTACTTGTACAAATATGTCATTATTAGTTATTATATTGTATTATTACAAATAATTTATTGTTTGTTTTTCATTAAAAATAATTTTTTTGGCTTTCTATTTAACATTTAATTTAAATCATGTTTTAATTATTTGATAAACACATCATTGTAATATAAAATATTATATATTAAAGCTGTATAATAATAATAATAATAATAATAATAATAATAATAATAATAGATCATAATTCATGCACTATAAATATACAAATATGCCAGAAATAAGGTATGTTCTTTTTTTTCAGAGGGACCCATGAATATGCTTTGAAAAAGATGGCATGCATTTCTTCAATCAGTGCAGCAACAACATATATTAACTTGAATTGACTGTTATTAATACTGCCACTAAATATGTATTTCATGACTTTTCTGAGAATATATAAAATATCATTAAGTTCTGCAAGCCTCAGACTCTGTAGTATAGTGTTTGTTACAGTGATTTGTTAAGTGGTTTTTATATATTCTAGCAAAATCAATTTCCTTCACTGAAGTATTTCTAAAATCACACCCTTTTGCAATCTTCAAAGAAAAATTATGAAAACAAATTTAAGCAAATAGATCTATTATTTTTTGGAAAAAAGTTACCATATTGGGTGTATTGTGTGGGCTGTTTTTTAATATTGTTGAATATATAATGTATAACATTACCAGATGTTTGTTTATGGTTGCTATTTACTTATGGGAAAATGTGTAAAGAAATCCATGCAGGAAAAATAAGGGAACATTAAAATTTATATTTATTTTAAAACTATTTATTTTAGTTTTACTGTGTAGAAAGCCTGACTATTATTGAGATATTTTGACAATGAATTAATAATTAATCTGTTTCCAGAGTAGAATCAGTACTGGGTGTCTTTTTGAGAAAGACCATTCAAATGCTCCATTAATATCGATCATACTCAGAATCACTCAATCAAAAAGCAGACACCATATCCATTACACATGATTACACCTCTGCAACTCAAGGACAATTCACAATTTTTATTTCAAACTGACAGGCACAATAAAAAACATGTGGCTACCAATTTGCATTTCTAAGCAACAATCTGTGTATACATGTACAATATGGCCAGAATGGAAAAATGGAGGCCACATTATAATACAGTGAAACCACCGTGCCTTAGTAACCTGGTTAGCCATTAATAAATAGATAAATGCTTTGAAGACCTCCAGTGGCTAACCTTTAAAAGGCTAGAACAATGTAAAAACCTATATTACAAGGTATATCATATTTGCATTCAGAATTGTATGCAAATTCAGTATATTTTCAGAATAATTTACGTAGACTACAGTAGTGTTTGTAGCCTTTGTCGCATAGTTCCAAATATTGCAAACAAGAAAAGTTCAAACAATGTGAACAATGTGTGGCGTGTACAGTTTTAGTGCAAACACAACTATATTATATATAATGAAATAAACATATAGCAACACTAATTATATAAATGTAGTATTCTTTATTGTATATTACCAGGTTGTTTACCACTAGGTTTGCCTACATATGTGGTCAAAGAGAGATAGAAGGCTTTCATTTGCAACCTTACAAGGATTGCCAGTAATGTTAACATAGCTTATTTTTAAAAATGTTTTGCTGTTTCATCTGAAGAAGGAAAATAGATATTTCTGAAAAATCATTAGCTGTTTAATCTAAAAGAAGAAAAAGAACTTGACAAATGATTTAACATATTTCTAAATTATGTCAACACTATTTCCCTTTAAATAAGAAAAAATGTAATATTTAACAAATAAACAAGTACATTACAGTGTTATATTTCTTATTAACATAAATCATTAAGTTCTCTTAAAATTAACATTTCAGATATGTATATCTAATTGATTATTTAATCCATTTATACAATTAAAATACTAACATTAGTTTTTCTCACTGAAACAGAGTCTGATAACAATACTGTAGTTACGCGTCAAAAAGTAATATTTTGCTGTTAGCTGGTCATCTTAAATTGCTTTTGACCAGTGACAAAAATGGCAAATTTCCATTCTGGCAAGTGAATTTTTAAGAAAAATTACAACAAACAGCATAAAAAGTAAAAGTGTAAAGACAGTTATTTCGAAGTGAACATGAATTACTTGTGTTTGAACAAGGATAACATACGTTTTTGCAAATGAAAATTGCATTGCAATTAGATTCTAACAGACTGCCGTCATTATAAACACATGCATGGAACAAAATATTCATAAAATTGAATTTGCATTGTTTATATACCTGTCTTTCCCGGCTCCCATTTTCCAACATTTTTTGCTAATGGTGCCTCTGCAGTCTAATGTCAGTATCAATCCAGATTTTTAAGCATAAATGAAGATTGTTATCATTTAAGCACTGCACAACACCATTATCCATGATGATGCATGAGAGTAATACACATACACCATCTAGGATAAATGTATTGGCATACTTAATCCATCTATACGGCTAGTACATTTCAAGCTGAGTTGTATTAACTGTTGCCATACAGTTTTGCAATTCATTTGTCAGCTACGTAAACTTTGTCATTAGTATACATATTTTTATCCGAAATCGAATCAGCATTCAGACTGAGTGGTGTTCATCCGAAATCCGTTTATATTCATAATTACGATTATATTCCACGAACGAATATAGTTATTGTTTATAATTTGAGAGAATATTCACAAGACCAAAATAAAACAATATTAATATTAAGATTTTTCCTCAGATTATCAAATTAAAAGCCTAATTATGGATAACCTCGCAAAGAAATCATAGCAATGTTTACAATCGACGACCGCACCAATATGGCGGACGCTCAGACGCATTTCACTTGCATACGGGTAATACGCGATGCGGCATCTAGGTTTATATATCTATGATTTTAGCTCATGTTTATTCGATCGTTTTTTTTAGAACGCTATGTATTTCAATGTGACGTCATACCAAATGATGACGTTTGTAGTAAACAAAAATAACAGCGTAAAACTGGGAAACCAAGATTATAATTTTTTATTTTCGACATTCCTGCCGTTTTCATGATATATGAGCATAATATATTAGGATGAATAGAATATTAGGTGAGTGTTGGATAAAGATGAAGTTTATCATGCTCGGCACGAAACATTTCAAGCCTCGCGTTCATCTGTTTCTAAGCCTTGCACGATAAACTTCATCTTTATCCGACACTAATCTAGTATCCTATATATGTATGTATATGTTGCGGGTTTTTGCTGGTAAATGCGCCTTAATATTTGATACTTGGTGACTAGTATCTGTATTCGCAAATCTATTATTATTATTTATATGATAGACATACAATTTTATGCAATATGTGCATCTTGAATTAAACACGCATTTCGAACATGCTTGAGCAATATAAATAATTATTATATTAAATTTTATTGGCACTATACAGGCATACTTTTGCAAATATAGTTCAAATTTCATGCCATGTATCCATGACAACAGCATGCGAAACGAAAGAATGTTGTTCAATGATACGTGATATTCGAGTACATAAGGATGCAAAATTTACAATATAGGAATAATGAAACTCCAGAGACATCGTCAGGAGAGAAACACTTGTTATCATCTGTTAGTCCTTTATTTGAGGCAAGTGACCAATTGCCTATACAATACAGGACAATACATACAACACAACACAAAACATAAAAATGATTAAAACTGGGGTCACCGCCATGGAACGGTCAATTCAAAGCATTGGGGGTGTAAACTGGTTTAAAGGCATGCCTAACCTCACACTTAGCCCAGAATCAATCACAAAACACGCATTTGTAAATAAACTTAAACCTCATAGCATTGCAATTCAAATTAAATAAAAGAGAATATTAATTCAATTGAATTACAGCAAGCATACTATTAAACGAATGAATAAGCTAATGCCAATTTAGTGAAGATTGATTTAAAATGGATTCTAAACGTTGTCACTTCGTGTTGAATGTTTAAATTAAAAAAAATCCATTTCCTTACGACTTTAATAGTATACTAGTATATTTCTATTAGTGCACCTCACACAAATATAAATAAACACTAAGTATACAGTTATTTCTCAATATAGCTGTATACGAATTTCGTTTTCGAAATCAAAGTTCACTACTGGTATGTTTTTTATTTATTTTATTGACAACGAGTGATTTCAACTTTGACTTTTCACATTTTACTTAGTCCTGTATATACGTTCATAAATATAACAGTTTACTGTATAACAACACAATTAAGATATAGACGTAGATTAAATTATTAAACAATAATATCTAGTACCTTTCAGCAATAAAATATTAATTTACACCCTTTTTGTAAAAATAGAAGACATTTTTCCAACAACCTACTATATTTCTGTTTGTTTGTTTGTTTGGATTTTTCGCCGTTTTTAGCAGTATTTCAGTCATATCACGGCGGTCACACTTTCCTGGGCAAGCTTAGCCGATCTACCGGTTTACCAGTACTAAGTGCTGAATGATAACTAAGTGCACATACTTATGAAAGTAACTGACAACTGCCGTATTTGAATCAGAGGTAGGGGGGTTATGTGGGCGGACTAGGGTTCGAACTCACGATTCCCGGATTGACAGTCCAGCGCTCTACCAACTGAACTAGCCGGGCCCGGCTTTCATCATCAAATGTGTGTGTATTTCGAAGTTTACAAGGTCCTTCCGCGCCTGAGGCTGCATTATGTGAGGACCCGGAGTGTGTCCCAGCACTCCTACCTAATTAACTTACTAGAGACTCGCGAAAGTTGGGACGAATTTTGAATTATAGCTGAAATTTCCAGCTATTTATTTTTTTACTGAAAGATATTTTAATTTTGGTGTGGTCTTGTGCAGTGGGGGGAAACCGCAGTACCCGGAGAAAACCCCATCGGTCCGGTATGGTGACCACCAACCAAACTCACATGCGCCGGCCGGAAGTGGGAAACGAACCCGGGACGCCTAGGTGAGAAGCGAGTGTACCAACCACTGCGCTAGCCGGACAGTCTTCTTCATCCAATGACTGGGAACAATACAATATTTCAGTGCAGTATACCGTGAAGCAATGATCTGCGCTAGTCTACTTCACGAAACCATATTGCTGTCTACTAGCATGTGTTATCGTTGCGATTGTTCGGTTGTCCAAAGACAATTGAATGGTCTTCAGTAGATAACCTACATTTTGATCCAAATCAGATGGCGGGATGGCCTCCATTAAGTGAAACGCTTATTTATTAAGAGCATGGTCTTAACGTGGTATTTTTGGCTTTTTATTTGTTATTATTCGGAACCTCACTTTCTTAGAATATAACTACTAGTTGTAGTACGCTTTGACCGAAATATGCTTGTTTTTTTAACGAGCCCACGGGGCGAGATTAAATAATTAACATAGTTCAGTCAAAGGGTGCTACACAATTTTGGTACCATATTTACCAATCACCTCGCAACTTTCTACAATGCCGATCCAATCTTGCAATTCCTAGGCGTCACGAGATGTCTGACATGCTTGACATCTGTGTCGTTTCCAAATTTAGCGCTGTCACAAGGTCACGTGAAGCGATCCGAAAGTGCAAGCTTACCGTGCAAAAAGTAGCGTGGATATAAATTACAACTAAATTTCAATATACCGCACGATATTTATTGCACGATAAGCTTGCATATTAGGCTCCGCCCACCAGTTACCGTTCTGAAATCACAGTTTCTGAATACCGAAAACAAAGACAACTCTCTGACATATGGTATAAGCATACAATACCATATATGCATATCTACTATGCACATGTGCCAATGATGTACATGTTAGCGACCAATCAAAATGTAGGTGATATTCTAAGCAAGTTAGAACATATTACGCAAACTATTACTTAGGGTTCAAGAACGCATGCCAAGGCAATACGAAGTTGTGGTAGCTTAGTTTACATAGATAGTGTACATTATATACATGTATTTGTTTATGTCACATTTAACCCGGCACCAGCCGGTTTCTTCGATTATGTCACATTTAACCCGGCGCCAGCCGGTTTCTTCGATTTACAAGCATCGGCCGGCGTGAACAGAGTAGAGACAAATCCCACAATATTGAACATGGTCTTTACGGTGCCCGGTGATGGTGGGCTGACGATCTCACTAACCCATCGGGGCTTAATTGTGACTACGGTTTATACTGTTTTCATAATCAACTGTCGAGCTTCGGACAACGTCGGACGACTACATACATTATTTTGTTATATAACTGAGGTCATGCAAAAAATGTCGAAACCTGATGTCAATAACTCTTTGCATATCTTATTTCATGAATGTACTTTGAAACCTGAAGAAGACAACGAATAGATCTGTGCGTTACAACATTTAAAGACCCCCAGATGGGTTACTAATTGCTCGAAGTTACACTCCTACCGCAGTTTATTCTGGGTAGGCAATGTCGTTTTCTGGTGAAATGGTTGTGTACATTTCTTACTACATAGACATGAATAAGTGCTTATTAGAATGATAAACACCAATGGATTATGTAAATCGCCAATCAGAATATGTCTGCCACAAATTATTAGTAATTTGATATATATATATATTATACTTACTTTAGGACGAAATAAAACAAGCGTAGAAAAACAGACAAATACAACAACGTGTGAGTAGATTCAGAATCGATTCAACAATAGCTAATTCTATGACTTTATACATATGAATTTCATGAATACAGTACATATGTACCAAAAAGTGGACCTTTATAACAATTAATATTCTAACTTAAGATCTAATGGTTGATGCATCGATAGTATCAACCTCTCGGGTTACGATACCCGTGCGTCTGACCTGCCGACTGACCTATATGTAAACAGGATTAAAGTGGTTTTAATGTACATGCTTTGTTCATCCATGCAGTTAAATTAAATTTACGATTTATGTTATTAAAGCGGTTACAACCAAACCTAAACGTGTTGACAAATATATATTACATACATAAATATGTTTAAGGAAATGCGAAATCACCCACGTTAGATATTGCAACGAAAAAAAAAGTACAACACCCATCTCAAACATTGAAGGAGCAATTATAGCAAACTTAGAAAGCAATATGAATCACAACGCCGAATTGTGCCATTATTATGCACTGCTCTTTTCTTGGTCAAAGTTGGGTGCCTGTGAAATATTGTTCTGCATAAGGCTTCCATTGTCATGTCATATTTGTGTAGCCATGAGCGCCCACAAATTTTGCAGTGGTACAACTGACTGGATAAAAATGTGCAAGAAGCAGTAGAAGTAGTAGTAGTAAAAGTAGTATTAGTAGTTGTAGTAATAGTAGTAGTAGTAGTAGGATTGGATTTTAGGCGACCATCTTGGCAGCCATTTTGAATTTAGACACCCATATATCATTGCTAGTCTTTTCGTCACGCTTCAGTAAGCATTCGGTATTTCCCTTTGCACGAGTTTTCGTTCGATTGGCTGGTAAAGTGATTCGCGGTTCGCTTACACATCAGTTAAAACGTGGTTCAGCATATTTTGTTCTAAATAATCAAGTTTTAATAATTGTTGCAAGAATATCAAATTTCAAGCTACATACGTAGATTACAGTAGGACAGTGAAGTTTTGAAACAAACATGGTTGGGATTTGTGAGTGCGCAGAGCTTCGTACACAAAGAGAGTCTTCGTTCCACCGCAGTCCACGTCCGATAAGGCTAGCTATTTAGGAGCCACTTTACAAAAGCACAGCATTGTTAAGATGAGTATATTGTTTTGTTATATATATATATGTATGCCATGTTATGAATATCTGAGTTTTATGGTTGTTTGTTTTACAGCTTAGATAATTAATTCGCATATTCGTATTCAGGGTTATAGATCTTAAAAGGTGCTTCAAATATTCATAATATTTTTGAGAATGAACAAAAATACTTCTTTTTACATCCTACGTTCGTCTGGTTAAAAACTAGAAAATAAGTAAATACAATAATGCTTCTTTTGGAAAACACATTTTATCAGGATCCCTGCATTTCTGTTTAATAAACCTTTTATTTTTCAGCCTTTGAGGGTTTCTAAATAGCATTTCTGAAAATAACTTTTAGACTTAAGGCATGCGAGTCAATTTTGTAAATCATTTCATATGTCTCTGTGTGTGAGGTTAGCATTTAAACACTCACTACTTGACCATTATTTGGTGCTTTCGAAGATTATAACTAAGAATATATGGTACTTTGTGTTTTTGGTTTTGCCTGTCGGGTTTCAATTAGAACGTATTTTTGTTTCCTCAAATGTTTTTCGGCCTTTTGTTATATAAATGGAGTTCATTCTATATCCGAATGACGATTTCATATAGGATATGTTAAGTGTTTGGAAAAAAATACCATAATGGTACAAATCTGCTATACATTAAGGGAAACAGTAGGCGATTAACGTTTCATCTGATGAAAGTTATACATATAGCACAATGGCTAGTTTTTGTTTCCGATTTTGAGAAGGTGGTTCATTCAGTCTCCAGCTAAAAAAAAACAAATGACAAACATTAATTTCAGCGTCTAGATTCATTTGTTCCACTGGATTTCTAGAAAACACCTGGCATGCTGGAGACTTCGACCAAGTCTACATTGTTTGTATTAATTATAGGCTCGTATCATATCTCAATAAGTATGTTTCGTTTTCTTCTTGGCGTTTTCTCCGATTCCTAGGAATTTTAATGCTGAGTATGATTATAATACGGTTTGAATGTTATCATTGGATAGCATCTGATATCGTTTAATAATAATAATATAACAACAAAAACACTTTAAAATGGCGCTAATGTAGACAGATTCGTGAAATGGGCATCATGTTCAATGTTTTTTCTTAATTGGCGCTCAGGTTTCGCATTTAATTGATGTGGGCTCAACAATAGGCTGGTTCCTGTTATTATATTGATATAAAAAAATCCTGGTTCATATGCGCAAGTTAAGCTAAGCAACAAACGACAGCCTACATTTTTCTGACAAAAATTCAGTTGCTAGTCATAGTGCATAGATGGTTTGTTGTCCTGTTTATCATTGCACAGGCTACATGACGTGTTTATCATTGCACAGGCTACATGACATGTTTATCATTGCACAGGCTACATGACGTGTTTATCATTGCACAGGCTACATGACGTGTTTATCATTGCACAGGCTACATGACGTGTTTATCATTGCACAGGCTACATGACGTGTTTATCATTGCACAGGCTACATGACGTGTTTATCATTGCACAGGCTACATGACGTGTTTATCATTGCACAGGCTACATGACGTGTTTATCATTGCACAGGCTACATGACGTGTTTATCATTGCACAGGCTACATGACGTGTTTATCATTGCACAGGCTACATGACGTGTTTATCATTGCACAGGCTACATGACGTGTTTATCATTGCACAGGCTACATGACGTGTTTATCATTGCACAGGCTACATGACGTGTTTATCATTGCACAGGCTACATGACGTGTTTATCATTGCACAGGCTACATGACGTGTTTTTAATATGGGGGACATTGAGATTTCGGTGCGTCAATGAAGTCGTTCTGCATTGAGCTGATGGTGTAAGTTATGTGAAACACGGTTGGATCTCTGTTGAGATGTTGATGTGAGTTATATGACACACGGTTGGATCTGTGTTGAGATGTTGATGTGAGTTATGTGGCACACGGTTGGATCTGTGTTGAGATGTTAATGTGAGTTATGTGACACACGGTTGGATCTGTGTTGAGATGTTGATGTGAGTTATGTGACACACGGTTGGATCTGTGTTGAGATGTTGATGTGAGTTATGTGACACACGGTTTGATCTGTGTTGAGATGTTGATGTGAGTTATGTGACACACGGTTGGATCTGTGTTGAGATGTTGATGTGAGTTATGTGACACACGGTTGGATCTGTGTTGAGATGTTGATGTGAGTTATGTGACACACGGTTGGATCTGTGTTGAGATGTTGATGTGAGTTATGTGATACACGGTTGTCTCGAGATGTGAGATTTTTGTGCATTAATGTCTGGATGTGTTGTATATAAAGTAAAGATCCACGGAATCTGTGTTGAGATGTTGATGTAAATTATGTGTTACACGGTTGTCTCGATATGTGAGATTTTTGTGTATCAATATCTGGGTGTGTTGTATAT